>VZSF01002549.1:0-57697 GCA_013398295.1 Chionis minor | reverse complement strand
CGCCCCGGGGCAGCCCCGGCCGGCGGCGGAAAACGCCTGGTTTTCCCGGGGGACGCGGCTCGGTCAGGCGGGTGCCCCGCGGGAGGAGGAGGCGGAGTGAGGGAATGCCGCCGTGGAGGCAGGTGGGGCAAGTCCCGGCTTCTGGTATCAAAAATAAAAACGTTGTGTATCTAAAGAGATGCGTGTTAGCCAAAAACTGCGTGATGCGGAATGTCGAAGTTCTCCGCCTGTACCTCTTTGCTCAGATACACGTGCTAATACGTCTGAACTAATATCAAAGTTTCCAAAAAAAAAAAACCAAAAAAAGATACTACTTCTCACTGCCGCCGCGCTCCCACCAACAGCTTTCCTCTCCACGCAGGAGCAGGGCTACAGAACCCACCATGGTGGCCTTGGGGGCTGCGGGGCGTCCCCAAGCAGCAGCCTGGCTTTCCCATCAGCTGCCGCATCGGCCCCCCGCGCTTTCTGCTGTTCTGGAGAAGGCACCGTGCTGGGCCGACGCTCTCCCCCGGCAGCTGCCTCCCTTTGCTGCACAGCGATGCCCTCACCTGCAAGGCTCGCCTTCCTTGGCGCTTTGCTGAGTGACTGAGACGTCACTAAAAAGTGATTCTGTGCTCTTCTCGCCCTCCAGGTCAAGGTCAAGCAGATGTTCCCCACTCAGTAACACTTCAAGCAAAACGTGGCAGGGAGGAGGAGGAGAAAATACAGATCACTATTGCTTTTTATGGCAACAATGCCCAAGTATTTTTCCCCCTTAGTTTTCAAATATCACTTTTCTTCTTTTTCATCCTTGATTACTTTGCAATTATAGATCGATGGGTTTGTGGCGGGGTTTTTTTGAGGGGGTAGGTGTAGGGTGTTTTGCGTTTTTTTTTCCTGTGCGTGCAAATCTCACTCTAACAAAGTCTGCTTCAATCCTAGAAGTAAATGATAGGATGGGGGGGAAGCAGTGTTTAGAGTTTTGGGATACTGGGATGACAAGATGAAGTTCAATAGCTACTGTCTGGAACTAGCATTTATTAACGCTGCCGATCTTCCTATAGCCACGGAGCTTTGCCTTCCCTATGAACACACGTACCCATCAGAAATACATTCCATGGCACAGATCAGGAAACATATTGTGCCTGAATTTGACTGTATCATTCAGCACTATGAAAAGGCTCACACAAGGATGATTTCTTATCGCAGCTTGCTGCAGCACTGCTTTGTTGGCTTTTGTTTCATTTATTTATTTACACCACAGTTTGAATTGCAAGAGCACATAATTGCTTACGGTCTGGGTCTCATTTTTAGCACAAGGTGGGTGCGATTCATCTGATAAAATGTAAATGGGGAGATGCAGACATCAGAATTGGTAGTAAGATCCAAAGAGCAGCCATACTGTGTCAGACCAAGGGTTTGTCCAGCTCAACAGCCAACAGAGGCGGTAGGCAGAGGAAATGGGGGGCAAGTTGGCTAAATCCCCCAACTTTCTTTCCCAGCTCCTAATTATTTTCAGCTCAGTGTGATGAGCTTTACCTGTTTAGTAACTCCTAATAGATCTATCTTTCAAATACTTTCCTGTCTTCCCTTGAAGCGAGTTGTGCTTCTACCACATTCTTTGCTGATGACGAGTCACCTGTATAGTCAGGGCAGGAAAACAGTTACTTTGAGGTAGCAATTTATATGAAAGGTGTCTAAAATAGATCAAGAAATCTTCCTGAAGAAGTGGCCATTTCTCCGCATTCATTCGAAAAGGCAACTACAGTGACTAAATCGAGTGCAGAAATGTGCTTTGTAGATGCCTGAAGATAGATGGAGTGAATTTCCCTTGAAGTCTCTGCTCATCAAGTCACCCTTGACTGAAGAAAGAGCCTTGTTTTCTCAGCGGCTTACCTCCTCAGCACGATCCTGGCCAGCCTGGGGTCTGCCTGTTGGCAGCATCAGCATCTGCTGCAGCTTCTCCTCCCCAGCTCCCCACTGGCTGGCCAAGTGGCTGTGGCAATGCTAGAGAGCACATGGCTGCCCTTTGGTCTGTTACAAATTCCCCTGAGCTCTTTGCCTTTGGGGCACTCAGGAGAGACCCAGGAGTGACGTCCTGCCACGTAGTATAGTGACTAAAAGCAGGAATGAGCTGAGTGCCCGTAATCAGCTGTACGGGGATATGTACCAAGCCTGGGAGTGGAAGAAGTGAGCAGAGCAGGGAGACAGGACAAGTCTTATTCTAATTTAGTCATTTAGACTCCTCTACAGACAAGGAAAGAAAAGAAGCCCACTGTAAACATGTCCAAGAGTGGATTTATTCCACCTGGGGAAGCACAGATGAAGCAGGACAAGCAGCACTCTATAGATGTCCGACTTATCTCCCTCTCTCTGCCCCTCCAGCTCAAATAGAGGGGAGCAAAACAACTTGCTGAGAAAATAAAAGGTAGTATTTAAATGACTGAAGGTAAAGGGATTTTTTTCTACTAAAAACTTTGGAAGTCTTAAATCTTTCACTTGTGAAATATATGTTCTTTACATGTGCTCCTTTATTACATATCATCATCTTTTTTAAGAGACCAGATACAGAAACTATGTACACACAGATTGGACTTTGCAACAAACTATTTTAAAACGCATCATGCGTGAGTCATTAATGAAACACAGTGTGTTTTACCAACACAGCTTTAAAAAGCTGAGACTCTCTTTCTATCCAGATTTTGCCATCTTTCATACTGATGTTAATCTGAAGTAAATTCACCAATATCTGCGTCGCTGAAGTATTTACAATGGATTTACACAAAAGATTAAAGGTCAGAATATTATTCTAGAGCACGTTGAGGGGGCCGATCGGACTAAATACAGAAGCCTACAATGCAGACATGATGGTGTTTAGACCCTTCAGACTCTGGAAGGGCACTGAGGGACCCAAGCGATGGAGATCGTTGAGGGTAAATCAGATCGACAGCTAGTGAGGAGTCAGGCAGCACTCATTGACCCCAAGCTGCTTCGCAAATACTGGATCAAATTCAGAAGAGGACATGCAGGCACGAAGACAAGGCAGACACGAGGAAGCAACTAGAGACCAACCTCGATGCTGCTGTGGTTTAACTGTAGAAACAAGCAGAACATGTCAACACAGTGTGGCAAGTTTCAAAGGGAGACTAATGAGCTCTTAAACCGAACTCATCGGTTTTACCCAATGCAGCTCTTGAGTGGGTTAATGAACAGGGCACATCCGTCAGATTGCTGCTGACATGCAGGTGCTGCACCAGCTCCAGGTAAAAATAAACACTGGCAGACAAGAAAGCTGCTTACCACAAAACTGGGCAGAAATCACAAGCAAAGACTATGGTTTTCATACTGAAAGATGAGGGGAAAAAGCTTCAAAACCGCTGATCATAGAAATTACAAGATTCTCTACAAAGGCTCTGGCCTAAAACCACTTCAACCCTGTTAGCTGATCAAAGGGAAATTGCTGATGGCTTGCTCAAAGACCTCCGCAATTTCTTAAACCCTGCCTTCTTCAGCTCTGCTAGAGTTAAAAACCGCTTCTCTGTTCCCCAATCAAAAGTAGGGAGCAGAGATTCCTACAGCTGCTGAGCCACTGGCACAAGGCAAGGCAAAGTCCGTCCTCACACCCTACCATTATATATGAATACAGTCTCACCAACTAGTTAGAAAACTGAAGTTCACCACAGTCACCTAGTAAGGACAAAGTAAAACCTCAAGGGCTTTAAGAATACCAATGCATAGTGCCTTTTACAAAGAAAAAGGTAAAAGCATTCCTGCAGTGACACCAAGGTATATCGATTTTCTCAACCGAGAAAAATCCATGTCAAAATGACATCAATGGATTTGTTGGTGAGGGTGTTGAAAAAGTTTTTGCAGAAACAGTCTGGCTTCCAGCCTTGTCCTACTTCAAAGCCAGCAAAGGTCTTTACCTGTCCTTTGCGGAGCTAACTGAAGGCTCCAGCACTGTCAGCCACGGGCAGCCCAGAGGCATCTGCATAAATTTGGATCTCCAGATAAGTTTGTGAGCATATTTTGGTTATTTCATGGTGATGTGAGGTAACGCAAAGGTTCTCAGTGATGACAAGGTGTCAGAACACGTCACTGTCAAAAACAGCCCCAAGCAAGGCTATGTCCTAGCCCAACTCTTGTTTACTGTCTTTCATGCAGCAGCGCTTCTCACTGCATCTGGAAGCAGCGGCGAAGGGAGCTGCTTTAATTATTTTCTAGGTGGCAGAATTGCTGAACTGGTGAGATGCCAGGCTGAATTGAAAGTCGGAGAGGTCCTCTCAGGCAATCTGCCCTGTGCTGCTGACAGCGTGCTGGGTGTGCAGAATATTACTGATGGCTTTGATTGCACTGCCATGGCGCAGCCTTGTCACAAGCGCAGAGCAAGTAACGCTGCCTTTTTCACGGCAGAAGCACACTGAGCCAGGAGGGTGCCTTGGCAGTACAATGCTTAAGTCCTGCGGGTGAAATTCTGCTATGGTGGCAGCAAGCTCCTCAAACGCCGTGACTGATAACGGGTCTTCAAAGGAGGGAGAGGGCCACGTGGCTTTTGAAAGATTAAAGCTGTGTATGAAATGAAGGAGGTTCCAGACATCAAACACAGGTAAAAGAAAGCCGTGTTCCTGTCACCGTCACTCTTCTGCACAGCAGGGCTCTGAGGCGATACGCAACGGCCCCGAGTCTCAGCCCAGTCTGTGCGCACCACTTTCTTGCCATTGCAGATAAAAAAAGGAGACAGGCAACGTCCTGAATGCTGAGAATCGAACCACTGTCAAATATTAACCACCGCCAAAGACTCCTGCAGGCTTAGCTACACTGGTGTGAGCAGTGGTGCATGTATCGGGCAAAGCATGGTGCAGAGCTGTTTTCTGGGGTAGAAGGTGCGGTCCAGTCCAACACAACCTTACAAGCAGGCATCGGGCACGGATTTTCAACAGTGGCATTAGTTTCACAACACAGGAGGCTTATCGTTGGCTGCTGCGGTAGGGATGATGTACTGATGCCATCGCAGCCTCTCACCAAATGGAACAGCACAATGACGTGGAAAAGGACTAAGAGGACTAAGAGGAAAAGGACTAATGCCCAATTAAGCATTACTCAGTGCTAGCCTATTTATTTATGCATTGCAAATATCAGGGATATTTCTCAGAAAAGAAACAACAAAATTTTAATTTTCAGAATGAAATATCTCAGTAAAAAGACACAAAGCAAGATTTAGAAATGTAACAGCTTTCAAGATACTTTAACACAAAGAAAGGGAGGAAATAGCTTTGATTTATACAGTAGCAAACAAGAAAAACTATTATACACACTATGCTATGATGATTTGTGCTACAGCAAAATACTGATTAAGAGTTGTAGTATGCAAAGTTTATTTATAAAATGGGGGCTTCTTAAATTGTATTGGCACCATGAAGCATAAAGAAAACAAGGGGAAATGGAAGTGTAAAACGAACGCAGAAGTACATATTTCTTCACCAAGTATGTTTCCTACACCTGGTTTCCCAGTTTCTGGACTATCCCACATGTACACCCCAGCCTACTTTCAGATTTACATCAGCATAAATCCAGTATAACACCACCAAGATTAATTTAACCTTATCTCACCGCTCCAAGTCCCGGTAGTGATGTTACCAGAGTTGGTTCAAATACACAAGTGTAGATGTTGGCTGTGGAGGCTCTTACAGGACACAAACGTAAGGAGACCTTCAAACCAGACTGTTCTACTGGAGTAACCATCAATTCTAATGCTGTGGAAAAGACTTCATACTTCATTGGAGGGATGGTGGCCACAGCCTGGAACTGTGCAAGTGGGTTGGGACTATATGCAACATGTGTCTGGAATATTCGGTGTTTCCGTCAACCAAGAGCAGCAGAGAGACTCAAATTAACATCCTCACCTCCAGGTGAGATGGCGTCAGGGGTTCAGTAGTTCTATTTGGCCTATTCCATTTCTATTCTAATTCTATTTGGAATTAAGATGAAAATAAAGTGTAAAATCTTTCAGCTGAGATTTACTTAAGCTATAAGAGCAAACTGAGAACAATGCTATCTCTGTAGAAAAGGCTGTCTTAATTATACTCGCAGGAAGTCTGAAAAAGATGAGATTCCTGCAGTTATACAGCTAAATACAGACAGTTGACCTATTTGCAGTTAAGTTCTTAATATTTAGCTTTAAAAATATTTTCATTCAGGTATAATGGTACATAGATATATATGGATGTACACTGTTAGAACAGTATATAACCATATAAAGGTATAATTCACATGGATTCATAAGCTATTTTACTTTTAGGCATAAACTGCAGATAATGTGAAAAAGACACTAGGACCTAATCCGACACTCATTGAAATCATTGAGAGTTGCTGTATTGTAGCCTCCCTCTCCTCTGCAAAGAATGTGACCTTGGTGGAGCCAGAGCCTTCGTAGCATCCAAAACCACCGACCCCTTTTGCACTCTGCTCTTGTGGAGCAGGTGACGTGTGAGTGGCAGATGGAGAAGGCACTGGTGGGATGCTACAGCGTGCTCCCAGATGTAGACATCCGCCTTGCTCTCTACCAAATTCAGCTCAAAAGCAGGTTGTACATGAATCTCACTAGGCTGTGGTGGACCTTCTAGCAAAGAAGCTAGACTTTGTCTTTTCTGCCTAATCATCACAAGGAAAACACAAAGAGGAGCTGGAAGGTGCTCAGGGTGCAGTGTTGTGCACTTGACACCCAGAAAAGCTGATATATATCCTCATCTCCTTGGAGTACCCTGTGGGGCCGGTCACAGCAGCCCTCCAGCAGGTAGACACCTTGAGCTATGTGGTGTCAAAACTATTAGAATTTGGCTGCCAACAGGAGACATTGCATGGGTTTTTTTCTGTGGTCCACCTTTTGTTCTAACACAAGCATAAATTTGAACTCTGAAAGCAAAAGGTAAATTTCTATTTTATAATAAGAAAGAAGCAATGATCATATTTTAAATCTTTGGTTAGCATATTCGAGGGAAGCTTAAACTTTCTGATCACAGTGTGGAGGTACACACAGTGCAGAACATGTTGCATTCGAAATTTTGACCGCATTAGTTTGACTTACAAGTATCAGCACAATGAAGAGGAAATCAGTTCATTTACTTTCATCCTTTAGAAACCTTACATGTAACGAACAAAAGGCTGTACAGTACTCCAGTACCACCTGTTAAAACGTTCTTGTGTGATCTACGAGTAAGGCCTTATCCCAATATGTACATTTTGATTTTTTAAATTCTATTATCCTTATAAGTGGGTTTGGAGGTTTGGGTTGGGTTTTTTTGTTTGTTTTTTGTTGTTGTTGTTGGGTTTTTTCATACTAGTCGCTTCAAAGGCTGTTGATTTAACGTTTTCTTATAACCTAGTGTCACAATTTTGTAATTCAATAAGATTGCACGTGGTTGAAACTTTCAGCACTTTTCCTTAAAGCCTATGCGAGGCTTCAAGAGTCATGTCTTCACTGACGCAAGTAAGTGCTTTGCAGAGCTCAAAAGAAAATATGGACAGATGAGTCTGCTGGCATCAGGCTCACCTAGGGGCTTCTTTGCACAGCAGGTCAGATGCAACCATGGTCCCTTAGGCTGCCCCAGCCAGGGCTCAGAAAAGGAGACCCATCATCCCTGGCATCCTGAGTTGGAGACTCACACAACTGCCTCTTGCTTGCCGCTTCCTTGAAGTTTTGTGTTGAGAGTCTAGTTTTGTTCTGAGTCCTAAAACCCCTTAAAGCCTCTTGTGTTTTCCGGAAATGGTCAAGGAAGAGGAAGAGCAGACTGCATTTCTATGTGTCTCCTTCCCCTAGGAGTACACCGGGCACTTTCAGGTGCAGGTGCCACTAGACTGCCCACACAGTGACATGTGTGTCCCCCAAGGTGCTGGTCTCAGGTAGGCACTGGATGCTGGGAGGGAAGGGTTTGGGCAGGGGGTCCATTGCTGCATGCCACAAGCCTTCTTCCATCCCTCCCCTGCCCCAGGGATCGCCTGCACTCAGTCCCATAGGCACCAATGGCCAAACTGGGGCAAACCCAAACATTTGGGCCCCTCTATCCTACTTTAGGTTTCACTCATTGAACCACTCTGCTGAACCACAGCACGTTATCACAGAAATCTTCCTCAAAGTATTTCCTTCAGAATTCATCACATTGCAAGCACTTTGGCTATTTACTCTCACTTTTTGCAGTACCAACATTCTCAGACTTTTTAACATGTGAACACTGTGTTACAGTTGTAAGAAGATAATTCAGAATTATATAATTAGCCACTTAGGGGAAATTTGCCACTTACTGGGTCATTTTAAATAAGACCAAAAATGAATGTCCTTAGAAGGAAAAGTTAGATTTTTTTTTTTCTAAAAGAGAATTCTCTGATTTCTTCTACAGACCTCTCCTCCAGGAATCAGTCATATTTGTAGGATGACTAGCTATTTCGATGCACTTTCCATTGACTCAGTGATGTGCAGTTAGATGGACTAAGGCAAAAAAATGTAGTCTGCTGACTAGCACGACAGATTTTGTGTCAGAAGTTTGATTTGAGTGTGAGATAAGTAATAAATTTAAGTACTAAAAGAAAAACAGTAATGTTCTTTCTTTTCAGAGTATTTGAAAGTAATTTCTAATATCAGCACCTTATTTACTGATTAACTTTTCTTTCTGTGTAATTTTGCCAAACATGCTTTAAAATGAAGTGGTTAAACTAAATACTGGTTACATCACTGCCTTTGACAAACATCTATAGTTTGCTTTTAAAAATACCCTCCTACAGCGGGCTGTAAGTAACCCATTGTATATTTGGCTTACTTCATTCTTAATGGAGGAAAACTAATATTTCTGTAGTATGTCTGATGTGGTTTTGAATTCCATCTTCAGACAAGTGAAACTGCACCCTACAAGCGTGCAGTTTCCACAGACTCTCCCAGGAGATTACGTGATAAACTCAAGAGTCAGATGTCTGCGCTGTAGGTATTGATGTTTGGATAAAGGAGGAAAAATATTTTCTTGTCTGCTCTGGGCATTGTCATGCTGCAAGAGTCACATAATCTTCCAAACCATCTCATCTTCCCATAGTTTTTTTATGTTTCTCAGAGCCTACCAAAGAAAAAAAATCTGGTCTTCAGAAAGGTGATGGCAAAAATGAATAACTACATCTCCCCCGACTAACTACCCTTGCTTCAGAAATGTTCTCATGCCTCTCCCTGTGCAAAAGTCTTCCACCAGCCTCAGGAGGAGAGGCTACAGTGGTGTGCAGCCTCTTTAGCCTGTTCTTCTCTTGGAGAAGATATGTATTTCAAGCAGGAATAAAACCACCACTCTAAGTTACCATTTCTTAGAAGTAGGTGCATTATTGACAAGATTTGGGCTGCAATAGAGTGATAAGTGGGTTGATTTTTTTAAAGGTTTGCTTACAAAGAATCTTCTTGAAATATAAAGGCTTTTCTCCAAGTCCTTTTCAGTTTTAAATGCAATTCACCATATCTTTGACATGACTATTATATTGATACTAAAAGGTATCAGACTCCCAAGGCTTTTGATGCTCAGGACTCCTTATATTAGGTCTGAGTCATCTGTTGATGATAAAGAAAACCCACACTGTGCAGCATTGTATTTTCGTGTTTCTTATATAATTATTTAAGAGGAAGAGCCCAAGTCATGATCTTTGTTTTAAACTCAGTCAGAACTCTTGGTGACTTAATTGAGAATATAGTTGGAAAAGGACAGACTATAAAAAGAATAAAAATGAGTTAAATGAGGACTTGGCCCAGAGAATGCAGGAGAAAAAATAAAACAAAGCAAAAATAAAGCCTACATCCAATTCCTAGACAAAGCTATTGAGAAAGTTGTGATTGGTCACTATGGCAACAGATCTTTAAATGGAAATAAAATGCTTTTAATACCGCAAGCACATTTTTCTCTACAGATCTCGTAAATGAACTCCGACCTCCTTAAAGTGAATATATTTTTACAACAGGTATTCTCTATAATGTTAGAAACAACAATACCTAGAGAATAAAAATACAAATAGCTATCAGATATTGATGTTTTTACCATATTACTGGTTCAGTCATTCAGCAGCTCAGGGGGTAAACACTAACATTAGTTATTTTCTTTCCTCAGGGAGTCTTTTAATAACTGGTATAAATCCAGGCAACTGTAAGCTTAAATGAGAAATATTTGCTTTTGTTTTCCTGGCTTTCATACTAATGGACTCGGGTTGGTGAACCAACATATCGAGCTCTATTCCGTGACATAAGAGTGTGTTCCTACAGCCTCCACTCGGACAGAGGCGGTTCACTTCTCTCCCCCTTGGCTCTGCACCCCTCACAAAGGCACCGACACCAAGCCAACCTCGCATCAGTGACACAAATTTTGGGTGTCTGTCAACAGGAGCTGGAATTCCTGCAGTCAGAGCAAGATTTATCCGGTACTGTGCCAATAAAACCAGCATCTAATGTGCACCTTCTGATTTAGACTGACATAACTATATCATCAGTTCTTCTGCACCTAAGGACTCGGTCTGTCATGTTTGGGGAAGGTAGATGGCAATATTTGGGAGGAGCAAGCTTAACAGCTTATGTTGCTTAGAAATGTAAGAAAAAAAACAACTGTGTATCAGTGACTGATTGATTAGCAAAGGGTGGGAAACACCGACAACAGCGGAGATGGAAAACATTCATCAAAAGTACTGGCAGAGCCATACTGGGGCGGGATGACTGTGGAGCCACCACCGACCTGCGCCGTCCCTGTCTGCCTCACCGCCGCGTCCAGCCTTGTTCGTGATGCGCTGCTTATTTCATGACATCTCATCTTCCCTCTCCACACGTTCCACCCTTTTGGCAGATTTTCCCACATGCTTTATTTTGGCATCACTTCAAATTTAGTCCTTCAGAGCAGGAACAATCTTATTGCTAGGCTGCTTGACGGCTATTCAAAGAATACCGGTACAGCTTCTGCTGAATGTGTTCGTATTCCTCCATGCATTGGTATTTTGATCCAAAAAGACCGGCATTTTTAGAGCAGCTGCAAAACCAGAGATCCTTTCACACTTTGGCTGTTTGCCTGTGCTAAAATCCCCATCACTTTATTTGATACATATTTAATATATAGGAAACAATTCAATATATAGGAAACAATTCAATATATAGGAACCATCTCACATGCACCGTCTCAGCTCCCCGCAAATTGCACTTCGGCAGGCGAGGCAAGAGTTGCTGGGAAGAGCCTGGTGGGAATGTCTCATCTTCAGCCAAGCACTGTCGGAGTTCAGCCCCGGCCAGCCCTGCCAGGGAGCCCGGCCAAGCAGCAGGCAGCCAGGAATGAGAGAGGGTAGGAGAGACACAGCCGCCTGCGGGGCCCTTTCTATGGGCAATGAATTATTTTTGTCTCGCTGCTGTGAAGGAACACTGGTCTTTAAAGAACTGCTTTCCACAGGCTTCATTTAAACCCATCGTCCATGCCTCACTTCATCAGGAGGAAAGAAGTGGAAGGGATTCACATTTTAGGTTTGGTTGCAAAATCCCGCTGCCTTAAATAGTCAGATACTACGACATCAAGTGCAAAGAAATATGAGAAGAATTTTCCACTAAGCATAGATAGGCAAGATTTTTTTTTTAATGCCTTGAAAGTACTGTCCACCTGATTTTAATTTCTGTCTGTGTACACGCGTCCCATTTACAACACTCATGCCCTTCAAATCAAAGAGGATCTACAAGCATTGTGTCTTGGTAAATATGGTATTTGTTTAACTGTTTTGCAGAATAAATGCAGTTTGTGCATACTTTTTATAGGACAAGCTAGTAATTGAATTATCTTAGTAGTAATTTTTGAGAGATTATTCCTAATTTTAAAATGTCCTAAATTCAACAGCTAGTGCTCTAACATCCAGCCCTGAGCTTCTGGACATCCTAATAAATACACTGATAACAGGAGTTGGAACAATGTGCAGGAATGAAGGAAACAGACCCCTGGGGGTGAAGATGGAAATAGCAGGCTAAGCTTTTGCCATGAAATCTTCAGACATGAAGTACCATAAGAACAAAATTCAGGATTGTTGGCATCAACCTTTGGGTTTGTAACACGCACGTACCTTAAAGCTTAAGCACCTCACGTGATCCATATTTTTAAGTTATAGTTGCTTTACTAAAAATAAAAACAGAAGGCCCCAACTCTCAAAGGTACACCAGTTACCAGCTCCTAGGAATTTGACTTCCAGAGAGCTGGGAGTTTTATGCCTAATTGCCTTTGAGGATACAGGACTATTTTTCTCCCCTATCACTAGCAAATGAGCACAAAAATGAAATAATACAACAAAGAACAACAGGAGGATTTCCAGCTACTGGTACTGAGAAGGTTTCAGTTAACCAGTCACAGGGATGAATTTAGGAAGAGGACTTTTCCTAAAAGATGATTTGCCGCTGAGCACCTGGAGAAAATAGTTTGCACCTGGCACAGCTAAGGAGCTTTTTTTTTTTTTTTTCACTAAGAAATAAAGCAAGAAGCATGGGGAAGATTTATGTAATCTTCACACTCAGAGTCAGCCTCTTGGAAGAAGAAAATCAGATAAAATACAGCAATGGCTACAGCAGGCAGGAAGATGTAGAGCAGTGAAAAAAAAATCAATATTAATATTAGCAAAAGGATGTGTGGTATGAATAAGTAAGAGGGCTGTGCTTAATCCATCTTGAGAAGTGAGAGCTGTCAAGAAGAGGGATGTATCTGGGAACGCAAGGGATACACAAGGCAATACTGCCTGCAGCCGGGGCAGCGGCACGTTGGGCTTGGCCTGATGCTGCAGGTGCTGCAAGGGCCACAGCGAAGCCAGGGGATTGTGCTCCCTGTTCAGAAGAGATGAAGGCGGGGGATTAACTCGAGGATCTGTTCTTTGCCTCAGGCCCACAGATCTGATGTTCCCCTCCTCAGGCTCCAGAGCAGGGCAGAGCCCAAACCTCGGGAACTGAGCCTGCCCGTCCGCTGCTGCCCGGCTCAGAGCTGGAGGGATGTTTCATGGCAGGCAATGTTTCAAGGTCCCCTCTGTGACTGTGGGGGAAGGACATCCACAATAAGCCTGCTGAAGCTGCAGGTAGGTGACTCTGCATCTGTCACTGCTCTCCATGCCCATCCCCTTTGGGGACGACAGGGTTGCTGCAGAATAGGCTGGCTGGCGGGGAGCTGCCAGGCTTTTCTGTATTGCAGCTGGGAACAACTCCTCAACCGCTCCGGTTGCATCACCCCCATCCCTTTGGAGCATTTCTCCTCTTCCTGGCTTTCTGCCTGCCCCAAGTGTAGAGTTCGGGATGTTGGGTTTCACCTCCAAAACTCTGCTCGACCTGTTACCAGCGCTGCTGTGTCTTATGGAGCTGCCCATAGGTTATTGCTCTGCATCAGCAAGTGCCAGTGGAGGGGCCCTGGCTCCTCAGGAGACACATTTTGCACAGCCTACCTGCGCATCTTCTCTCACTTTCTCCGTAAGGCTGCCTTTGTCTTCCATGAGCAGCTGCAACTGATGTTCATACACACTCCTGTGCCACCGATCGTCTTTCTCATAATGGCACCCTGATGGTGCTCATGAACTCATCTCCAGGTAGCTTCCCCTGGCTCAGCTGTGCTGCTTGGTGCCCAACCCGATGAAGGACACAGCCCACTGAAATCAGTGGAAACACTTCCCTTGACTTCAGTGGGCTTTGGAACAAGCTTGTGATAATCCTGACAGAGAGAGTCCTCAGCAGCCCACCTGAAGGCAGTGATGACAGTCCCGTCACCTGGAATGGAAAGCAGTGTGCACCCCATGAGCGTTTTCTGCTTTTCTCTTGCTCACGGTGCCCCTTCACACCTGGTTCTTCTGACCTGCTGGAACCACTTACAAGGGGCAGGTCCAGCCCGTTTGTGTGCCTGCAGCTTGTCCCATGAACAGGAAGGAGCATGTTGTGTGGTGCTGTGTGGAGCAGAAGGAAAGCTTGGGGGCAAATGTGCCTTTGCATTAGCTGGGTGATTTAGACAATTGAACCTAAATGTGGAAACCAGGTTTTCTTAGTGCATGCAGTATGTGCGTGCACAGTGTCCATCCCAGTGGCCTCCAGCCTAACCTGTAAACATCGCAAATACTAGCACTGTTATTTATATTAAACAAGTGATGAGCTATTGTTTCACAGTGAGATGTTCAGAATATTTGGCAGTCTTGAAGCGTGGATGACATCAGCTTTGACTTTCAAAATCAAACTGCCACCTTGTGGTATGCTGGGGGAAGAAGTCTGTAAGAAATTGTATGGATAGCAAAAATTTAGATACATAATAAAAACTGGTCCCTTTGCCACACCAATGACTTCCAGCATTTATGCTTTCTTAAATTTATTTTTTACTATACTTCAGGCAAATTGATAAAAATTCTTATGCCATGCTTTAAAAATTCAATCTAACTTTTTGTGTTTGTCAATGTAAAACATAAAACCATTTCCTTTTGCTTGTATGTAATTGTACTGAAACCACCAGTGCACTCATATGGGTAGGTTTTTCAAGATTAGACCCGAATGCAGATTATAGGAAAACACTAGCTGTAAAGGCTATAGGTATCTCTAATTGTTTCGTTTCTCTCTTTTGAGTTTATTAATGTCAAGAAAAATTTCTGTGAGAGTCAGAGCAGGGCAACACAAATTGCTGAAGGTGAGCAAGGCGTAGTGCATCATCTGGTCTGCGATGCTGTCCCTGTACATCCTCTTGGACCATGACAGATGTAAGGTAATTTTAATCAGCTTTCCCTTTCGCTGTGGGCCAAGCCGTCACAAATTACTTCACCTTGCTTGTCAACCAAGAGCAAGCGCGATGGATCAGCAGATGTGCAGTAATCAGTTACAGCAACATGCTTGTGCATCTCAACCTTCAGGCGGCAGAGAAGCACGGAGATGCGCTGGCACGGTCCTTTCAGTATACGGCTAGGTTGTATGTCCTTGTGTCATCGAATACTATTTATGAAAGCTGATAGATGAAAAGCTAGTCCATTTTGAATTGAAAAGTGTAGCTGAGGTGAGCAGTTTATTGCAGCTATGTATCAGTGCTTTGTGCATCCACACCTTTTCAGGAATATAGTGGTTTTAAACAAAAAACCAAAAAACCAAAAAAACCCCAAACAAACAACCAAAAAAAACCAAAACCAAAAACGTGCCAGTAACAAGAAGCCTGTAAGATGTGGAGTTCACATTTTGTCCCTCTGCTCATGCCAGGCAAGCATTAACACTTTTTTTAAGGCATGGAGTCAGCCACTATTGAAAGTAACAAAGTAAGAGGGAGGCAGTCGTGTAGGAGGGAATGTAAAGGTACGGAGAGCCTGATGCCGATTCTCCCCTTAAGTAAGCCTAGAAAGACCCAGATGAGCTGCCTGGGACCTATAGCATTAGGGCAAGCCATTTTCCTTCCTACTGTGTCTATCGCAAAGTGCAATACCTCAGGGTAGTAGTTTTTGTAAAGTATTCTTCACCCAAAAGTACAGAGGTAGAAGGAACTCAGAAATTTCACAGTTCTCCATGAACTGCTGTCCTGTAACATCTTTGTTGAGCACTGGCTCTAGGAGAGAGCTGGTGAGTTTTCCCATGGATGGGGGTTCTGCAGGTCCTCATGGGGCTGCCTCAGGAGCCTGGTCCCCGGAAACCTTACAAGCACAGAAGCTGCTCTGACTTCCAGAATTGCCTGGCTCGCATTTCCCCATCAGCCAACTCTCAGGAAGGCTAAACATGAAAATTTCTTCTTAATGGTTGTGGTGGTGTCCACCTGCTTGGTGATTTAAATTAAAGGTGCATAGTCTCCTTCTAGCTATGGTCTCATCTGTCAGCCCAAGTTGGTGCCGGTGTGAGCCACTTCTACGTGATGCGTGGCAGCAGCTCAAGCTGCCATGTGTGGGTTTGCATCATCACAGACTAATGTCAACACGTGGACAGGACCGGCAAAGAGAGAAGGAAAAATGGAAGGAAGAAGAAGTATTCAGTGAGTGATGGGGTTGTGAGGGAGAAGGTCTGAATTTGGATGAAGGGTGAGCAGGGGAAGGAGAAGAGCCCATGGACCCACGCAGCCTTTTGTGCTTGCACCTGAGTTAATTCCCATGTAAGCCCCCTGCGCAGTGTGAGATCCCCCACACCATAACAGGGCTGTACAGGTCTGCAGCCCCCTCATCCCACCATTTCTCCTTGCCAGGAGCGTTGCTTGTGGCCCCTGAGTAAATGAGGGGAATGCTGCTGCTCAGGGTATTTTACAGGAGACCAGGCTAGATCAGCACGATGATCCCTTGGGCCTTTACAGATCAGGGTGTCTGTGAGCCCTGCATGGTGGGGGTCTCTTAGGGGAATGAAAGCAGGACCAACATGCCAAACACTGTCCTTGGGAAAAGCGAAGTACCTCCCACAGAAAGGACGACTTGGGGAATTTTTTTTATTTTTTTTTTTTCTGAAATGGACTAGTTAAAAGGCATCTGCAGGCAAAGCGTCACATCCCATTGCAATCAATAAACCAGCAATGGTAATGATGAAAGGAAATGTGAGTGTTTTTCCAGCTGAGAAGGAACATTAGGGACTAGTGTCTTTTAATGTAAGTGTATGGCGGGAGCAGAGGGTAACCATGTGGTTAACGAAGCTTAATGTGTATAAAGCTCATGGCAATAACTCTTATTTTGGTGTTATGGCTGGTGTGTCTGTCCTCGCTTTCATAAAAAGAGTGTGGTGATATCTAAGAGTGGCATTTCGATGCCTGAAATGCTCCTCATATAAATAGAACAAGCAGATCAGCATGACCGAGTGATAAAATTACCTTCTGGTCTTCAGGAGCTTCAGCATGCAACTGTGCTATAGGGACCTCAGTGTACCCCTCTTCACAGCACAAACAAATACGTTTGGAAATGGATCTGGAGGAGACATACAAAGAGGGAGAGAATATGGAGAGGAAAATGACTCGAGCTGCAGCTTCAAAGTTGGTGAAAAAGGCTTTTCTAGAAGCCCTGAAGTCCAATGCCTTTGAAACACTGGAGGAGCTCTTGAGCCAAAAGAAAATAGACGTGGACACGGTGTTTGAAGTGGAAGATGAAAACCTGATTCTGGCATCCTACAAACAAGGTAAATGGGGCAGCATTCACCAGCCAGGAAGTAGATGGGTTTGAGTGATTTTTTCAAGAAACTGTGGCCCTTTGTCTCTTCTAAAGCTACAGCAGAAGCTGATTCATAGGCAGGAATGTCTCAGTAGGTTCATATGGCCACGGTCACTGCCGGAGGGTGCTTATCAGCTGTACCCGCCGGGCTTGGTGGAGGGCAGGCCAGAGACCAGCCTGAGCCTCCGTGCTGCTGAGCTTCAGGGCAGTCTAGAAAGAGGCGTCCTTTGCCATTCCCTTGCAGAGAACTCGGGTGCAAAGCCCAGAGTAGATACATGCGGGCTAAGCGTGGTGTATAGACATGTCTTGCACCTACCCAGTCACATAAACAGACCACTTAGAAACACCAAATATTAAATCTCTTCCGTTTTCAATTGACAGTGGTAGTACAGTGAACTCTCCCTAGCTCAGGAGAGCTAAGGAAATACTGCAGGCCTTGGATGTTGCTGGATGGGAGGAGATTTATCTTTCAAACTGACACAAAGTGAGGATATGCTAGTTTATCAAAACAGCAAATTCATCTGGAAAAACACAACCAGAAAAGACATCTATTTTGGAGTGTCGAAAACCCAAGCCTGTTCTCAGCCAGACTTTGATTGAGGTTCCAAAAACCTACAACTTAAAGCAATAAAGCAAGTTTGCTCTCCGCTAAAATCAACATACTTCATAACCTACTTGCTAACAGACTCTTTGTGTGTATCTACAAAACAGTAATGACCAGGCTTTGCCAGAAGTTAATCATATGTGGAGGAAAACACCTCTAGTCCCAGCAGCACAGCAACTGCCCTTTTTTTCTGTGGCATAAAGGAGAGACATCATCCCATCTCTTCTCCTTTTCTGAGTTTACCTCTGATGTAGTGATTGGCTCCTGGCTTTTTGATTTCATTAGGGTGAGGATGATGCAATCATGATGTACTTCTCTTGGGGACAGCATCTGAACTAACCCACATGGTGATGAATGCATCTTAAAATACCTTTTTTTTCTGTCCTCAGCAGGCTGAGATGCATTCTGGTTGTGGTTTGAGACTACAGGATTAATGCATACATTTTTAACTGTAGATCATTTGACTGCAAGCATTAACCTGTCTCTTTTGGAGAAGGCTTTCCCTTCTCCAAAAAATAGAGTGACAAATGCACCCTATCGCCTAAATCAGAGCAGTGTATTATTCATTTTCTCTGAAAGGCAGGAGGCACTCTATAAACTCTCATGCAAATTTTACTTTTATCCTGAATCCCAGATAACTGTGATATGTGATGGGGATTTTCTTCAGGGGGGAGAGGGGAGAAAAATTAAGCCCCACTGCCCCACCGTTCAGACAGCCTGAGCTTTGCCATATCCCTAAGCAATGAAGTGGAAAGGAGATGCCATGGGTGACAGAATGGCTTTGCTCCCTCTCTTCCAAATAGGCTGAAAGCTCCCAAGCACACGGACCTTGGATGCGCCATGGCTTTTTCACGTTTCCACCCAAGGAAACAGGCAAGCTGAATGAGGTCTCCCTTGGAGCCCATGTGTGTTTCCTGCTCAGTGGCTGGTCCCTGTCCCTCTGGACTCAGAGGTGTCTGCAGGTTTGGGCAGAGGACATGGGAGATGCTCCCTCAGGACCTCTGAGCCCAGCTCACCTGCAGCAGCACAGGCACAGAAAATAAACAGCGGTCTCAGGCAGGGAAATTGTGGCTATATAAAGTGATAACTTGGCTTTAAGGATGATGTTATGTATAGTTTATGGCTCATATGTGGCCCAGCTCCCTACTGGGCTCCACAGCTCACTGGTAACAAGGGGAATGCCGTGTGCGTATTCAGGTGGGAAGCTGGTTTAAGAAACTTGCTCTGCTATACGCGCAGACTCTGGGACATAGCCCACCTACTTTGTGCCTGGTTTGGGGGCATGTGATGACAAGGTTTTCTTACCAGCGTTGCCAGCGTATCCTGGATAGTCAGGGGGTTGGGAGAGGGTTGAGTGGCTGCAGAGGAGCCTCTCGCCCCGCTTGGGCACTCAGGTGCCTCAGGGCTGCCTGCTGTTCCTGTTCACGGCGTGGGTTCCTTGGGTCTGATAGTCCCCAAAATTTAGCCCTAGAGTGGAGGCTGCAGTCTGTAGACAGTTTCTCACTGCTGACATCTCACATGCTGGTAGTAATAAACGCGTATATTGGTCAGGAACAAGTCACTGAAGCCATGCCAGAGCAGGAGGTGCAGCTGCTGTCATGACCGTCCATTTTATATCTGTGACCTTTCGGTGGAAATCTAGCATTTTTCAGATGCACACAAGAACTGCATTACTGGCATCTACCTCGGAATATACTTGCAATTTAACTAGGAGGAAAGAAGAACTTTAAACCACATTTTTCCCTGCCATGAGCACTTTGTTTCTATATCTACCTCTTTCCTTCCTCTTCATCTTCTTTCTGTCCAATACAACACACATGATTACTGTAAAAACTGTATCTATATGACATTAAAGTTGAAAAACTACATAAAACAGAATTAATTTCACCTCATACCACTTTAGTATTTTTTCCTTGTCTTTTACATGATAACAGTGTTCAACCAGGCATTCATCCAAGGAGAAACAGATAAATCAAATCCAGAAAATCTTATAGGCACATTCTAGCTAGGATGCAGCTGCTGTGTCTGGGAAAAAAAAAAAAAAAAGAAAAGAGAGAGAGAGAAAAGAAGTTTTAGACTTTTAGACTTCTGTTACCCTTCTGCAGATTATTGTTGTGTTTTACTTTTTTTTAAACGGATAGATGATTATAGTGATCACTTCTGACTGTCTCTGTGCAGTCATTAAGCATGTAGTCCTATTTTGGGAATAAATATTTAAGTGTTATGTCTTACACCTGTTTGTAAGAGGAAAAAAAAAAATCATTGTGAAACTTTCAGAGAAAAACCCAAACATTTTGGAGCAAAATTTCATGCCCAAGTGTCACTGCTTCTATTTGGCTCTTCAACCTAATTTACATCAGCATCCAAACTCCTCCCTCCATGCTCCCTCAGGGGCAGTAGTTGGCAGGACGTCTGGCATACGGCCACAGCCACGTTGTCAGGGGGTCGTCTATGCGCAGTGCATCACTGGAGCTCTGAATCCAGCGCCTGACGTGGAAGATGCTGCCATTTCCCACGCAGAAACAGCAGGATGAGCTATCTGTTGAGTCACCGGCCTAAGTAAATGCTGCCTTCTTATTCCAATGCACCTTTGTTCAGCTATTGGCAGGCTGAAGATCCCATTTCCCCCATATTTTTTAGCTGGTGGCATTTCAAATGCTCTAGGCATAACTTTTTTTTTTTTTTTTTTATTTAGTCTACACAGGTCACAAGACAAACAAAAGCTTCCTTCCAGAGTACATCTACATGGGAATTTTGTCTCCAAAAGACAGGCTATTCAGCACACACAGTAAAAGTGCTTAATGAAAATGAAGTTATGATTGAGAGAACTTCATGTGCGCTAACTAAACTGTAGCTGGTGAAATTACAGTAAATTAAAGCAAAACTCTAACCCTTCCTTCCCCGTCAATTATTCTCAGTAGGTGGGTAGTCCAAAGAAAAGTCTTTGCCAAGGATGGTAATGTATTTTCACTTTGTACAGGGTACTGGCTGCCTAGCTACAAATTAAAAATATCCTGGGCAACTGGACTTCATCTAGCTGTTATGTATGGACATCTGGAGAGTCTTTCGGTCCTGCTCAATCACAAAGCTACGATCAACTGCCGGCCCAATGGAAAAGCTGCAATCCACATAGCTTGTGAGACGGCAAACGTTGAGTGTCTCAAGATCCTTTGCAGCCATGGAGCCAAGCTGAACTGCTTTTCAATGAGCGGGCAGGCGCCCTTGCACTTCTGTACAACACGGACCTCCGTGCCTTGTGCCCAGCAGCTGGTTTGGAGAGGTAAGGTAAAGCTGCGGGTCTCTCATGGCATCCCTAGAGATAGTGGGCATGGTTTGTGGTTTCCCTTAGGAGGCAATTTTCAAAGTACACATGTGTTAATCCTTTCCATCCACAGCTGACCCATGTCTTCCTCTCAGACATCTTTTCCCCATCTCTTTGATCAGACAAAGTTTTTCCCATTCTGATTCTTCACCCCATCTGTCCTTCCCTCTCCCTGGCCACTGGTCCTTACTCCAGGATTGTTGCTCATGTAGTGCCTCCAGCCCACTGCTCAGTCAGTCCCTCTGCAGAAATGCTCCTCTGAATCAGGGAGTTTCTGTTTCTCTATTTTTTTCTGTATCTTCTTCATCTAAGTTTACCATTGAGGTGTTTTCACATAAAAGTGTGTCTCCCCCCCCCCCCCCNCCCCCCCCCCCCCCCCCTTCTTTTCTTGTTCAAATTTTCTTGATCACACAAAATTCTTCCAACCGCTTTCTTAAGACCTGGCCTTGAAAAACTGGATGCAGTTTTTCATATCATCTCTTCATTTGTTAGCAGCCAAACTCCCACATGTAGGTAGGGACTGGGGGGAGAAAGCTCTCGTATATGATTTTTTTTTCCCCAGAGTAACATACGTTATGCTGCTGGTCATATGTAATAAGTGGAGCTATGAATAGATGTAATTCCTGGGTAAGTATATTGGTATCACATAATATTTCCTTAACACATGGATGCTGACTCAGGACACAGGAAAAGGCAGACATAGAAGGTACAGCAAAGTCAAACAGTTCAAGTCTTAAGTTGCAAACAGACAGATTCTCCTATTTATCACACTGTTCCACGGCAAATACAAATGTGTTGGGGTTGGGTTTTTTGCTTTATGTGTTGTTATTGAAGGCTCTTCTTGAGATGCAGAGCCCAAGTATGTTTTGCGGGCAAGGCAATCTGCAGTCCCGAATGAATAACCACATCACTTTTCTTCTGCTGGAAAGATGCATATTATTTTGTTTAGTTGAAAGGAAAATAAATGAAATAAATGCTGCCAGTTGTATCCTGCCCAAAGCAAACAGTCCTGACAGCAGGAGTTGAATTTGCTACCATGGAAAAGCTGAAAAGTCAAACGTAGTCTTATAAAATGTTGCATAGGATGAATGCAAATGAAAGGATGTATTCTGTAGGGTTTCTCCACCCACCCATCAGCAACCGAATAATAATAGTTTACAAGCCACCCTTCATCCCAAAGCACTCGGTAAACGCAAATCTCCATATGAGCTAAATGTCGAGACTCCAAACAAAATGGGAAAGTTCTGGAGCAAAACATGCCAGGTGCGCACACACACACACAGCAGCACCACCCAACAGCCAAAACCAGGCTTTGGGTTAATGCCCCTGCGCCAACGTTTCCAAGACGCATGTCCCACCCTGCCATCTCCGCTCTGCGGTGTCACGTGGGGTCAATTCAGGTAAATGCAGTTTAGCCCCTCCTGGCAACTCACCAGCCAAGCAAAACCGACCCTGTGTTCGTTTACCACCTCCAGACTTAGATTGCTGTTGCTCTCACGGACATCTAACACGGCTAACGCTCAACAGGGCTTAACGGCGTTCGCACTCAGGTTTTCCAGCCCAGAGGTAATTTTTGACGACTCTTCTTCCCTCCCAATCCTTACACCTCGCTCTCAGTGTCCGGTTGGCCACGTGAGGGCCTTCGTGAGGCCAGAGAGGAGAGAGGTGGCCGCACAGCGTGCGCTGGCTCTTGCCAGCCAACTTTATTGACAGTTTGCCAAGGCCCCAAGTTCAAGGAGCCCTCATCCACCCTCCATCTCTGCAAGAAGCCCCTGGCCCCTCCAGCCCCGCTGCGGTTTTAGGGTTCTGCTTTGCTCTGCGGACGGGGCTCTTGCCAACCTTCCCTCTTTTCTCAGGAGCGGTGCTGTGCTGGTTTATTCCTGCAGTGGGGCGGTATTATTCCTGCGGTCATTTCCCGTTTCCTTAGGGCTGGGAAGCGGGGGGGAGCCCGGGACCCCCCCGCCGCGGCCCCGCTCCGCTGCCCGGTAGATGGTGCTGTTGGTTCAGCTGCCGCAGCCGCGCGGCGCCGCCGGAGCGCTCCCAGCGGCCCCATTAACAGCCTGGAAACAGCAGCCAGACCCTCGGCTGGGCACGCTGGCTACGGCTGGGGTTTTTTCTTATATATATATATATATATATATATATATATATCATCTATGGATCTGTCGTAAAATGTCCTTTCCTCCAGGCTCGCAGTTAATGAGGTGCTGCAGGAAGCGTTCCCAGGGTATAGATTTGAGCCCAGCTATTCCCCGGAGCAGGAGTAAAGTTCTCCTTGTTCCTTCTGCTCTTAATTTATAGGCAAAAGCGTTTTACGCAGGGATTCGGCCCTCTACACTGCTCCAAATTCGAGTGTTCAGATAAGGTCTTCTGGCCTTCAGATGAGGCCAGCTTGGGGCCAAGCTGTCGCATCTGAAGCTGGAGGCAAGAACCTGACGTTTCTAAGGGCTTCCTGGAGGCTTAAGAAATACAGGATCCATGTCCCTAGCTCCTTGCATTTCCACGTGCATCCTTCAAGCCGGCTGCCCACCCTCACCTTCTCCTTGGGTGGCAGGGCTCAGGCAGAGAGATGGCTGAACCAGGATTTCGTTGCCTTCATTTAGTCTTGTCGTCTTTCTTCGGCAGGAGCGAATGTGAACATAAAAACAAACAACCAAGATGAGGAGACTCCTCTGCACACTGCTGCGCGTCTGGGTATCCCGGAGCTCGTGGCCTTTTACATGGAACAAGGAGCACATGTCAATGCCCTCAATGCCTACATGGAGACGCCCCTGGCCTGCGCAGCCTATTGGGCCCTTCACTTTAAGGATCAGATATACAGTCGGGATCACCACCTCATCTGTCGGATGCTCTTAGACTATAAAGCTGAAGTGAACGCTCGTGATGAGGATTTCAAATCGCCGCTCCACAAAGCTGCCTGGAACTGTGACCATGTCCTGCTGCATATGCTGCTGGAGGCAGGAGCGGAAGCAAACATCATGGATGTCAATGGCTGTGCACCCCTCCAGTACATCATAAAAGTGACCCCCGTGCGGCCAGCTGCCCAGCCTGACATCTGCTACCAGCTGCTACTGAATCATGGAGCAGCTAGGATATATCCTCTGCAGTTCCACAAGGTTAAGGATGGCTTTGTACGGTAGGGATATGGAGAGAGGTGATGTCTTGAACAGGAATGGGATGAGAGATCAAAACTTCAGGTCTTGGTGGCATCTGGATTTGCTAGAGTCTTGTAAACTGTGGGCCCAGAACACCCAAAACCTTGTGAGGCAACCTGTTGTGAGAGTGGTATCATTTAACTGACATGAAATTACAGTTGCTAATGCCAGAGCCAGACCCAGATCTCATTTTTGTTCTTAACCAAACTGAAACCCCAAACTCTAAAGGCTGGTTCAAGCCTAGTTTTTCAGAGCTGATTCACTTTCTCGTTTCAGAGAACCTACGTGCCTTTTTCAAACCTGGTTGCATACAGGCTTTACTGGGTTATAGGAAGTGCCTATTTCATGGCCTCTATCAAAGACTGGAGATCAGACCAGTTGATTCAGTTTGTCACTTCTGGCCTTTAAAAATCCATTCAAATATATTCAAAGCAAAACTGATCTCAGTAAAACTTTGTCTCATTCCCAGGAAATGTGAGAAATTAGGGGGAAATGCTAGGCCCGAGCTCATAGTTGATGGAAAAAAAAGAAAAAAAAAAGAAAATTAATTGTAGGATCCCTCCCAAAGAATTTCTAAATATCTGCAAAGCCCAAGGCACTGACAGAAGTAACCAACAGACTTCTTATATCAGGCATAGCAAGTCTCCTATGGCATCTTTGAGAGCCAGGTCTGGGGTCTCCTCTTCCTGCCTCCACCTTTCTCCTGTTGCATGGAGTGGGTGTCCCTTCCAAACCACCATTTGCCATCTGTAAAATATGTAGGATGATATTTATTCCAGAGGGATGCTCTGCAGTTTTGTTTGTCAAAACCTGGCTACTGTATGGGACAAAATTGTGCATCACATGGCGTGAATGCCAAGTGTTAGTTACTCCAAGCATGTGAGCGACAGTAGACTTTTGGTCTTTTCCTACTGAGCTAAAGTTACTGGGCAGAGCACTTCTCTCAGGGGCCTTGAGTGGCTTGGGAGTCTTCTAAGCAGTGTTATCTCCCAGTCTTCCTTTAAGTTTTCCTGGAACAGTGCATTTTTGAGTCATATGATGGGATTTTTTCTGTTGCTATGCTGCATGACCTAGAGCAAGGAATTTGTGCATGGCTTTGCCTGGTGTTGAGTCACTCAACCTAGTTATGAGCAAGTTATCTCCACATTCAGGTGATAAAGCCACCCCCATCAGCTACCCCCAACTGGAGATCTAAGCCAGTATTGCTGTACGGTGTTAAACTGGGGTGTGCACAGCTCCACTGCGGGCAAGCCTGGGCTTTCTTGCTGCAGTGTAGACATCACTTGTGTCTTTTGTGTCCAGCCTTATCCTCTCGTAATTCTTTGGCTGTGTCCATCTTGATAAGCCATTGCACCATGCCAAGTATCCAGGCTAGTCCCAGCTTCTCGGTGGTACTCATGGTCTCCATGCATCCTGCCTGCAGGTGCTGCAAGCTTGTCATTCCCACCCCAGAGCTGTGGAGGTTGTTGTCAATACCTACGAACACATCAAATCAACGTCGAAGTGGAAAGCAGCCATACCTGATGACGTCTTTGAGGTAAGGCCTTAATCAGTTGTCACCGAGTAAAATCCAAGCTTGTTGTTTGCATTCTCCATATCCAGCCACAGAAAAGTGAGTATGCTTTTGAAAGGGAAGAACATCTCAGGGGATTTTGGACTTCCCCATTTAGTATCACTCACTTGACAAGAGCGTATCACTCACTTACAAAAAACCATGTTTTTGAGAAATTTTATTGCAACATTATCCTTTGGAGCACCCGCCTGTCAGGGGGGCTGCAGGAGCTCAGCTGTCCCTGCGCTCAGCAAGTGCAAAATGCTGGCTGTGATCGGTGTTTCTTCAGATATGTCACTATGTATATTTATATTTTTTTTAAGTCAGCAAATGTTTTAAAAGTACCACGTTACACCGGTACAACTATGTATCTTTAGGTTCTGTTGCATGGGTTGAGTTTCTTTGAGCAGGACTGGTTAGCTCCAAATATAAGGGAGAAGTTAAATGAAAAATAAGAGATCAAAGAGGAAAAGATGTTGTCAAAAGGCAAAATTGTGGGACAAACTACATGCATTGACATTAATAATCCTTTTAATTCAGAAATCTTCATAGTCCCACTATTCCAGTTTAAACCTAGGTTTTTTTAATATTGGTCTTTTTAAAAATTTTCAGATCAGTGCTGAAGTTAAGTGCACCGATATCTGCTATACATTATCAGTGATATTTAGGTAACTCCATCCATATTATAATGCAGAGTTATATAGCCTGAGGAACTGTGAGACTTCTTTTGGCTCACATTTGTTCAGAAAAAAAGAAAAGAAATCATTCTGGCTCAATACAAAATTAAAAGTTAAAGGTAATTTTTCACCTTAACAACAACAACAATAATAAAAAATAATAACTGTTCTTCAAACAAAAATCTTAATCTGAAATATTGGAACATTCTTATTTGGAAGTCCACAGTTGCTCTATTTCTTTGTTGAGATTTTCATTTCTGATGTCAAAGCTATTTGCTGAATTTGACATGAAATTGAAGAATTTTTTTTTTTGACAGCAATCCATACTTCTCCTTATACAAAGCGCATCTGAAAATACGTGTAACCAGTTCCATCACATAGCAAGATTATAAAATAAGGTCAAGTCACACGTAGGCGCACACATTTACCGTTTGCTTCTTTTATTTCAACATCATTTCTAAGCATCTGCACTTTTCTTCTTGTGAGGATGCAATTTTATTTATTCTCAAAGGCCACTGGGGCGATGAATAAGGCCAAAGGTGCTTTGCCCCAGCGAGCAGATGGGTCATGCCGGCGTGACGCTGCCTCGCTGCCCCATGGTGAGGTTTCGGGGATCAACTCGCCCACGTGCACTGACCCTGAGCTGCCTGCAGGTCAGGACTAACACCACAGAGGAACCCCCACCTAAAAATGATGGATATAAGACATACCAAGCCTAAAGAATTCATCACGGTCTTTAACTTAACACTAAATATTTGAGGCAAGCAGAAGAATTTTCTGCAGGCGTTCGGCTAAACCAAGTCCCTGGTGGTTGATGTGCCTCCCAGGGACAGGATGGCTGTCTCTGCTTTTTACTTTGTTCTGCGTGTGGGGAAGGGAAAGGGAGGGAAGGAAAACAGTCTTATTGCCCTAAAACATGCTTGTGTTTTTTTACAGCGGCACCAGGATTTCTATGACTCTTTGTTCACCGTGTGCAGCAATTCACCACGGTCACTCATGCATTTATGCAGATGTGCTATTCGGGCCATATTGTCAGAAAGGTGCCACCGAGGAGTCCCCTTGCTTTCCATCCCCCCGTCCATGAAGAAGTACTTGCTGCTGGAACCAGAAGGAATCATCTACTGAGCCGCAGCAGAGCGAGCCCTGGCGTCTCCCTTCCCGGACCCGTGCGCCTCTGCGGGGTGCTGGAGATCTAGGCACAATCCATATGGGATTTACCAGCTCTCCTCGAGCCGCTGTCTTTCCCCGCACTGAGGAACTGCAGCTGCAGGCTGTGGGTCGCGCTGGGAGAGGCAGAGCTGGAAAGGCTCCCCCCCCTCCACAAAACAAACACAGGGGCACACACTCCTCTGCTTTGTTCAGCCTAGCTTAAACGATGCTGCCGCTGCCTTTGGTATTTATTCCACTGCCTGCTACATAGTATTAGATTCAATCTGAACAACCTTTGATACTGTTTCACTGTAATTTTCTCCAGCTGTCATTTTGAGAGTAAAAGAAAGGATACCATCAGAAAATAGGACATATATTAGCGTCACAGAAATGCTTTCCCAGAAAGAAATGGGCGAACTGCTTTGAATCATGACCACAGACAGGATTTCAGTAGCTTCCAGATTTTCCTGTGGATTGACTCTCAATTCAATGTTAGTTCACTGTTTACTACACTTGTCCCTATCTTATAAAGCTTTGTCATAATAATATCCTTTTTAATTGTAAGGATATTTTCCATTATCAATTACAATATTGAAATCTGCAGCACTGAAATTGCTGTATGTTGCTATTCGCGGTCAGGTAGCTTTTAGCAGGTGCTGTCTCTGTGTCTGCTCTCACTGTCATCGATGATCATTTCATGTCCTGATGTTGAGAAATGCAGGTAGAACAGACTTGCCCCTGTAGTCTGCCCAGCTGTACTTATACCCATCCATATATCCCTCAGGACGGTGTTGGAGGGGATCTGGGAAGAATACGAACCCTTCTCTTCATTGACTATAAAAGGAACCTAACCCGCCAACATGGACTATACACCTCAGGTTTTGGCAGCTAAGTGCAGGTGAGAGGAATCCCACCCATTTTTCCTCCTTTTTTTTTTAGTTTGATGCAATCCATCTGGGCTGTTCCACTTATTTTAGACCCTGACAACTCCGGGCGCTGTTAAAAGGGAGGTGAGTCATGCCCGCCATTGGGAGCCAGTCATTCTTGGCTTCTCCTCTGACTGAGGCTGTCAATCCTTACCATTATTATTACGTCTTTGCAAGAGAGCCCACAGCACCTTAGGCTCTTCCCAGCCGGACAGGAGTGGCCAAGCTCTTCAGTGTCTCTGTATCTCGCAAAGTGGCAATAACACCACTTGAAGAAATGTGTGGATTTTTTAGTGTTATAAACCACTTTGCTTTCTTTTCAATTTTCATGAGTCAAAGCCTGTATTCTGTGTTAGGAGAGAATCCAATTCACAGCTCTGTTTATGTTTAGCTAGACAACAATGTAGATTGCTATTTAACAGTTTCCATTGGCAGTGGAGAGTTTCAAAAACAACACAGACCATGAGAAAATGCTTTCTCGTATGAATGAAGTTGTAATATAGATCCCTGTACTTTACTAAACTGATGCAAGATTTCTACAGAGTTGCGGAGATATCTCTATCAGAGACACTACCGTATTTTACAGGGGAGAATGATTAGGATCTGGGGCAGTTTGTCGACAGAAAAATCCGCTTGAGGCAGTTCCAGGTCAATGGGTGTTTTTCCACTGAGGAAAAATAGTGAATTTGGAAGGACAGAGAAAGCTTGGGTTAGCTAAACCCAATGCTTTTCTAGGCAAAATGTCCATGTCAGGCATGAGGAAGAGGATTTGCAAACTGGTCAAGGCAAGAAAACATTTGTTGCTTTCTGAACAGTCTGACAATGGCACAAGCTGGATAGTCCAGAAGAGACAGATGGAGGTAGCTGATTTTATTGGGAATACATCCCCATTCTGACTGCTTCTGGAAGTGAAATTCTGCATCTGGAAGAGGGAGGTTTAAGGCAGAACAATAGCAGCATTTTTTGACCTGTCGTAGTCAGGACTCTCTTGCTGAGAGAGAAGAAAAAAGGCTGTCACCAGTGTTCCTAAATTCCCTCTGATCCTCCCCCTCTGCAGTGAACACGCTTCATTTTTATTCTGTGGGCACCCAGCCTCACTTCCAAGCTTTGTACCAAGCAGGTGCCAGATTATAGCCATTGTGGTATCTGACAGGGAGCACAGTGGGATCAGGCTGATTATAGTCATAGGAATTTGCAAGCTGTTAAAAACACTGGAGAACATCCCTATCACAGAAAAAAGACCTGATTGATGCACTTTAATTGCTTCTGTTGCTCGAGTTAGAAAGACCAACAGTATAAGACCAAACCTTATTATTTGCTACCTTTTAGCATTTCTTTGGTTTTTTTCTCTTACTGTACTCTATTCCCACGCACCAGATGGAGTTGCTCATGTGAGGCATGGGGGTATCTGATAATAAGTTCATCATTTATTAAATTTATGGGATGTACAGTCTTATTATTCTGACTTAATGTAGATGCCTTGAAATTTCATACAGTCATATGACTCCTGATCAAGCTTTTGTATTTTCAAAGCTGCAGCAGATTGGATGGCTGCAGGTGGAAATAACAAGAGACCGAGTTGTCACCCCTACACTGCAAGTTTGACCCTAGTTGTGACCTAAAATCACAGAAAATTGTTTTCGGGGTTGCTTGGTGTCTTCTGTGAAACGAGTTGCTTTTTGCCATTTGGCTTCTTAGCAGAGATGTATCCATGTTTGAAACATTTCCACTGTATTTCACAGCCTATTAGAATATTTAAAGCACAGATAGGTACAAAGAATGAACTGTCCTTTTTTCATTGGCAGCCCTTTCCTGCATCTCCCTTACTGACTTCTCAGTGGACAACAATCAAATTCCATGTTCTGGTCTTTATGCTTTTTAAGAGATATATATGAAGAGATATTCTTAAGCCATTTGCATTGTTGACAAAAGAAGTTATCCCGTCTATGAACATTGAGACACTCTGCATGTTTTTGCGGGCCAGTGCAAACCAATAATTCATCTGTTCATGGAAATATGGATGTCCTTTTTGTAAAGTGCTCTTGCAATAAGTTTAAACTTAGCCCCTGATGTCTGATTGGATCCAACTTAACTCAAAACTCCAATAATTTATCCACAGAGAGCATGTAAGTGAAACCAAAGTCTAACAGTGTCCAGGACTGTATTTTCCTGCAAAACCTTTAAATGTCTATTCATATTTGGTCAGCCTTTAAATACTAGGACACTGAGCCCAAAACAGCATGGCTGGTTCATTTCTCCAACACTGCTGGTTGTCCTGCCAGCCCAATGCTAAGAAGAGGAGCCAGAGCCTGCAAAGCAGCAGCTGAGGACGCTGGAAGAGGAAGCAGTAAATGTTGACCAGTTCTTGCTCAGCCTCCAGCCAACACGTATGTAAAACCTTCACCACTCGTCCTTGAGAGAGGCTAATTTCCCAGTGCTGCTGGTGGCAGGAGGGGAAGGATGTATTCTCAGCTGCCTCCTGCTTTGTTTGGTGGTATTGTCCACAAGGGTTGCACAAGGCTTAGAGATGTGATAAGCAAGTCTTCTCTCCACAAAGGTGGCTTTGGATAAGTATGAACAGTGGTCTGCATACAGACTGGTCCTAGGGCATGATACACATTTTGTTAATGTGCTCCTCACTGGTACTTCAGGATAATAGTCAACAGCTAATGTCACCTGCCTCTACTCCAAAAAGGAGCTCCCTGATGACAGCTTGGCCAAATGGCAGCAATACTCAGCCTCGAGACCTTCAGCACAAGGGGATGCTGGTTCCCCATCCCTTGCTCCTCCCAGAATGAACAGCCTTAAGATGCATTTGCACTATAAAGAGGAAAAGGTTCAAAGCCCAGACCAAAATCCAGGGCCTTCGGGCCACCTGGCACAGGCAGCCCTTGGCATTTGAAAAGCCAGCAGAGGAAGGGATGGGTTGCCTGTGCCCCTTTTCACGCTGTTACATGGCATTGTCATGGCATTGTCACTAGGGCCGCGTGGAGGACGATGAGGCTGTCTGCATCATCTTGTAAGGTTTTGGACCAAAACTTCTGAAGACACGAAAGCAGAATGGTGTTGAAATGCCCATTTTGATTCTGGCAGCATTGTTGTGTGCGCAATGGCATATGTGTGCATCAGCAGGCATGTGCATGTGTGAGGAGACTTGCAGAGATATCCCGGTCGAAATCTTTGATCTGGTTTCAGTCAGAGTTTTTCAATTCCAAATCAGGATGTCAGAGCTGAAGCCAATAAATTCCCATAAGTGTTTTGGCTTCAACAAAATTTTACTTATTCAAAACCACTTACCATCTTGAAAAACCATTTATCTTCTTTCCATGGGTCAATATTTTACAGCCTATACGCCAGTTTTGACAGAATCAAGTTAACTGCTGTGATCATGAATTTATATAAATCTCCCAGACTGAGCAAGACTGACAACTATTTTCATAAAACGTTAGAAACACAAATATTCAGGGATAGGGGAAAAGGTCCAGTCTGCCATGAAAGATGGCAGCTTTACTTTCAGATGCAAGCATGGCTGGATCAATTAAAATGATCACAGGGGCTTGACTCATTCATATTTGAGGAATGCCCTTTGAAAATTCACTAATGCTTTTGGCTGCAGATTTTGCTCATGGGACAAGTACCTTTAAATTAAACATACAAGAGTTCAGTCTTTAAGATTGGAAGGAAGATTGAAACAACCTGGGGTGGCCTATGCTATTACGTACCTTTATTAAACTCTCAGAAGCCAAAGAGGCATGCCAGCTTTTCAGTGCATGGGAAGGTTTGCAGGACTCTCGAAGGGCTGCTGCTGTTTTTCTGAAATGCTACAAGATATAGATGGATCGGACACAGCAATATTTCCATTTATTTTCAGGGTATGGCAGTAGAATTTCCCTGTACTCCCTAGGGTTTGCTCTTCTACTAAATGACAGTGCAGAACATGCTATTAGCAGAGATGCCAAAGCCTAGCTAGCGCCTGACACCTTAACCTCCCCAAGAATTATATTAAAGTAGTGGAAAGATCTACCACAGTCTCCATTTGTAGAACGGCAGGGACCTCTGGTACAGCAGACGAGTGGGTCAGAAAAGATTGCTATATACAGCAACTGTCAGATGAAATTGGTTGGCTGCTCAGAAATTTGTTTCAGACTATTTCTCCAAATGCATCCTAAGCTTCGTAAGAATCAAAGTGGAAAGGTGACAATAGCTATTACGCATTCCAATGACCTGTTCGATTTTAATACACAGTTAACATTTTCATAGCATGTGGCAGCTGCCTGTTGCCCTTTACCTTGCACGGGCACCCTATGGAGTGCTGCTAAATTACAATTAAGGCATTTGAAAAAAGGACAGCAGGGCACATGGTGATTTTTACACCACTGATGAACCGTTCAGTTCTATTCTTTCCACCTGGGGCTGGCTGGGGATGCTGGTATTAGCATTTTTGTCTTGTGCCAGAATCAGACCACATTGTAGCCTTCTAACAGTGGAAGTGATATGGCTGCTCAGGCTATTGGTACTGCAATTAGCACTGAGTTAGATTATGTCAATAGTAACTGTCAGTGGGGAGTTGCACTGCCTCAGTAGAGCCATAAGCTTGCTGGCTATTTGTGGGAGGGAAGGGGGTTGAATCCAGACAGCTCTGGTGAAGAATAGGGATGTTTAGCTATTCCTGATAACCCTACAAAACCCACTAGTTGGTCAGAGACTAAGAATAAGTAACTGCTAAGGTCTGATGAAAAAGGTGCAGGAACAAAAGAGCAGCAATGCTCGCAGAAAGTCTGCTTTATAATAATGCACTATAAAGGAGGGGACAGAGCTGTGTGCCCTGTAAGTATATGGGCTTTGGTTCATGCAGTACGAAAACTCAGGTGTTGCCGAAGGGCAGGGCAGTGCCTGGGCTGGCGCTGAGCACACAGTGTGCGGGAGAGCACAGGCAAAGAGATATCACTGCGATCAGGGCAGAGCCATTTCATGACAAAAAGCCACACAGGTATTTTAACATCCACGCAGAGAAAAACTGACCCTACAGACCCAGTTGCAGCGCAGTCCATGGAATTACATCTAGTTGCCAAAGCTGAGCCAAGCCTTTGGTAAATCTGTCCTGCTGTTTCCAAGTTCACTGCTGGGGAGAAGGTGCGTGGGTGCCCTGATCTCAAGGCCACGCTGTCTGCCTGTGTCCGTGGTGAGCACACGTCTTGGTGCCAGCGGCTCTGAACTACACCTTGCTGGAAATTGGGACCCCAGTTTGTCATCTGGGTCTGTTTCTCCCACAGCCATGCTCCTCCCTCCATCATACATCCAAAGAATTTCAGTGANAAATAACCTGAAATGGGTTGCACAGGCACCTGCACACGCACAGAGCAGCAAAGCATGAACAAAGTCAAACTCTTTTCAAATAAAGGAACTTCAACCAGCTGGAAAGAAAAGAAGTAATATGTTTTTATATCTAACGTGGGTTTTTTGTATGTCAATACACTGACAGTGTAATTTGTAGCTGTTGGGTAGATGGAGTACAGTGTGTACCACAGCATTACCCCAGTCTTGAAGGTTTCTAATGCAATTGAGCCTGGTGTGACCTGCAGAATATGCAGCATTCCAGTCTAAAACTGAGACCCAATTGCCTTACTATTTCTGACGGATTAATTTAGAAATAATTTAGAGGGTTTAACACAGGAACTTTTAGTTCTTCCCAGCCCTGTGGTTAAGAATAATAATACATGCATATTATTTCAGTGTTTTTCTGGATGTATGCTCTGGCACTCAGCTGCTCAGCTTGGGAGGGTGAGTGGAGTATCCAGCAAAGGCAGCAAGCTCCAGCTGCTTGGGGCTGTGCCGCACTGGATGGCTGGACTATCCTGAGGATACGGATGAGAGAGAGCGGTGTATCCTCCCCTGCCTGGCTGTGTAGCCTCTGGCATGTGACATGGTGCCTGACCCCTGCTGCTACTCCGTCACTGCACCCTCTTTTAGCAAGGGCGGCAGAGCCGCTACCCCTCTCTGCTCCCCTGCAGTTCTGTGGGCTTGTGCCAACTCTGGATTTCTGAACCCACAGCAACCATTTACCCAGCCTGTTCAAACAAAGTCTTCAGTCAAATGCCCCTCACTCATATGGTGGATGTGTTGAAACCCAAATGGATGGATTCTGGGCACCAGCTGAGGCAAGATGTGCTCGCACATTTCATCTGCCAACACGGTGGGAGGTTCCTGCCCTGTAATCAGGAACATGGGAGAGACTCCTTGCCCAAAAGCCTGCCTTTGTTCATGCTTTGCTGCTCTGTGCGTGTGCAGGTGCCTGTGCAACCCATTTCAGGTTATTTTTAACTGGGACAGACTCCCTTCACTGTATCAAAACATAATCCCAACCAAAAGCTAGCAAAAACCACTATAAGGTGGAAAAGAAGGAAAGAAGGAAAGAATGAAGGAAAGAATGAAGGAAAGAAGGAAAGAAAGAAGGAAGGAAGGAAGGAAGGAAATAAGGAAAGAAAGAAAGAAAGAAAGAAAGAGAAAGAAAGAAAGAAAGAAAGAAAGCAAGAAAGAAAGAAAGAGAGAAAGAAAGAAAGAAAGAAAGAAAGCAAGAAAGAAAGAAAGAGAGAAAGAAAGAAAGAAAGAAAGAAAGCAAGAAAGAAAGAAAGAGAGAAAGAAAGAAAGAAAGAAAGAAAGCAAGAAAGAAAGAAAGAGAGAAAGAAAGAAAGAAAGAAAGAAAGCAAGAAAGAAAGAAAGAGAGAAAGAAAGAAAGAAAGAAAGAAAGCAAGAAAGAAAGAAAGAGAGAAAGAAAGAAAGAAAGAAAGAAAGCAAGAAAGAAAGAAAGAGAGAAAGAAAGAAAGAAAGAAATCATTGAAATTGTTTGGAAGTATGATGGAGGGAGGGGCACAGCTGTGGGAGAAATGGACTCAGTCAGCAGACTGAGGTCTAGATTTCCAGCAAGGAAATCTCCAAAATCAAATTCTGCATCCTCCAGTGGTGTGAGAGGAAGTACAAGCCAGCAACATTGGCTTCTAAGGACACCAGGACCTTCTAGAGATCTGAGGTTTATCTGCAAAGCCCCTGTCCGTGAAGACATTTATCTCCGGCAGCTTCTTTTTGCGGTGCTGGAGCAGGGGTTGCACCCTGCCCAGGTCAAGCCAGTTCAGCCTGGGTGGGTGGAAAGGGGCAGATGTGGCAGGAGCTGTGCAGGGGAGGTGCAGGACCTCAGCCAATCTGAGTAGTGGTGGTGGGGAAGAGCTGAGGGAGGAAGGGGAGAACTGGCATTAGAATTAGAAGTGATATTGTAGAATTTCACATGGTGAAAACTTGAGTGTCTCTGTAAACCTGGGAGAGTGCTCATACGCATCTGGAGGTGAAGTCCAACAGCAAACTAGAAAAAGAAAAAAAAAGAAAACCAACGTAAACCAAAAAGATTAAACATCGTTTATTCAACAACAAGAATCAGCATTTTGAGGGCTGTGAACTGTGACGTGTGATACTTGAAGCTGACTGTTATTTTGAACACAAGGCTCTCCATTTGGTCACAGTCAACGTTTCTGTGTGCTTGTCCCCCCCAGGCACACCCACAGGCCTGTCCCTGGCACGAAGGACTCATAAGGCACTGGCATGGGCTGCAGCCCCTCTGTGGAGAGCAGCTTCCCACCGCAGCGACTGCAAGTTGAGGGCAAAGCCGAACATTTTTTCCTGCACTTGTCCTCAGGGGCAGCTGAGGACTCTCGGGGGACCTTAACAACGGGCAGACAAACAGGCGGATACACAACCCCATCCCAGGCAGACACGTGGCATTAGCAAGCTTTGGATGGAGGTGTCCGAGACACTCTGACAGGGCTGCGCAGAGCCTCTGTAACCCAACTCTCCTACATTTCCTTCCAGCTGGACGAAATTCCACTGGTACCTGGCACGCTGTGCTATGGCCGTTGCAGTCCCCTCTTGCGGGGCACCTCACGCAGCACCCAGGCACCTCGGTGCTTCAGACCCGAGCTACGCATTCGCTGCCCCCTCAGCCTCCCGATCCCTTCTCCATCTTCTCAAGAGCTTTGACAGAGGGTTGGTTCTACCTGGATAAAATCAAGAAGGAGGACTCCTTTTTCAGCTGACCGGGACACACTATCCGCTGTCACCTGGCCGTGCTGTGAGCGTGGGAGGGTTTGCTGTTAAATGGCACCGAGCCCTGCCCGGTTGCTGGCACCCACTTGAGCACAGGGAGATCTGCCCTTTCCGATCCGGGGCAGGGAGAGGGGCAGAGAGGCAGCCCTGGCTCCCCTTCATTTTCGGGTGACCTGGGTGCACCAGTGAGACGGCGGGTAAGTGGCTTTGGGCAGGCAGGAGCAACCTGCAGGCAGCGCCTGGAACAGACTCGAACGCCGGCTTGAACTTTGACGCTGCTCCTTCCAGTAGCCTTGAAAGGAAGGGAGAGCAGTGGCGTGACCAGCCCGGGCGGCTCTTGCTGACTCAACAAAAACATGTTTTTCTGCTGCCGGTGCAGCCAGCGGGGAACACTCTGTCCCCGTGGGTTCCCTGCTTCTCGCCTGGGAGGCTGCCAGAACAACACCAAGGGGCACCGCTGCTTCCTGCAGCCCCCAGCCCCGAACAGAGGAGGCCGTGCTGTATACTTACCCAGTGTTTGTCCTTAAAAAAACAGAAAAAAGAGAAAGGAAAAAAGGATGGAGAGCTGTAAGCAGAACAAAAGAGCCAGCAGCTAGCAACTGAACAGCAGCCACGCACTTCCTGAAGGGTATTTTTAAGGTTTATAATCATTCCCACCTTATTTACAGCGCTGTTTTGTGTCCTTTTATCTAACACTGGCTGCCAGTCTGCCCTCTGCGTAAACCAAGCTATTCACATCCAAGTGTCTGCAGCTACATTGACTATGGGAGGCAAGCTTAGCTTTTTTAGGCTCCCAGCCTCAAACAGCTGGAATAATCTTCCAGCCGTATTGAAGCGGGCCCTCACATTGCTTGGGATTTGGACACTCTTAATCCTTTTTTTAAAAAAGCATCAGCTATGTGAAATGAGCACAGGCTGTGGCTGGTCACTGTTGTGTGTTGTTAAAGGGTCCTGTTCTCCTGTCTCCAGGCTCAGGCAAAGCCCCTTTATGCCAGCCGAGCTCTCGGGGGCCAGAGAGACAAGGACAAACTGCCTGCCTTGCTGGACAGGGACAGACTTGCTCCTCAAAGCCAACAGCAGCACTGTACCCAGACTTCCCTAGCATGGACCTAGGCTTTTGGTCTCACCTGGCTTGAAACAAGATGCTGAGGGCTAATGTTCTTCTGGTCTGGGTTATTCAGAGCTCAAGGTATTCTGGAATAGTGGTTGCAGTGCCTTGGGTAAGGGCGATAGGACCGGAGCAAGAGCTGTCAGCCAGTCCAGTACTTGATCATATGTGCATATACTTGTTTCCGTCCAATGTATCTTGAATGTCTAAACGTATGTCACACACTTCCCAAGCTACAGAAGGCAAAGGCAGGGACTGGGAGAATGAGGGACTGCCCACTGTAGGAGAATACCAGCTCCAAGACCAGCTGAGAAAGCTGAATGTGCAGAAGTCCGTGGTACCTGGTGATATTCATCCACAGGTGCTGAGAGAACTGGTGGATGAAGTTCCCAAGCCACTACCCATCATATTTGAGAAGTTGCGGCGGTCTGGTGAAGTTCCCACTGACTGGAAAAGGGTAAATATAACCCCCATTTTTAAAAAGGGTAAAAAAAAAGACCCAGAGGACTACAGGCTGGTCAGTCTCACCTCTGTGCCCAGCAAAATAATGGAGCTCCTGGAAACTCTGCTACAGCACGTGGAAGATAAGGAGGTGATCGGTGGCAGCCAACATGGCTTCACTAAGGATGAATTGTGCCTGACAAATTTGGTGGCCTTCTACAAGGAGGTTACAGTGTTGGTGGATAAGGGGAGAGCAACAGATGTCATCTACCTGGATTTGTGCAAGGCATCTGACAGTGTCCTGCATGACATCCTGGTCTCTAAATTGGAGACACGTGGATTTGATGGATGGTCCACTCAGTGGATAAGGAACTGTCTGGATGGGCACACTGAAAGAGTTGCAGTCAATGGCTAGAAGTCCAAGTAGCAGCAGTGATGAGTGGTGTTCCTCAGGGGTCAGTACTGGGATCGGTACTATTTAACATCTTTGTTGGCAACATGGATGTTGGGACAGAGTAGACCCTCAGCAAGTTTTCCAGCAACGCTAAGCTGTGTGGAGTGGACAACACACTGGAGGGAAGGGATGCCATCCAGGGGGACCTTGACAGGCTTAAGAGGTGGGCCTGCGTGAACCTCATAAAGTTCAATAAAGCCAAGTGCAAGGTCCTGGACATATCCCAAGCACAATTACAGGCTTGGCAGAGAATGGATTGAGAGCAGCACTGAGGAGAAGGACTTGAGGGTGTTGCTGGATGAGAAGCTCAACATGAGCTGGCAATGTACGCTTGCAGCCCAGAAAGCCAACCGCGTCCTGGGCTGCATCAAAAGAACTGTGTCTAGCAGGTCAAGAGAGCTGATTCTGCTCTTCTACTCTACTCTTGTGAGACCCCACCTGGAGTACTGTGTCCAGCTCTGGAGCACCCAACATGAGAAGTACATGGACCTGTTGGAGCAACCCCAGAGGAGGGCCATGAAGATGACCAGAGGGCTGCAGCATCTCTGCTATGAAGACAGGCTGAGCGAGTTGGGGTTGTTCAAGCTGGAGAAGAGAAGGCTCTGAGGAGACCTTATAGCAGCCCTCCAGTATCTGAAAGCGACCTAGGAGAAAGCTGGAGAGGGACTGTTTGCCAGGGATTGTAGTAAAAGGATGAGTGGTAATGGTTTTAAACTGAAAAAGGGTAGATTTAGATTAGATATTAGGAAGAAATTTTTTACTCTGAGGGTGGTGAGACACTGGAACAGGTTGCCCAGGGAAGCTGTGGATGTCCCATCCCTGGAAGTGTTCAAGGCCAGGTTGGATGGGGCTTTGAGCAACCAGGCCTTGGTTGCTCAAGGGAGGTGTCCTTGCCCATGGCAAGGGGGTTAGAATTAGATGATCTTTAAGGTTCCTTCCAATGTAAACCATTCTATGATTCCATGATACTCCTCATCCTGCCCTAGGTGTGTCACTCGATCATAAATTCCTCTAGCACAGAAGTGCCATCTTGCAGACTGTCTGGCAGGTAACACAGTGACGCCAGCCTCTTGCTAGGTCTAGCACTCTGAACGAGTTAAAAATTTATTTACTTCTTGTCTTCTAGAGCTGACCAGCAGCTCAAACCAGTTTGGCTTAGTCCGCAGTTCACTGGTTTCAACAGGAAGCTCGTCATAGATTTCAGTGAGTATGGTGTGGGGTCTAAAAATGAATTCTTACTACTCTACTATTTATCATTTACATTGATTAATATGTTGATCACACACTATATTACACTTTTTTATTGCGCAATAAAGATCAAAACGTTAGCAGATGTTAGAACCATGTTGCAGAAAAGAACAGTGTTAGCTATGGAAAATGATATTATATTCGCAGAAGTTCTCAGACAAGCTTATAGAAAATCTATTGATCCATTATCTAGATTCCGTATTCTTTACCCATGCTCTATAAAAATGAGAACAATTGAATAACTGCTTCTGGAACACTATGATCTTAAAAAAACTTTTGTAAGTGAAAGCTTAACATAATGTATGCTGATCTACTTCTGATAGAAATGTTTACATTTTTACAAAACAAAACAGCCTTCCAGTGTTCGTATACTTTAAAGTGATGGTGAAGAGCATTTATTGTAGCCTTTTATTATCAACAGCTTTGCTGGAATCTCCTTTCTGTTCTAATGAAATTATATTGTGCCCCACTGAAAGAGCATGATGTTGAGGATAGACCTTCTCCCCCAAAACTCCCATTTCCTTTAGCTATGGGTGTGTTTATTCCTGGGAAGAAATGGGAGGATCTGCAGTTCCTCTCTACTCTGTTTGACTGCAAGGGTGCAGGTTTAATTCAGGACACATCTCCTCCCTTAACATCAATACTCACAGGCGGAGAATATCATTCTGCTGAAGAGTAAAGGAGTAGGCAGGGACAACTCTTTGGAGAAAGATGAAAACATCTCTTTCAGTTAGTCTTGAATATTAATCTCTGAAATATAATTTCCAAGGTCTGCCTTGGAATTTATGTCACTCCAGTGACATAAATTTGCCATTTCTCCAGCTGTTGTGACATGGATGTTGTCATTCAAGAGACAGAAGCCTAGGAATATGCAGAAGGTCCTACGACTTTTTTATTTTTTATTTCTCAAGTGCACTGATCATCCCTGAAAAATCATCAAAATCTTTTGCAAGGGTGACGTGCCTCCGAAGCGGTGTTCCCATCTTTCAGCTACAGAAGATATGCTCAGAGTGTGCACAGCCTGGCACCAGCAGCAGGAGTAGGAAAAACAGAGGAACAGGAGGACAAGGCCACAGAGGCAAAGCTCATGAAGTGACTGGGACCAGCAGAAGGCTTCTGGGCATCTCCGCAAATAACATGAATAATGAAAACTTAAGAGCGTCCCCAGTCAGAGTTTGAAAATGAAGCTTTCTTCATCATGTATTTACATAAAACCTTAGGCAAAGTTGAGTAGAAACAAAGGAGAGTTGTCCAGTACGTTCAGAGGGTTTTATAACAGTCCCTGACCGAGCACAAACAAGTGCTTCTGTGTCAACACAAATGAAATTTTATGCCTGAGCAAACAGCTTCCTACAGTTTGTGAAGCAACGGCACATACCTGTTAATACTCAGAATGGTATAAACCATCTGATCCACCCCTGCACGAAGGTTGAATTCCTCCAGTAATACCCTTTGTAAGCAGGGGAGTGACTCTGGGTCACCAATACCCTTTGCAACGCCTGTTACTCATCAGGCTGCATGCTACAGTGATTGGAGGAAAGGACAAATATCCCTGCCAGGTATTCCAACCTGTTTACCAGTTAACTTGTTAAAAATCAACCAAGAGTGTTGTGGATGGTAACGCCGCTAGAAAAAGAGAAAGCCACAAACATAAACAGCTAGAAAAGGGCTTTCAATGCATCTGATTTCTCAATATGCATCATGGTGTTAAACAATTGGCATCAGTTACGGTTAGCTCCTAATGTTCTGTAAAAGGCCTGCCCAGTTAGCAAGTTAGTTGGTATTTGGGTAAGGAGGAGTAAGCATGGCTCAGACAGAGCTCTCAGGTGCTTGTGCTGCTGTCCCATGGGGTGCAGAGCCCCAAGTGACGAGTTTGCTGCCGTCTGCTGCGGCTGTGTGACACTGTGGACAGTCCCAAACCCAGACAGACCTGCGATGCTGGGAAATACAGCCAGCGGTGACGAGCTGCACGGGGGCCGCTCCAGGCTGACACAGCTTGTGCTGGCAGCCAGGGGGTTTCTCTGCTATGATCCCATTGGTGGCTCTTGCAAGATAAATATTGCCTGGATTTTTCCATTATCTATCCACCCTGGCCAGCAATGACACCGCGGTGACGTAGTTTCGACCTCTGTATTTCCAGCCTCCCACAACCACCCAGAATTAGTAAGGGCACTTGAGTCATTTACCTAAACATAAATGTTCACTGATACTTTAGAAAGCCAAGAGCGTCCATACAAGGTATTTGCATGGGATTGGCAGATGTGACAAAGGACCTGTGGAAGATCTCTGTTCATCTGGAGTAACAGATGAGAGACAGGCAGAGTACTCCAGGGTTCCTCATATAGCATTGGGTGTTTATATTTAGGTGACTGAATTAGCTGGGAGCCAGCTCACAGCTGAAGCCATCTAAGTGCAGGTGCCTACGTGTGCCCCAGGTGTCTAGAGTCTCATCACGGTCAGCTGAACTCTGCCATTGAAGACATGAGAGCTATTAGGTCACCAGAAGTAGGTGTCTGCTTCAGGAGGAGCTGATAGCTTTCTGGGGTCCTCTGGATATATCAGCTCTGGATACTAGAGAGAGACCTTGGATATCCAACTCACACCTCGGCACGTACATGCAGACACGTACGTAGTGTCATGATAAAGTGTGGTACTTGGTGTGCCGAATCCCACGCCAAGGTTCTCAGTTTTCAGGCTCAGTCCCCTTGTGCGACATAGTACAGAAAGCCCAACCTGTGAACAACATTGAAAGCAATTGTATTTTCTCACTTGATTTTCTTATTTGAGCCTTTCAGACAGGGCATATCTGGATGTATCATATTAATGTAACTTCAAGTATGGTGGTCCTAAACTAGAAACCCTCTGTCACCTCCCAGGAGGATTCTCTGCAGCCCCAAATGGTGGGTGTGGTGGTCACTCCTCTTGCTGCATTTCCCACATCGCAGGTCTGTCCGTGTTTCCAACTGGACGTGACTCCAGGAAGGCAGCCTGATGCTTGTTCTTCGAGGCTGTCCCTCTCACACAGCAGGAAATCAAGTCCTTTCTTTTCTTGTTTCTTCTGGACAGGAACGGCAAAGCAAGGAAAATCTGCTAATTCTATGTGGGCCAATTTGTTGCACTCTGTTTTGGTTTTCTTTCATAGCTGCAGAAGGAATATTGAGGAGAGTTGGTGAGGAGCAGCTCCTGAAGGCCCATAACTATTTCTCCACTTATATAAAAAATTACCGTATCAGGAGGGCTCAGGATATTCTGAAGACGCACGATTGTGTTCTAGCCTCTTGCTGTGCCATCCAGGTATTTGAGATGGCAGGGAAGAATTCAGACTGCCCATGGGGATTTTCTACCCTTTGCTCCCTAGGAGGTGAGTGCAGAGAAGCAGGGCTGACTGAGACAGCTTGCTGGGGTGTCCTGCTTTCCCTTTGCTGGCTGCAAGGAGGAGCAGCATCTGGGCAGGTACTGAGTCAGTCGTTCTGTCCTGAATGTGCATGCCAGCACAGATGTGTAAGCCACCTTAGGGCTCGTAATACAGGATCGGGATATAGGCATCTAAAATTGTGGTGTCAGCTTTTGGGGAATGCAAACCCAAAGATGTTAACCCAGAAGCGTGCCCCTTCCTCTTCACCATCCCCACCCCCACAAGTTACCTGAGCTGAGGGATCATAAAGATCAAAGTTGCCAAGTTCTACCTTCCGCTTGCCAAAACTGCTCCCAACCCTGGTTCTCATGGGGGACTTCAACTGCCCTGGCTGCTGGAAAGGGAACGCAGCCAGGCACACTCAGTCCAGGAGTTACATGACAACTTTGTGTTACAGGTGGTGTTACAGGTGGCCACCTTGCTGGACCTCTACTGGACCTTGTACTAACAAACAGAGAAGGACAGGTCAGGAATGCGAAGGCTGGGGGCAGCCTTGGCTGCAGTGTCCATGAGATGGTGGAGTTCAGGATCCTGCATAGAAGAAAAAGGGCAAAAAGTAGGATTATAACACTGGACTTCAGGAGAGCTGACTTTGGTCTCTTCAAAGACCTACTTGGAGGAATCGCATGGGTGATGGCTCTAGAAGGTAGGTGGGCCCGAGAGAGCTGGTTAATATTCAAGCACCACTTCCTCCAAGCTCAAGATCGGTGCATCCCTAGGAGTAAGAAATCAAGGGGAGGAGGCAGGAGACCTGCATGGATGGGCTAGGAGCTTCTGGAAAAAAGTCAAAGGGAAGAAGGAAGTTTACAGAATGTGGAAAAAGGGACTGACCACTTGAGAGGAATATAGGAACATTGTCAGAGTACGCAGGGATGCAATGAGGAAGGCTAAGGCCCACTTGGAATTAAATCTGGCAAAGGATGTCAAGGACAATGAGAAGGGCTTCTTCAAGTATATCACTAGCAAAAGGAAGACTAGGGAAAATGTGGGCCCACTGCTGAATGAGTTAGGTACCGTGGTGACAGAGGATACAGAGAAGATGGAGTTACTGAATAACTTCTTTGCTTCAGTCTTCACAGCTAAGGCCAACCCCCAGGAATCCCAGACCCTGGAGGTAAGAAAAAATATCTGAAGAAAGGAAGACTTTCCGTTGGTTGAGGAGGATCAGGTTAGAGATCATTTAGGCAGTCATGATGCCCACAAATCCATGGGCCCTGATGGGATTCACCCATGAGTGCTGAGTGAGCTGACAGATGTTATTGCTAAGCTACTCCCCATCATCTTTGAAAGGTCATAGAGAACAGGACAGGTGCCTGAGGACTGGGGGAAAGCTAATGTCACGCCGGTCTTCAAAAAGGACAAGGAAAATACAGGCCAGTCAGCCTCACCTCCATCCCTGGAAAGGTGATGGAACAGCTCGTTCTGGATGTCATCTCTAAACATGTGGAGGAACAGAAGGTTATTGGGAGTAGTCATCGTGGATTCACCAAGGAGAAATCATGCTTGACTGATCTGTTAGCCTTCTATGATGGCATGACTGGCTGGGTGGATGAAGGGAGAGCAGTGGACATTGTCTACCTTGACTTTAGCAAGGCTTTTGACACTGTCTCCCATAACACCCTCATAGGTAAACTTAGGAAGTGTGGGTTAGACAAGTGGACAGTGAGGTGGATTGACAGCTGGCTGAATGGCAGAGCTCAGAGGGTTGTGATCAGTAGTGTGGAGTCTAGTTGGAGGCTTATAGCTAGTGGTGTTCCCTGGGGGTCTGTCCTGGGTCCAGTCTTTTTCAACATACTCATCAACGACCTGGATGAGGGGACAGAGTGCAGCAAGTTTGCTGATGACACAAAACTGGGAGGGGTGGCTGACACACCAGAAGGCTGTGCTGCCATACAGCAAGATCTGGACAGGCTGGAGAGTTGGGCAGAGAGAAACCTAATGAGGTTCAACAAGGGCAAGTGTAGGGTCCTGCACCTGGGGAGGAATAACTCCATGCAGCAGTACAGGTTAGGGGCTGACCTGCTGGAAAGCAGCTCTGTGGAAAGAGACCTGGACTCCTGGTGGACAACAGGATGATCACGAGCCAGCAATGCGCTCTTGTGGCCAAGAAAGCCAATGGTATCCTGGGGTGCATTAAAAAGAGTGTGGCCAGAAGGTTGAGGGAGGTCATCCTCCCCTTTTACCCTGTCCTGGTGAGGCCACACCTGGAGTACTGCATGCAGTTCTGGGCTCCCCAGTTCAAGAAAGACAAGAACCTACTGGAGAGAGTCCAGTGGAGGTCTACAAAGATGATCAAGGGAATGGAGCATCTCTGTTATGAGGAAAGGCTGAGAAACCTGCGTCTGTTCAGCCTGGAGAAGAGGAGACTGAGAGGCGATCTTATCAATGCTTATAAATATCTAAAGGGTGGTTGTCAAGAGGATGGGGCCAGGGTGTTTTCAGTGGTGCCCAGCAATGGGCAAGGGGCAATGGGCACAAACTGGAACTCAGGAAGTTTAATCTGAACATGAGGAAGAACTTCTCTGAGGGTGACAGAGCACTGGAACAGGCTGCCCAGAGAGGTGGTGGAGTCTCCTGCTCTGGAGACATTCAAAACCTGCCTGGACACGATCCTGTGCAACTTGGTCTAGGTGAACCTGCTTCAGCAGGGGAGTTGGACTAGATGACATCTAGAGGTCCCTGCCAACCTCTCTGACTCTGTGATTCTGTAATTCTTGGGGGTTACAAACTGACCTTCTCAAGTCGTCATCATCACTACTGTAAGGGGAAAAAAGAAATAAAAATCTATTTTTCCAGTCCAGTAGTGTTCCTTATCAAAGGTAGCAAAGCTTGTTTTGTAATAATGCTATGGGAAGGACATTATTGCACGCTAAGGGCAAAGTCTGGTGGATTTGAAAGCTTGGTTAAGCGATAGGAAAAAGATGATAATGAACAACTGCTTATCAAGACTCCAGGGAGATTAATCTGGATGTGTGCCGAAGGCGCCAGTGACAAAATCAGCGTACACGTTTTAGCTAACGATCTGGAAGAGAAAACATAGGGTCCTTTGGCATGGTTTCTGTTGACAGAGGAACCTGGCTTGGTAAGGTCCTGATCAGAGGGCAAAGGGGGGAAGCGCAACATCTGCTTATCTCCTGTGAAACCAGAACGCCTTTTAGCTGTGAGTAAACTCGCTGATGTCAGTGAACCTCTGACGTGCTCAAAGCGAGCCAGTCCCGGTACCTCCGGTGCTTTGCTGAATCAGGAGCCGGGTGCGTGGCCTCTCTCACTTACCGCGTTTGTGGAAGTGAAGGAAAAAACCCACATTTCAACTTCCGGTGCCTTCTGAACTGCAGGACCTTGGCTGGAACTGGTGGCCTGCGAGCGGCATGCTGTGGAGAGACCCCGCTGCCTGCTGGGGCTGCGTGCTCGGCACGGGGCGGCACGGCAAGTCCGGTACATCCCTGACGCATCCGCGGCATGCCCAGCTCCCACGTGCGCCATGTACATCTCCCGAGCCTGCCACGGGTGAGGTTTAGAGTGCTCATATATGTATTTCTGCTCGGAAAAACCTGAGGTGAAAAGGGGCTAGTCCTGTCCCTAGGGACTGCGAGACAGTAAAGGTGGATGGGGAAAATAAAACACAATGGGTGGTTGTGTTGTTGGTTTTATTTTCTGTAGTAGTTTATTAAAGTCTCTGTTGTACTTTTGTTCTGGGGGAGACACACACACACACACACAGCACACAGACACAGACACACAGACACAGACACACGGAGATGCAACATTAAGCATATGCAGATCGTCGTTGGAGTGTTACGCTCCCCTGCTACATCTATTAGACACAGGATCAAAGTTGCTTTGCTCAACTCCATTTGAAAAGACTTAAAATAAAAAAGGCCCTTGCTCGCACTAGACTTCTTTGAAGAAAAACAAAGATACCAGACAAACATTGAAAAGATTTTATTATAAAATTATATCAACATCTACATCCAAGTAAAAGGCTTAAAACTTTCAGGAATAAAAACTCAGTAAATGGTGAAAAAGGTACTATATTATCTAGGCAGACAGCCCTTCAGTAATGTTTTGTTTTTTTTTTAATAGTACAGAGATTCCACATGGGTTCCCTAAGTGCTATACACACCTCTGTTTGCATTGTGGATGTCTTCTGCAGCTTCTCTCTGCAAGCAACATTGCAGATGTGTTTTACAGCACCCATGTGCTTTAGCTGCTTTGAGACAGATGTTACAGCTCATACCTGCAGCGGCTACAGCCTACAGATGTACAATTTGTGTTTACTTGACAACAATGACTACCTAGGTATGTTTTTGTGACCTCGTATTCAATTAAAAAAAAAAAATCAACAAATACTCAAGTATATTATGGCAGTGAAGGCAGCTTTTTCACACCTGTATATTCTAGGCAAAGATACTCCATTTCTATTAGCCATTTCATTCACTGAGCTGAGCTCAGACACATCATCTGGTGACTTTTGGTGACTGCAGCTTATTTACTGGGATAAAAACAGCCTTGATGCAGTACAGAAGTCATTATGCTCAGTAGTTATCACCAATACTTCTAAATTTAGTTTTTAAAAATGAAGCATATCAGAATACTATTTTATTTTTATTGAGAAATCTATCCCAACAGGACTTCTAGAACACAAAGGTAGTTCCAGCTTTCCCTTTTTCCTATTAAAAAACATTTAATATTCACAGTAGAGTATGGAGTGACTTTCTGTCTAACAAATACAAAACTGTTTTAGAAAACTCGTATGACTGAGCAAGAGGCTTTAAATACTGTACTCGCAACTTCCTGCAAAGGATCATATACGCTTAAGATAACATGCTAATTAGTAAAAAAATTCAAGTAATGTTATACAGCCCTGATGAACTTTGACTGGCCAGTTTGGCAATGTCCAATAGTTTAACTTCTGCCATTAAGTTTACCTTGCTTACAAGGGGAAGATTGCACAAAGAATGTGGGAAAGTAAGAAGCTTATTGAGAATGGAGTATTTTCCCCAACAGCTCTCCCCCAATGGCATCGTTCCTGTGACAATTCCCCACAATTTTGCTGTTCATAAAAGTTATTCTGTAGTTTTCAGTGCTGTTCATGTTTTGAAACTTCTCATTTCCCAAGCCCTTTCCATTGCAATGAACAGTTCTAACAGTAAAATTCTAGTTCCAACACCACTCTTCCTGAAAACCTTTCAAACAGACCTTCAGCTCATCACAGCTTCCAAGGTGCCAAATCCCCATGTACCTCGTTGAGCTGGTGTGGTCTAACACAAATTTGACAAAGACGACAGGCAGACTTTGGTTTAGTGTAGAGCCACTGGTCTTCCAACAGCATGACAAAAAGGAACCACAAGACTGTATTTTAAACGTGCTGTTTCCCACATCATGCTTACACAACACATATCACCAAAACCTTTCCATTCAACTTGCAAGTCTGACTTCAGTTCTTGGAAAATCCTAACTGACTTGGTATATGCTTTCTGGAGTGCAGGGATGTAGGCTGGGTGTAGCCTAACCTTAAAGCTGCTATAACCAAGTAGCTTCCCATTTCTTTCCAGTAGCTTACTAAAATATCCCAATTTCCTTCTTAGTTACCTTATCCATAGGAGCCTTACTTGGCTAGTTTTTCCATGAACAGCTTAACATTAAAAAAAAAAAAAAGAAATCTAGCAATGTAGCTCACAGAGCAAGGCATAAGAATTATTACTGAAATATGTATTTTTTTTAAATGGGGCTTCCTCATACATGGCAAACACTTTCTCCTACCTCCCTGGGCTCCCTTCATTCCAGTCAGGCTGTATTTGAATGCTTTTTGTGTCTCACTACAAGACTGCCATGTTAGTGGATCTTTTCCAAATGTTATAAACACAGCTTTAAAGTACAGATGTTATCTACCTACCTGAGAAGTTTTGTAATAAGATGCACAGCTGATAACTATTCTAGCAGAAAAATATACACCAATGTAACTGACGTTTATCAGTATTCAAGCATTAAACAGGACTCAAAAATTGCACACATCTACCACATCAAGTCTTTGATCATAAGAAAAAAAAATAGTCTGATTTTCCTCTATACACATCTCTTCTTTAAAGACATATGTGCTCCTATTTTCCTCACCCTGAAGTCCACAGCAAGATTTCACATTCAGTGCATACAGCCTAGGCTATAACATCCTTATCTTCTTTGTCTTCTGCCAGTCCTGAAACTGAAGAAATTGCTTGTTTGGAGGTAAAGGAATACTTCCAAATAACAGTCTTTGAGAAGCCAGCTTGATTCCCTTGGGTGCCTGGATACCAGCTTCTCTTCAGACAGCTGCACTCTGCTTTGATACATCCTTTGGGCCTTTACTTGGAACACACCAGTCATCCGCCTCTGAGGTAGCTTGGTAATGCTTGGAAGCCGATTTGTTAAAAACTGGGAGTTTTTCTACTGATTCCGTTGATAGGGCCTAAAAAATCAAGAAGGAAAAAAGTTACTTGGTTTCTACCTCTCAATAATGCCACTTTGCAAAAATTCATGCAGTATGTTTCAAGTGTTAAGCCACGGACACAACAAAATATTTACACAAATGTTTTGACAGTAGATGCAGTAGTTTTATGTGCTTCGGCATCTATGTTTGCTTTGGACAGTTTGACAGGACAAATGCAGTAACGTCAAATCATATTTATGCATTTTTGTAGCCCTTAAGAGTTATTCTGTAACCTGTTTTCAAGACAGTGCTGGAAGACATGGAAAATAACTTATATTTACTGAATTCCAGAGAAGCTTTAATGTTATGTTCCTTTCCTACTTCCATATTTTGCAGTTACAAAAAAAATTCATGTTCTATTGGGATATTGTCAAATAGAAATGCAACATGTGTATAGCTGAACCGTCTCTTCCTTTTGTACTCCTTTTGCTTCTCTGGTTGTGCTTTAGCATGTTTAGAACTATGGCTTTGGTTTACTAGGAGGACTTCAAAGCAAGTTTTTCTCATGAATAATTGCAAAAAGTAGAAAAGAACACATAGGCCTTTTTTCCAGGTTACTTAAAAACCAGCAATGCACGTTATACACCAGATATTCAAGATTACTGGTATCTAAATCCCATATATGGGCTATATGGCAGATGTTGAATAGGAACAGGTATTAGAATCTCTAAGGGTTAGTTCATAGAGACTTTCCGCTTGTCGGAGTAAAGAAACAACAGTAAAGAAACTAGATTTGTTGCTCACACCATTCTGTTCCTGTTACTTCACTTTCTCCCAGTACTTTGTATTCCATGAACCAGTCAGTTACAAATCTTAATACAGTCTAAAAAATTAATGGGGGTCTCAATAGTAGTTATTCAAGAAGACTAGTTAAAGCCCAGTGACCCTTTATAATTCTAGATACCAGTTACAAACTTTACTGGTATTTCTTAATAAAAGTGAGAGTTTTTCTACTCATGAGCAGAGAATTTGTTTACCTTAAAATGGTACGAAGTAGTTACCTCACTACATTAATGGTAGTTATCGCCACTACTTTTGTTTAACCAATCAAAACACGTACCTTCAAGTAGATAATAGCATCTGTTCCATAACCACATATGGAGTAGAGATTTAGATCTCCTTGAAAGTATTTAGCATACAGACGAGAAATTGGCAAGCCATACCCAAAGCCAGCCTAAAAATAAAGTACAAGACAAAATTAATTTTGTTTTGGTTTTTTTGTTGTTTTTTTTTTTTTTACTAGCTCTTCTTAGGACTTAAAATTAAATAGCTGGAAAGTGTTCAGAGATTTCAAACTACTAGGAAGTCTTAAAAGAAACAGAAATCTCTACTCAGTTTCACACGGAATATTGAAACTGACCATTAAAAAACCCCCAAAATACTAGAAAGAAAAAACAACTCTCTATGAAAGAGGAAAGATTTATACATACATCTTATATTTAAGTATTTTCCCTGCCTTGTTTTTGCTAGTACAGCTTGATTAGTAAAAAGAGTTTGCTACTGGTAGATAAACAAGAATAGTCTAAGCCTATTCCAGTAGTGCTTGTCTCCGTGAAGATAGCACAATTTGTAGAAAGTTTAAGGACTGAGTGGGAGTGAAGACCAAGTAAATTACTGTCATTGGAGTATAAGAAATAAACAGGGTTAAATTCAGGACAGAATGTTCTTCTTTGTTTATACCTCTAAAAGCACATTTTTGTCCACTAAACTAGATATTAAAAGTCTCAATCATCTCTGCATACCCCACAGAGCAGTAGGGTGGACATCAAGTTTCATAATTTATTAACCTACCAATCGTGTCCAAACACTTATAGCAGCCTTATTAGTATCATAAGCATTGAAAATATCTTACAAGAGGGGTATTCCGACCATCATCCATCCTTGGCCTTGGTGCTGTGGAATACATATAGCTAAACAGCTGCTCAATTTTCCTTACTGGAACACCACCGCCTCTGTCTGAGATCTGAGTTAAGAAAGAATAAAGTTAACTGCAATCATGCACTAAAAATAGTATTTAAAATACTGTTATTTGAGCAAACCCAACAGTTAAGAAATGCAAACATTTGTTTCACATTTGTTTATTTTTCAATTAGATGATAGCCCCCATTTAGCACATTTAGCAGAAGACTCATGGATAGTATCTTTGAACTGTTGTCAGAGGCTGCAATTTCTAAGACAATTTGCAGCAGCATATGTAATCACAAAATTACATTAAGCCCATATTGTAGTAGACCAACGAGATACCTTAATTGCCAGGTCTTCTTTTCCTAGAACAACTGTCACTTCAACTGGAGAAAGGGAAGGGCTGTTTTCTTGGAATTCCACAGTTGCCCTCATTGAATTCTATGGGAATGAAGGTTATCGTTATCAGAGAGCACTGGATCTACGCACTTAAAATCACACCCCTGTTATGCAGAGGCTGAGCAGTTACCCTCCATTCCTATCAGTGCCTAGCTTCCAAGGAACACACTTAACAATTCAGCGTAACAGAAGCAGAGGAGGTCTCATACCTAAAAGTGACTAAAGTTCCTGCGCAACAGAACTCAGCCAATGTAAATTAAGTAACGTAACTCCCTTAAAGTCACTAGGTATCTGGAGAAGAGCAGAGTTCAGCAGTTGCTAAAGGCTGCCAGAATTCTGCGCCTCCTGTTGGCAGCACATTAGTCCAGCCCCATTCGCTATTTCAAGATGCACCACCCGCTCCACTGAAAAGGCACCAGGGCAGTAATCCCTAAAAGCAGATGGATAGTGGTGAGCACAACCCCATGTCCCACTTTTAATTTCTCTCTCCCTTACCCTATCCCATTTACACCAGACAAAAATGTCCAAATACTCTCCTACAAACTGCAATCATTCCTCTCCCAACTGCCAAAGCTATCTCCCTAAATAAGAACATTTTACAAGCCTCACTGTCCTATGTAAAGCTTTACTTAATTCAGATCTAATTAGAAGCTTTAAATATTTACACTCCAGCTCAGACTACTAAAGGAAGAAACAGCTTATACCGACATACCTTGAAGAGCTCAAAAAGCATGTGAAAGAGATGAGATGGAACGTATACAATGTTAATTGGCTCTCCTGGAAATTTTCCTAGAGGAAAGGAAAAAAGAGACAAGCAAGATTTTAAAGTTATGGAATTTCTGTATTATATGCAAATTTTACAATAAGCAAGTTGTATGCCAAAACAAACAAGAAAACAAATCAAGTCTTAGTTTTGGGGTCCCCCACACAATGAGCACACAACTCTATGGACTTGTAGCAGTGTTTAGATTTTAATTGCCACTTGCTTCAAACCAGTTTATTTTCAAATAAACTGAAAGAGTCAAGTATTAATTCCATTTTATAATTAAAGGATTTTAGAGGTTAAGCAGATTGCCCAAGATCTGGCACGTGCAGGCTGCTTGGACCAGAAACAGTCTTTCTCAGTTAGCCCGACTTCCTCACCCCAGATACAGACCCCTTCTCTCTCAAATTCATAAATATAACCTCAGGAAATCTAGTCTTTAAGATACAATGACATTTGAGTTTTAACACAGGTGATTAAATGAGGTGCTTTGTAACAGAAAATGAATAGGAACTAGCCCAAGACAGATCAACTGGTATGTACCATTATGGCTATAGAACTGGGAGCCTTTTGGCTCAGTAAAAGCAGCAGTTTGGCGACTGGTAGGAAGACAGACACAGAAGCTCTCATCTTACCATTCACTTGAGTGAGTTTCAGCTCTGGAGACGTTAAGTAATACTGGTCACACAACATCTTGGAACTTTCAAAAGCATCTGAAATATTTATTTAAATAAAATACGTGAAGCGTAATAGCAAACACTGTAGAAATTCATTCTAATGCATGGCAAAACAGGATTTTTAACTGCATTATCTGCTAAGGTGCTACAGACTAACTAAACCTGCATCTCAAGGGAATGATTACATTGCATCCACTGTGTGCATTAAAAATTGAGAACAAATAGGCAAATACAGCAGCATGGACAAAAGTTCAGTAAAATTTGATAATTCTGTAAAACAGATGCACCTATTATCTATCAGTAGGTAAGGCCAATCTCAACACCACAGACAACTAATTTCTACCTCATCTGTCACCTGCCTTATCCCAACACATTTTTTACTGCTACTTTCTATTTTAAATTCTGTCCTATAAAAGCTTGTGTTTCAATAGATTGCTTTCAGCTATTTCAATAAAAACCAGTCAGCATCCTATACAACACATGTTGGTTACCCAAATTACTTGCAATCAGATATAAATACTGATCATGAAGAGAAATGTTAAGGATCTGAGAATACATACCATTCACTACTTCAACAACATCACAGCAAGGATCGATACTTCCAATGTGCCTTGGGTGCCCCGAGCCAGATTTATCATCAAAAAGAAGGGCTGTTTGAGATGAAAACAATACTATATTTAATCCTAAATACCATATTATAAAAAAGCCCTAAATTTAGACTAATACAGTGTGATTGCACCATATAGTCACAAAATACTGAGTGTTGATTATGCCTTTTGTGAGTTAAAAATGCTATCTACTGCCAGCAAACTATGTTGGCTTTTCTGTAGTTCAACATCTAAAGGCTTTTTAGATGTAAAGAATGAGATCCCTACATATTCCACACAAGACTTATTACAATTAGTCTGTAGTCTAGAAAACAACTTTTCCCATTATTTTCATAAGTCATACATTGAGTTTCTAACTTTTCAGTGTCACACAAAATCATTGGAGGCAGATCTCCAACATTTTTAAGAAATGTTCACATTTAACAAGTTTCTCAGTAGGTTAAAGTTTTTCCTCATGCAAAAACTTCTACTTACTGTGTTGGTTCATTAGCATCCGTGTGGAAATACGGCTCATGTAAAAACGATCCAAAAAATACTGGATGTTTTGATTGGTGACAGGATCTACTTTAAAAGTGTCTTTGTATTCAATTACTCCTTGTGCCATTGTAGGAACCACATCATGATGTCTGTTTCGGACTCTAATTAATGTATCTATAAAGCTAGATCAAAAAAAAGATCTTTTTAGAATATTATTCTAAGACTACATGGAGACAAGCTTTGTACTACATCACTATCTAATCCAGTAGCAGCACAGATAAGTGCGTGACAACCTTACTATTAAAATACAGTCTATTTTTTCACTCTTGTAAAAATAATTCCTCACTGACCTAAAGCAGAAGAGTTTGATATTTTTAATACAAAAAGTGTAATGTCAAAGTCACTTAGCCTGTTTACTCATTCATAATAGTTTGAACTGAGGAGAATGTGAGGAAGGGGAAGACCCCTAGCTGACACCTTGGAAAGAAGCAGGGATGTGACATCACAGATAATTTTTGTTGATATTTCTGTCATGACAGTTCAAGGTGCAGTATGCCCTTGAAACTGAGCTGCAACAGGTCATATTTATTTGCAATACTGCTAAACGTGATCAGAGATTTAAACCAGCTTGCTCTACGCACAGCACTTCACGTGAGATTATCAAATTCAGTTCATGACAGCTGTCATTCTAAACTGACCATATTATGAAAAGCAGAATGTGAGATAAAAAATTCGAAGAAATTAATGAAAAGCTTACTCAGATAAGACTTTTTGGTCATCTGGGCTTTTCTGATGGAACTCAACAAGCTCCATTAGGCTTTGGATGTACCTATTGAAAAAGAACATAAGAAATATATACTATTTATTTGATTTTTATTAGCCTAGGAACAAGAAAAATACTTTGTCTGGTCCAAATTATTACTCTTTAAAAGTCAGCTAGAAGTGTGAAGTATCTTTGGAGTATCAAAGTTCCATCCAAGCATAGAATCACAGATGGATACTGCTTGACTGCCTGAACCCTGGAAGTTTTAAGTCTTTTCTTGTCCCTGTCACCCAGAAAGGAATCTAAACCCTCACTTTACGTTTGTAGGATCGCCTTACAATCCTTACGAAGAGAGGTGTTTCAAAAGAAGATCCAAGTGACAAGACTGATCAGGAAACCACCTAAGCAAAATTTTTCCAAATCTGATCAGCTTTGGCACAACATAAGTACTTGAGCCTCTTGTGCTAACACCTGACAGCCCTGACACATGCTGCAAAGGCACGACTGTTTGCCAGATTAAGAGCAGTTTCTGGATCTCACTCTAATACTTTTGCCCTTTATGCCAGCCAGAGTTGCAAATGCTGCAACTGTGCCAGTAAAGCAAGGTTAAATCAGATTCAACCACTGGGTCAACCACAGAGATTAGATCAACTGAATCCCAAACACTCGGTGCACAGGCCAAGGCACCAAGCACTACAGAACAGAAGCTCTGTTAGTAATTCCATCAGTGAGAGACTTGGACAGGCATATAGCCTGCTTTCCCGTTTTTGTGGAGCTCTGAGGCTCTGTAATGCTATGTGGAAACAGAACACGTTTTCTTCTTTCCCTTCTTTAAGGGTAAGAAGTGAGATTTATTCTACCAGCTATTCCAAACTGTTGGGTTTTTTTAAAACTATTTAAAAATAACAATATTACCATGCCATGTTTTCAATTTAATTTCAGTATGCTAAAAAAAGGACAGTGTAGAACAGCTTGCAATTCAGATTTGATAAAGGGAATGCATTTTTAGTGTCTTTTGTTACTGTCTTCTACTATTCAAAAAAGTCTATCACAGCCAAGTTATCAAAGCTGTGTTGTTTTACAAGTGTTGAATTCAAGTAGTTCATACTTACCAGCTTTTTACTAATTGTACCGACGGAGTTCCTAGCAATTTATCAGGAAGGAGATCAATTTCTTTCAGTATGTTTGCAAACCTCACAGGAAGCTCTTGCCGCAAAAACGCAAAAGACGTTCGCTCGCAGCCATTCGTCGAGCCTGTGAACAAACCCAAAATAAAAAGTTTCTCAAGTACAATTCGCGCTCTTTCCACAGACGTCAGGGCCGCGCTCCTTCGCACTCATGATGCCACCGCTGGCGGCCAGTTCTCCTAAGTGTAGGGGTGTTTGTGCTGAACATTGTTTACGTGACAGCAGGAGACAGTGCGTTCCTGGGAGGAATACTTGTACATTTCCCACTTGGACACGGCGCTTATTTGTAATCCTCTGGAAGAAGCACTTTGTAAACACGGGCTGCTTCTTGGGGGTGACGTCTGACAAGGTCGTGTGAGCACAGGCTCCACGGCGGTAATCGGATCTGGGTACAGCTTGTTCGCTCCGTCAGCACGACTAATGACTCCTCCCCGACGGCGCGTACGGCAGAGCGCGACAACACACATTACCCGGTTTACCTCTCAGCTCCCCCCTCTCCCCCGCCCGCCCATCCCATTAGCGCCCCCGAAATAGCGCTGTAGCGGATCCTCAGCTTCGCTCCAGCCAGTCGCAGGTCACCATCGCCCGGCAACTGGCCGGAGGGTGCGGGAAGCGGTCTCCCCAGGCGACCAGCTCCGGGGCTAGCTGGTCCCCAGCAGGGACCGCTCCCCACCCTCCGGGCGGGGGATGGCCGCCTCCTCCGGCCCGGGCATCGCCGCCCCCGCACCCCCCGAGGGTCACCCCTCAGCGCGGGGCACAAACCCCCGAGCCACAGGCTAGCGGCCGCGTCCCGTCCCGCCCCCCAAATATCCCCCCTTGCTCGCCCCGCCTCTCACCGAAGTCCAGCAGCTGCTTGATGGAGAGCGGGGAGGGGGAGAAGCGGGAAAACTGCTCCACTTCCCGCGGCAACTGGCCGCGGCTGCTGCCGCCGGCTCCGGCCAGGGGGGCGGCGGTGCGCAGGGCGATGCGGGCGGCCTTCATCGCTGCCGGGCGTCCGTCGGCGGGTCTGCCGGTGGGTCTGTCGGTGGGTCTGTCGGTGGGTGGGCGGCAGGTACGTCGGTCGGTCGGTCTGTGCGTTGGCCGGTCGGTATCCGGTGGGTGTCTCGGTAGGTGCCAGCAAGCCTCGCGCTGTCCCCTCGCCTGTGGCGGGCGGCTTCACGTGCCGCCTCTATTTACAATCGCCGCCGGGACGGGGGGGACGCGGGGA
>VZSF01002547.1:612243-678721 GCA_013398295.1 Chionis minor | reverse complement strand
GAAGGAAGAATCCTAATATACATACAATAAAAAGGCCATTTATACTTATATTAAGCTTTGTTTCTAAAATGATTGTGATTATTTTAAATATTCAGCGTGTGTTCTTAACCCCATACTTAGCCAGTGAAAAGAATACTCAAACGGTTTGGGGGGAAAAAAGAGAGCATTTTCAAGCCACATTTACCCAAATATCTTGAACAGTGATTTTCTTAGGTCAGTGACAAAGTAAAAGTAAAGTAACACAAGGTGCTACAGGGCTCTAAAACATGACAGCCAGCAGAATAAAGGAAGACAAAGCAATCTGTAAGTATATCTACATTATCAAATTAACGTGGCATGGCGCACTCCGAGGACGTACTACACACAATTAATACAACAACGGAACACACGTCTTGGAAAGGATGCGCTGAATTCCAAGGGGTAATTGGATTTTCAGAACTGCAAGTGGGGTTTTTTTCCAGTTCAGTCATGACAGGGCCAGAAGGTAATGATACATCTGCCATGATGCAACAAGCAGACCTGTCTTCTGTCAAGAGTTGAAATCATAAAGGAATAAGCTGTCGTTAGCAACCTCTCTCCAAACAGTAGAGCTGTCATCTCATTGTTTTCCTTTGCTGGCATGGGGGCTGGTGTGGGCTTATATACCCTGTCACTTCAATATTAGTCTAAGCTTTTAACCTTTTCTTGAATTTCTGACTTTATAATTATAAACTCCTATAGAGCGTATTATGTATTATTATGTGTCTTGTCATTAATTAATACTGCTTTCAACTAACTATGCAACTTTGCCTCTTAGCTGCCTGGTGATCAGTATTTCAAATCAGTATTTGAGAGATTATGCCTTCCTCATAAAATGTTTTAGAAGGAATTACATATGTCGCTTCTTAAATTTCCTTTCCAGAGTATGGTGTATTTTGTGCCAATTATACATGACAAATTATTTAGTAATACGTTATAATTTGTGGTTATATTTTTAGAAAGATCTCTAAAGATCATTCAACCAGCTATGTAACTTAAGTTTTTTTAATATTATTCCCACAAAAGGACGAGTTGTAAATACATGTTTTCCCTACTAAGAAGTACTTCACAGGCTATGTTATTTCTATGGTCTACCAGAATTAATAAAAGCAAATACACATACCAGAGTCAGAAAATTAATATTTGAAAGAAAACAAAATAGCACATTATTGTCCATATTAGTGAAATCTTACTTCCAGTAAAATATTAGAATGCTCAAATAAGATTATGATTATTCTGGCACTGTAACTGACTATTAATAAATAAATGAAGTATTAGCAGCAATATACTTAGGAGACATAAAAGGTGCATAAATATCAGTCTTCTGCAAAAGAACTGTAATTGCAGTAAAACATCAGTTCTGCTTTTTTCCCAGAAAGTGTGACTTGCCCATCTTACTGAAATTACTCTAAGCATGTATAAACTATAAGATAAAGATTTAAATCTTAAGATTCCTAATTAATGACCACTGGAATGAAGAGGACATTGTCTAACAACATAGTCTATGCTTAAAAGTGAGATATAGAAGTTTTTCAGCAAGAATTGTCATTAGTGTACAATTTCTACATAACGATGTGTAAATATCTACTTTTGAAACTGGATGACTTTTACAAAATGGAAAGATTGAAATGTGTTACCATACCAGTTTAGTATGTAACCAGTGAGGTTACTAAATCACATAAAAGTTGTGGTGGGTAAATTTACTACTGTACACCCAATGACTTTGTTGCTCCATTCAACTTGAATTGCAGAACTTGTGACATCTTATTTCATGCTGAAGAAAATAACCACCCTCAACAATTCTCAGTAAATATTACCAACCTGATAGTTTTATACAAATGCATGATATGACTGAGTGAATAAATCAAAAATTCCAAACAAAGATATTTTTAAGTCCATAAATTGTTAAGAAAATGCAGTAAGGAGAGTAGGATAAACACAAGAGAAACCTGAAGCTGAAAATCGTGTTTTACCAGCCATTAAAGAAAGATTTCCACAGTTGATGCCCACCTCAAGGAAAACTTTTTTTTCATTTGTTCGTGGAAAGTCAGGTTTTTGGCTGCTGCTGCTTTTCTCCTGAAAAACTCATCCAGCTTCCTTGAAGAAACTTTTTCTGGTGCTATTACCCCTATGTCAAGTATTAATTCTCCTTAAAATAACAACAACAATACCTAAGCCTTCTCAAAGTGTGCTGAATTTGAAATCAGACAACAGTTCTTGTATGGCTTTTAAAAAATATTTTTTTAAAAAAATCAAATAACAATCAGTTACTGTGTTTGAATTTTATTAGCATCCTTGGGACCACAGCTATCTTAGGTAACACAGAAAGCATCTAGCAGTTCCTTTGTACTCTTGCAGTAAGCTGATGTCCTCTTTATTCCCTAGAGGAAAAGTACCAAATATAAGAGTACTCCAAAATTCTTCTCCAGGTCCAAACTTAGGTAAGCTGAGCTCCCATTTCCCCAAGGAAAAAAACTGCTCTCTAAGCAGATCAACTTCAGCTTCCCCTGAAGGTTCTCACAGGGAACATGGGAGCCCCTGAACTACTTAAATGAGACCAGGAATGTAAATCCTTAATTTTTGACACCCCAATTAAATGTTGTCATCACTGAATTAAGGAATGTACTAATATCTCTCACCATCTCCTCCTGGAACTGCTTCAGTCACTGCATGTATGACTAAATAGTAATCTATCTCATTGTACATATGACTAAACAACTGATCTGAGAAAAGCCTGACTCTACAGACAGTGAATGAGACATTGATGCAAAATGTAGAAGAGACAAATTAAAATTCCTCGTCTAATCTACATTTATTTATTTATTTATATAACTTACATTTATTTATTTATAAAAGGTGGAATAGCTTCAGTATGGTATTATCATTAAAAGTGGAATAGTCCCCCATTCCCAGAGGAAGGACTTGAACTTCAGTCTCTCTCGTGTCAGATGACTAATTCTGTCAAAAATCAGTATTTCCCACTGCAGAAACTTTTAGTAGAAAAGTTCTGTGTTAACAAAACAAAAAAACCTACGCAATATTTATTTTGTACCATATTCATAGGAAATTCCCTTTTTTTAAGTATCTTTATAATACGTATTTTCTGTAATTTAATTTTTTCTTACCACCTTACTGCTTAATATTATCACATTTGCCTTTTTTATACTTGTTTTTCTAAAGCAGATCTTCTCCTACCGTGTTTTAATGTATTTACATATGTCTCTCATATTGTATACACTTTTCTCCCTCCTCCTTTTCGTACAATCTGTTCTCTATCTTGTTGCTTGTTTGTTCTCTTCTTCTTTCATATTTCAAAATCTCTTTTATACGATCAAGCTTGAATTTCTGAATTAACACGTTAATCTTACCTCTTCGCACAAAACCTTGTAAACTGCTCCCAACAACTATAACACGACAGAATTTGATATAAAAGACAGAAAGAAAAGTATTACCTATAGGAAGCGTCCAGATGAGAAGAAAACACACATTTCTAGCTACTGGAATTCCTACCAGGCTATTTCTCCTTGGATCTTTTCCTTCCAGTGCAGATCAGCCCCAAGACACTAGAAGCATGATAAATTTTAAGCCTTTACACTGTTCCCTTATTTCATACATGCTTTAAAAGAAAAGGGGTTTGGGTTTTGTCTTTCTCAAAAGTGCTGTACCAGAAGGAAGTGGTTTCTTTTCTTCCCTTAACTTCCTGGTTAGGAGTGCCGTATCTGTTCATCCTCAATCCACTGCTCACTGGTAACTCCAGCTTTTGCATCCTTGCTTTCAGTTTTTCCACGAAATTAACTGCAATTTGCTTGTGGTAGTCTCATCACTCTCCAGAGAGAAAAGCAGTAGAGAAAAAGATACAGTTTTGACCTACCTAGAGAGGGTTATTTTTGTTTGTCTGTTTGGTTTTGTTTTTAAGAAAAGCAGAGGTGACATTTCTGAACTAATTTTTGCATAAAAGACGTAAGAAATACTTTTTAACAGTTTCTAATTTTTTTTTTAACAATGAAAACTAGTCTCCAGCAAATGTTTTAAGCTACTTGCCTATGTTTCACACTCACAACAGATCAGCAGAATTTTCAAATCCTATATACTATTATCCACTTCAAATTCACATAGCTTATTAGAAAAAAACCCACCACGTTCTCCTGTCATCAGCATTGTAATCTTAAGCTTTGATAAGGTCTGCTGGTTTCACTCAGGGATGAGACCTCTTCATAGAAGAAACAGTGGAAGATCCAAAGAAAACAATTCCCTACTTCAAACTGGCAACACTCTATGAGGAGTTATCACAATTTTCATTCACGCTATTTACTACCCAGACCAGTCATTTTCATTTTGTAAGAGCCAGAAGTACCTAAATCAACTAAAGGATTGAACACCAGAAAACCCAGGGAAGGATGCAATTTTTATTATTATCAACTAAAACTGGAGTTCTTAGACTCAGTCTACCATAATTTCCTGCATTTGGAAGAGTAATTTATATGATCTGTATATGAAGGAGACATGATATCAGCACGTAGGTATCTGCATTCTCTTTTTAGTAACAACATAATGATTCCAAATACTTTCAGTGGAATTCGACTTCCATAAAACATTGCCTTGTCTAATCCAATTCCCACTACAGTGATTGCAGGACACAAAAAATCACGGGACATTTTAATCTTCATTTTGCATGAAAAAAACAAATAGCATGTTCTAAACATGTAATACATTTACTGGAATTTTAAGATGTACAGAAAGGGAAAGTGGGTTTTCGAGTAGCTAGAAGTACTCAGCTAAAGAGAACTACAAATTTAAAAACCATGCTAAGAAAGAGGGAAGCCAAAAGATAAGAGCACAAAGTCTGATGTCCCAATGTGATCAAATTATTAACTTTTTTAAAGATATTTTCTCATCAAACTCCTTGGTTTTTTTCATGTGTTTTTAAAAGAAGCATTCAAAACGCAGAGATACATACTGCGTTTTTTAAGGATAATAACCATTTGAGGGAACCAAGTCTGATCTCTGGCACACCGGCATAATCATTGCATAAAATAAATAAAAATCACAAAACACAAAAAAGAATTCTCCTCTACTAGAAACACCTTCTTAAAGATTATCTGTCCATTTAGTATCCCAGTTTGAAATGCACTGCCTCTCAGGGTGGCCAAGACAGTGGCATCTCTAGAAAAGAATTAAAATGCAGGCACGTAAGCATCGCTAAACGAAAATTTAAGTAGCTATAGCTATTTGGGTTTCTCGGGAAAGGTTTCGAAACTTGCACTCTAGGAACTAACTTCCTACACTGCACCTACCGTACACCTATATTACTCTCAATAACCTTAAAGTATTTTTTGTTCTGCCTCTGAGTCTTCATTTAAAATCAAGAATTTTATGTCAGAAGTAGTCAAGCATCACTTTCACAAGACTCAGCTTCTTTTTCACACAAAGTGCAGTCTGGTACTTGTTAGCAGATTATTCAAAACAAAAACAACAATGGCCCAATGTTTTAATATGTTTCCTTCTTTGCTTTATTAAAAAAGAAGAAAACATGCTTGAAGAGAACCATTTTCTATACTGACTACTTTAAAGACCACTGCAAAAAATTCATTTAGTAATAATCACGGTGAAAACGCTGGTATTTAGAACGGAGTATTAGCTTATCTTGGTACATGTAATAGAAAGGGTGAGCCTTAAATAGGCCTTTCTAATGTTTAGTACAGGAGGTTTCATTTAGGGAGCAAGATGCAAGAGATGAATTACATCTACAAAGTTCCCATGTTAAAAACATTACACAAATTGTGCATTGTCTCTCACACAGATGTAAATGCAACAAAATAGTGTCCATAAAATGTAAATGTTTTTTACTGTCAAATATTGATAGGTCAATCAGAATGAATCAGTATTCAGCGCAAAACTGAAAAAGACTGCCTCTAATAAATTCAGTACAAGCCTAGGAAAAAGGCCTGCTGTTATCACGAAAGCTCACGTTATCATGAGATTACAACTACGTTGAGTGACAATATGTACAAATTTAATGAAATGTAAAAGAAAACACTTCAAATCACAACAAATTTCTGTAGTGCCTTCTATTGCATCTCACCGCCTGCTAAGGGCTCTTGTCATGTGAGTTGCCGTGTTAAACCACATGGCAGTGCCGCCACAACACGACGCACAACTAAGGTTTCTCTTACTGAAAGAGAGAAACTTGGTTCCGTTAGAAAAAAGTTCTAAAAGAAAACAAGCAAGGATTCCCACCATAAATAAAAAGACCCTATTGATCATTTGAACACTGTTTAACAAATTAGAACATCAGAGACTTAGAGCTCTGCATAGACAGGTACACACATACACATGCATACGCACACGCAACCCTACATACGTGCACTTTCACTTACCTCAACAGCCCTCTTTATATACGGTATCTGCGTACCACTGTCCAGATCTTCGTTAATTATAAGTCTTCTGGCCCACTGACCTGCTCTGACAACACCATTGCCATGAATTAGGACCAACAGCTTATCAGGATTTGTTAGTGCGTCTTCACTCATAAATATAAAGCTCTTTGGTTCACTCTCAGTCGCATCAACCTGCAATTACAGACAACATGCACTTTTATGCATCAGTAAAATTTTTTAAAAGAACATCTGTAGTTATAAAGTTAGCCACCAAATTGATATAAAAACTTTCACCATTTAACAGCTATTCGTATCCATATTATAAGGAATAATGTGTGCCCACTACTAGCTAAAAATAAAGCAAAAGCTGGCATTCGTGCAATGTAACTTCAAAACGTAAAAATATACCGCGGTTTAGAACAGTAATCCAAGGGACATTTAAATCAAAAAAAGGGCTAAAAAGTATGCTAAAGCTTTGAAACATCAGTTGTTTACAGAAATTTACTGGCAAAAAAGAAAGTCCATAAAAGAACAATCTGGGGGTGGGGGAATCAAGTAATTTGTCACCTCTGATATGCCTGAAGCAACAATAAAAGTCTTACATAATATGAAAAAAATCCTAGAGAGTTCCATCTCAGCCACCTCAACATAAATAGCCAATAAGCTACATATGAACCGGTATTGTAAATTTGTCTATTATAAATTTAATAGGATAGGCCTAATAAAACATAAAAATCCAATTTGGGTCTAAATAATGGCCTCATTAAGAGTCCTGCACCTGGGCCAGCGCTCAGCTAACTCTGCTTACAGGAACAGATCAAAAAACAGCTTGGATATTCACAAAACCATAATCTAATTCCAAGTTTTTCGTCTCCGCTCTGGAAAGTAAAGTAGCACTTCTCGCTCAGTGAAAAAAGAAGTTCTGCAAAACAGGTCTACACGTGGGTTGGCAAGCCTGGCTCGTGGCGGAAGAACTGTGCTGGTGTAAACACTGCAAGGACAGACAGAAACACCCCATCTGCTCATTCCTGCCTTTCCACCGTACCAATACGCAGGAAAGGAAGAACAAGACAGACAGACCTCCCCATCCCACCCCACAGTCTGCACAGGCTGCCTGGGAACAACCCTGGACTGTCCCACGCTCCGTAACTGCGCAGAAACGCAGGTCAGGATGCCAGCCTTACGCTGAGTCAGCAGCAATGGCCAGTCACGGATTATGTCAGTTTTCAGCTCATACATGGGCATGTATTATTAAATTACCCTCACTTTAGGAAAAATTAATTCACTGTGAATCTCCAGACTTTTTGTAATGCGAGTCCTACCTAACATTTTTTTAACAAAGTAATGAGGCTACTTGAACAAAAGTTCTTCCTAACTGTAGGAACAGTCATGTCTCTCTCCAGCATCTGCTGCTGCACCAAAGACCTGCTCCAAAATGACGTAACATCTCATGTGACTCATCTTGCACTTTCTAAACCAGGAAACGCACTCACCTTCTCTCACACTTTGTGCAAAAATAGAAAACATGGTAAAAAAATACCTTCTACTGAAAAAAAGAGTTTTGAATATGCAGGTACAACAGGTACCACACTGGCGATACAGCCAGATCACATTGCTGTTTCTAAAGTAGCAGTCCTAATGCCTTAAAATTTAACTTGGCTTAGGTAAAAAGTCAGACACCACTAAATCTTAGATAGTATTGGCAAGATGTAATCAACTTTTGCACATAAACTGAATACTTACAATACTGCAATTAAGATAAAACATTGTGAACCTGTATTTCAAAGATATACATTAGCTGTAAGTTTTAGCATTTATAAACTGATTTATGTTTACTATTTCAGAAATACTAGCACTTAGTAATCACGTGTACTAGAAGACGTAACTAGTTCACACTTCTGCAAATACATTAATGTTAAAAATATCTACCAAGATCATAAAAAATAACCTTTCATTCTCTTCCTCAAATTAATCACATTTGGAAACTTTTCTTCAAGCTAATTTATCTTTAAACAGTAGCAATTCATTAGACCAAGCTTTCAGTAAAGAATGCGCATAAAGGTCACTCCTGTGCACTATCTTACTTTATTGACAAATCAACGTAGAATATGATTTAGTGTGAGACACACCGAGTCTGCATAAAACAATTTATATTTATCAGCCACTTTCTCTTCTGGACCTACTCATGAGCACTTATTTCTGATTATTTAAAAACAAATCAAGTAAATTCAGTAAAATGCTGAACTTCAGTTAGTTTAATTTTGCGATTTGATTCAACATTGTTATTCACATGCAATAATAATCTTCCAGTACTATGTAGCTAGGAATGTCAAACCAATCTAAATTCTGCTGATGATTTACTGTTTAAAAGTACTGGTTAAAGTTTAATTTTCCTCTCCTCAGATTTATTTTTCCAACACTCAACTGCACCTTAAGGTTTATGAATGTGTGCAGTTATGGTGAGTTCTCTGAGTTATGTACTCTATGTACATTACAACATTCTTAAGGTTTTCAAGCACTGAACTAATTTTTCTGTATGATTTCTGTCTCACATGAGCTATCATCTAACACAGCTGTACCACTTTATAGAATATTTCAGTAGCATACCGGTTAGTATTTTGCACAGTTGCTAACAATATATAGGCTAAGATCAAAGTACACTTGGTATCTGATCTTACTGATCTTCATGCTACCACATCAACATTGTATCTGAATCCTCAGTTCTAAGCCGTTACCAACCTAAGATGCACGAGACCTGAGCGGGCTCCGGGGTCTCGTATTTTGTACATTGGAAGTTTTTAAGATTGAACGTTAAGTTTTTAAGGGGGGAGAAAAAAATCCCACTAACATTTTTCTTAATCCAGTTAAGAAACACAATAAAAATTATGAGCCTAGAGCCTACAAACAATTGAAACAGGTGTAACTTGTGACTGAAGGAAAAGAACATGACAAATATTGGAACTGAAACTGAAAAGATTCAGAAAGATTGTGAGGATTGTGAGCAGCTGGTGGAGAGACAAAACTACTCATTTGCTTCACAAGATAAAGTCTTCTGTTAGGTGGCTCTACATAAAGCTCGCTAACTCACTTATGTTAAAGTCTTCACAATACTGAATATCCTGATTTATGATTGTTCACTCAAAATTGTAAAAAAAGAAAACTGCTGATCAATACTACAAGCAGATAATTAGCACTTTACAATTACCACAACTAACTTAGCACACCTAAAACTATCGTAATTTTTACGAAACGAGTATTGACGGGACTTAGGTAACAAAATAGCCAAAAAGGAACATGCAGTGGAGATAAGAAACAGTTGTTTCTGAAAACAAAATATTGCTGGCTGTCTACTAGATCAAGAGAACTACTGAATGAAGTTTTACCTATTGAAGAAAAAGAGCAAAGCATTGATAAGTTAGAAGATTCTGCAAAGTGAGACGTTTCAGTGCCATTGCCAATAAAGTATGTTAGTAATTATTTAAACTTCCATCTCAGACCTTCCCAGAAGCCGTTAAAGATGCGTTTAATTCAGAAGCACCCTCTATTTGTCCTCAACAGAAGGAAAGAACAGCAAAGATCAATCACTGATTTTATGCCATTAAAACTGGAGAAATACAAAGAGTTCATCTGGATAAAAAAAATTGTGGTCTTCTTTATATTTGTAATATAACCTTCAATGGAAAACAAAATGAGAAATTTAGAAGAAATAATTGAATGCCTTCCCCCTCAATATAAGTCTCTTCATTTAAATTTTCAAGTCCAGTAGTGTATGTTGAACATTAAGAGAACTACAATACTTTAGAGAAACAATAACGCAATATGCATCTCAGCCTCCCTGTGTAGGAAAAAATGTTCAGATTTATGTTTTGTCAGAGATGCTGACATAATAAAATAAAGGGTGAGCTTTCCTGATTTCCAAAGTACTCTTATTTTCATATCTGAAAAGAAATTTACAAACAATTGTGTCCAAAGCTGAAGCTGCCACCTGAGAAAGCAAAATAAAGACAGCAAGTTGGACTTTGCACAGGAGGTGGAAATTAAGAAAGATGAGAGAACATGAAATGCTGTCATCCCAAGCCTTTGAAGCATAGCATTTCTGTACACTACTAAAATCATGCTGGGGAAAAAAGCACTCCGCTTAACACAGTCCTGAAATACATTTCATATATTCGAACATCATTAATTACACTGTCTACTTCATTGCCAGCTGACAGAAAAAGTAGAGGCAATACACCAACTTCCTGATCACCTGTGACAAAGTTCAGAAAAAAACATGCTTTTGTAGTCATCTCTAAAATGTTCATATTTGTAAAAGCAGCTATTCTGGTTGGATCAAGGTCCCAGGGTCGTGTTTCTGACAACCGACGGATTGCTTAGGGCAACAGTGGGAGAACAGAGTGACAGTGATTCCTCCCTGGTTTTGGCAACCAACTTCGGAGACTCCCCAGCTGGAGTTTACAGCGGGACAAGCACACACAATAGCTCAATGCACCCATTCCTCCTTAGTATTGTCAGGCAGCTCTTCTGAATGCATTCGTAGCTTTCTCCTGGATACTGTTCTGTAGCAATGCATTCCACGGCATAATTGGGACATATATAAAATAGTACTGCCTCTCTTTCAGTCGCGATCTCCTGCCTGATAATTTAAACTTGATGCCCCTTAGCTTCTCTATTATGAAAAAAGCAAAAAACCATCCCCTATTCATCTTCCTCGCACCTTTCATGATTTTATAGATTTGTCATATTCCTTCCTCAGTCATCTATTTTCCAAGCTGAAGAATCTTTGTCTAATCTTTCGTCTGAAAAGCATTTCATGCCTGTGATCATCCTTGTAACCCTCCTCTGTACTTTTTTTTTTTTAAATTCCTCATATCCTTTTTGATATGGTGTCCAGACTCCATGCAGTGTTCAAGATGGGGGCCCACATAATGAGTGGAATGACGATGTTTTTCTGTTTTGTTCTCAACACCTCATAACTCCTAACATCTATTTGCTTTGAGGGTTTTTGACTGCCATTGAGCACTAACTGATGTTCTCAGTGAACTATTCACAATCACTCCAAGCTCTTTCCTGACTTGTAATAGCTCATTTAGAGGCCACCATTGTGTTTACAGAGTGAGTTATTTTCCCCATAATTTCACATTTACTAGAATTGAATCTTATGTCATTTTATCCTCCATTCAGCATCATGAAATAATTCCCCAACTCATCATAATCAGCTTTAGATTTAAGAATTCTAAATAATATTAGAAAAAACCCATTATTGTTAGCTTCTATTAACTATTTTTTTCCTTTTATTCATAATTACGTCACTGCAGGCCCTAATAACACTGCACCAGTAGCAATTTATTTAATCTACGAAATATGAACTTTTTTTTTCCTTTTAAGCAATTATTAACTCATAACAGGACTCCCTCCTCCTATGCCATGACAGTGTCTTTTCTAAAAGCATTTGGTAAGCTTGTTGACAGCTCGTTGGAAATCCACGTACTCTCCTAGTGACAAGATCTCTCTTTTTCATGTGATCCCTAACTCCTTCAATGAATTCTAGTAGGTTTTTAAAAAAGAAACCTGTACTGACTTTTCCCCCCAAATATGTTATTTCCTCCTGGTACACAGGAATCACTATGAATCACTCCTGGAGGCCTTTCAAAGACTATCACATTTACTTTTTTCCCATTCCTCTGATGAAAATAGCTGATTTCAGCAGCAAGTTACATGCTAGTTGGCTGTTCCGCAGCATCAAGTTTGATTTCTTGCAGTATCCAGGGCTTAAAAACCATCTCATCCTGGAATTTGATTATTGTATGATACATCAATTTGTTCTAAGATCTCTTCTACTGATATGTCAAATTTCAGACGGTTCCTCAGAATTATATTCTGTTAAAAAAAAATTAATAACACTGAAGTGTGGAAACTGGACAAATAACATTGGAAATAACCATGACCGTTTTTCTCCTTTGAGCTGAACATTCCTTTTGCATGTATCTCATCTATCAGACTCACCAGCTCTTTTTTATTATTAGCCTTTACAGCTCTAACAAGCTCCTCAAATTCCTTTTTGGGTGATCTTGCAGTGTTTTAAATGTAACTTGCCTGCATTTACACCATTTTCTACTTTCCCCACTTGAACGGGACTTACTCATGCTGCAAACTGTCTTATTACTTCTACTAGTCTCCTTTACCAGTTTAAACTAGGCTTCTTTGTATTGTTCCTTGGGAGTCTGTCACTGGTGATTTAAACGTAGCCTTTAGACAGATTTAAATTTTCACCTTCTACATATATTGTTTCGCTTTTCTAGCCCTCTTCATAACCTATTTTTGACTGTATTGAGGGCTTCCTACACATAATAGTCATTACTAAAGAATGGTGCTCATACCTTGTGCCAAATTTTCCACACTGCTCAAAATTAAACAGCTGCATATTATTTTGTGAGTTCTTACTTTGCTCCAAAATGCAATTAAATTATGACACTTTGCAGAAGCTGGAAGTACTATGTTTGAGAAAAGCTTAGCTTAAATGTACTGACAAACTACATCAGTACATAGGTGATTACAACATTAATTTATAAATGAGACTAAACGCAGATTAATTCAACAGCAGGAATTAGGGCCAGTCTTCCCCCAAGCCGGACACCCAGATCTCAAAGCTGCGCAGAAGAGTCCCCGTCTGTGTGTCAGAGGTGACGGAGGTATTGTAATACTTATTCCAAATTTGTTCATTTTTTGAAGCTAACAGACTAGCCTTAGCATTGCACGACTTTGAGGCATATTGCTATTTGCAAATGTCCCGGTTGGAGGTAGAACAGGACCAATTTTGTTCAGTAACTCTGCTTTCTAACTAGGCCTCTTCTAACTGCTGAAATTAACAGCATATTGTGCAGAAAACTGCTCTTTCTCAGAGCGATGAGACCCGTGTTTATAGCTGATGCCGAGGCACGGTGTGCAGAGAGGCTCTTGCTTATACTTATTGCTGTAACGATCAAGGCCAGACAACTTCGTTATTTGCCCCGTTGGAGCGCTGGAAGTAGAAAAGCGTAGAGGGGTCCCACCTGTGGGGAGGAGCAGACAGGACAGGTGACCCAAAACTGACCAAACCGTGTATTCCATCCCATCTGCATCATGCTCAGGATAAAAGCTGAGGGACGAAAGGGTCAGCACGGCTTCGGCTCCAGCTTCACCTTCTCCGGCTTGCTGGGGCTTTTGCTCTTGCTGGGGCTTTTGCTTTCCTTCTTCAATGGCTGGCGTCCGAGGAGGGCTCTGTTGGTTCATCTGCCTTTGATCCCGACCCGTGTGTTCCTGGATCCAGTTCCCTTCCATCACTGGATCCAGTCTGGGACTTCCCCAGTGCCTGCTGGTGATGGGACTGTCATCCTGAGAGCTTGATAAGGTTTTGTATATATTTCATTATTTTCTTTTTTGTTATTTTATTCTTTATATTTCATTAAAGTAGTTTAGTTCTTACTAAACTAGTCTCTCTTCTTCCCCCTCTCCTGCTCGGCAGGAGAGAGGGAACATCTGTCGCTCGGCTTGCTTGGGCCAATGTGGCCCAAACCCACGACAGCAAAGGACATTCAAAGAAAGCTGTATAGCCTCAAAATTCAGGCACTTGAAAGTTTACAAATGTTTACTTGAAAAGTTTACCAGCTTCCTGGTTTGTGGGAGAGACGGTGACATGGCTCAGGGAAGCCTTCCGACACATCAGCAGACTGGAACACAGAAGGACTCCGTGGACCAACACTTCCCAACGAAGAAAACTAGTGCAAAGAAGCCACAGAGCCCCCGCCAGCGCTGCCGCAGGCAGACTGCCACCATGAAACCAATCCTCTTCTCTGCCTACTTGGGAAATCTGACGCAGGGGAATGCTTTCTCGAGCAGCCTCGGGTCTCGGGGCACGGGCGCAGTCCCTTCGGTAGACGGGGAGCACGGAGGAGAGCTGCCGCAGACACTGCCAAAGCCTTGGCGGGGAAACCTTGAGTAGTTTGGGCAGGTTATCAAAACATTCCCTAGACCCTTACCGCTTAGAGAATGGAAATGGAAACTGTGAAACATTATAGAATTGTTAAAATAAAGTACATTTTCCTTCCTTAGCCCAAATGTTTTTTTCCTGACTGAATATGATGGACTGGCTGAGAACAACAGTAATGCAAAAGCTCCTCAAAGACCCTAAGAATCCTTTATGATAGTGATGGAAAATCTGCACAGCGCTGTCACACTACAGTCTCCCCTACACTGGCCGCTACGGAATATAATACCCTGACGTCATCATGGTATCACATGTATTTACAAACACCCTCACACATGTTCTCTGGGGAATGCTTCATCACATCCACGGGTTGATCAAATATTTTCACTAAATAACAGCAGCACCTTATATTACAGACATGTTGCAAGTTACTGAAAAAATGTGTTTCAAAAAAAATACCTGTAGTATACTGAAAGTCGATTTGAGTTTATTTCTCTGCCTGTAAAGGTACATTTGTTCTCTACATCCACCTGCAGGTGCCACAAAACATTCACAGATATTTTTTGGAAAGCTTCTGATTCCTCTATCAAAAATTACCACATTTTGAAAATTCTAGTACCTGGCAAGGCAAGGAAAGCTCAGCTGGAGAAATCAAACACAAGAGGTGGAGTGGAAGATTAATCTGAATCTCCAGGTGCAGGCAGATGTTGCACGGGAAGGCGCGTCGAAGACAATGCCCTGCACAGAGCCCTGGCACACCTCCTCTGGATCCCAATACTGCACGCAGGCTCTGTTTTTTACAGACCCAAACAAGCAACATCTTAGAAAAACAAAAAAATTATACTTACTGGGAGAGTTACTTTCTTCAAGTGGCATTCCTTTTGCAGTAGTTCATAAACATATTTAGTAATGATCTGGAAGAAAAAAAAATATAAAAAGAAATGCAAACAGACGTTAAACCGCTTACAGTACTGACATATCCAGGCAGACAACTTACAGGCTAGTTGGTTGAACTTCTAAGTACTTGTGTATGTTTTGCCACTTATCTGAATTCTTTACCATACCACTAATTATAGAACTTGGAGTTTTACACAAAAAGGTCCTCTCTGTCCCACTGAAAAGGCTGCTTGCCAGCACAAAGAAATTGTAACTGTACCTGTGAATCCATCACGTGCTGCTGTGTGAATAATTATGTGCCTCAAAACTAAGGATTATAACCAATTAATATATACTCAGGGGTACAAGAAAGACTCTCTTTTGCAAAGAAATACTTTAAAAGCATTTTTTCCATAAGCAGGACTCCTGAAACCCTCTCCCCTGCAGGTTCACTTCATGAGCTACATGGAGAGCAGATCTTTAGTCACTCTTAGCACAAGTTGCCTTGCCATTTCTATTCACTGAACAGGGGAGGGATGGGTCAAAGGTTTCCAAATAGAAGAAAAACCCTGACTGATTCCTGTCTATGGGGGAGTTTAAGTCTCTTGTCTCCATGTAGAAATAAAATTGAAATTTCAGACCTGAAACAAAAGGAATTATTTCAAAGAGCAACCAAAAAAATCAAGCTAGTCGCAACGAAAGACTTGCCGTCTCAAATGTAACAAAGTTCACACTTCAAAGGCTTGCCTAATATCTAGGGAAATTTTTTTTCACCCTTATATATTCTAAGAAAAATGGAGATGGAGATGTAAGAACTTTCCAACTATTATTAATTTGGGAATTAAGCTGAGGAATGAACTAAAGTGCTTTGTCCATATGGGGCTGTAAAAATGGCTTGGAAGTAACTGCCTTGATTTCACTGGCTACAGGAGTTAAAAAAAAAGAAAAGAAAAAAAAAAAGGCAAATTAAAGAGGGAAAAAAGTGCTCATTAAGAGCCTCAAATGGTGCTTGCCTTCCCTTTAAAGCTTGGGGAACTATGTTTAAATTCCAGACAGGACAAGATCTAAGTCCCAAAGTATTAATCCAAGAATATCTGGGTACAAACCCAGCTGGTATTCTTTAGTCCAGCCCCTCAAGGCCACAATTACAGCCATGTGAACCCACAGCACATTAAGCCACAACAGAAACGTCGCTGTAACAAAGCTCTCAAGTGATGGCATCTTAACAACACACCATGAACGGAGCAAGTAGGAGCCAGGGTATCATAAACTTCAATTTTAATTTTCCAAATGCACATTTACCAAATAAAGTTTCAATGAAGTCCAAAAGTTTTCATTACGTACATGTGAGCAAACACAATATGCAAACGTTTGGAACACATTTGAACAAATTACAGGTACTGATGAAAGCTAATTAAAAATGCTGGCATGTGCCACTCCCTCCCTTTCACAAAACCCCCAAATCTTTATTAGCATTATGTGAATTTTTGCTACCCTGCTCAAATATGTTTATTGATAGAATTACGTTCAAAAATCTTTATGGTTTTAAAGAAAATCAGTCTTACTGAACATTACTATCTACAGGGAAACTGCATTTGGAGAAGGAATTTAGCTGCGAGCGATGAGTTGATTTAAGACATGTTTATCCCCAAAGCAGTATGTTAGGAACATGCATACAGTGTAATTTTACCTTCAGGGCCAAACTTTTTATGGTTCACCGAAATCAACTTCAGTGTAATGCCAACGAGTAAAGCAGTTAAGTTTCTGCAGCCTCAGATGCTGATCTTGTACAGACATTAAAATGAGTATAATGATAATATGGCCTCAAACATAGAAATTTTATTTTTCACTCTAAATTCAGGCATCTACTAACCGTCAAAAACACTAAAAGAACACTTGGAAGAGAAAAAAAAATGGCCATGAAGAAAATACGTTTTAGACACCACTTGCAAAAATCTACCCTTTTTTGCAGCTATGTGTTTGCATCTATTTCTTCTATTCTCTCTCATCTATTTCGACTGCGATGTCTTCAGGGCAGAAGTAAACCTTTACTCATTTTTTCCACCGCCTGGCTCAATGGGGCTCTGATCCTAACCGGCTCTTCAGGCACCACGCTAATATAATAAATAGAGGTATCAGCCTTAAAGATGGGACCGTTAACTCAGTAGTGCGTTCTGGTATAGCGAAGACTCAACCTAATGAATGCCTTTAATAAAACTAAACGTGAAGAAAGATACAGTAGGTTGGAGTCTCGGGGGCCAAATGTGAGATTATGATCCTGGGGCAGCTCAGCTGCTGGTCGCTCTTCAGGGCCCAGACAGACTTGAGGAAAAACTGCCCCAGTACCTATGAGACCACAAGAAGCAGGTTTTTTGTTGGCAGCAGATGAACAAGCTCAGGGATATCCTAGCTGGTATGCTCTCAGCTTTAAAGGATGCAAGGTGATACACAAGATTTCTTAAGTCCACCAAACTCCCGGATTTCCCAGATTTGGAAACGTCATCACAATGGCCAGGTTTCCTGCGCTCAGCACAGATGTGTGTGGACAATCTAGCAACATCCTCTCCTACCCGGGAATATGGCTGCAAGTACTAAAAATGCTACAAACACAACACTACTTTTTAAACATTATACTTTTAATCACTTCTTGTGATCTTATTGCTGATCTGTAATTCTGAAAATTCAGCTTTTAAAATATCTTTTCTGTAGGCACTAAAAAGAGAAGGGAACCATGCCATATTTTTTATATAGCACTAGTTAAGACTTAATATTACAAATCTATACAATTTAAACAGCCACAACTTCTTTAAGTGGTAGTATTAGCTTGTGTATGCTGGTATTTTATCTTTACAATCCGGAACCTCTTGTAGGATGTTGAGAAGTGTCTTGTGACTTCTTGCATGAGAAGCTGAGTACGGTTACAGTCTGTGAACTCTCCTGGACTAATCATCTGTCATACGATTGCTCATGACCGCAGGTATTTAGTGACAGATGCTGTTCAATCCAGTCCAGTATAAATAACTCACCTGGAACTAATCAAGCAACAAACCGTCCTGCATAAGCCAAGGCAAACTGTAACACTAGTCAGAGAGCCCTACTCATGATATTCGCACTAACCTGGCATATTTATGCTTTTTCTGAGTCTCTTGCAACCCAGAGGGTGTGCCAACACCGTAAGCAGTATGCTGCATTGTAATTTAAGGTAATAAGGTTGCTGGTGAGCAAGCAGCACCACATCTGAGATGGAAAGGAGAAAGAACAAATAGTACAGCGAAATCAATTGCCTGATGAATAAAGAGAAAAATGATAGTTCTGTATTTCTTGTGTGACACACTGGAAACTTCAACTCCATTGCACTGTATCTCTGCTCTTCATTCACTTCCAAGCACAGTCTATGAGGAAAACACATCCCAAATAGCATAAATATCTGAACTAAGCACTATTATGGTGTTATTGCCTGCGCTGAGAAATGGGGGAAAAAAACAAACACAAGCTTCCCAGAAATCCATGCCTCTCATCACCTGTTCTGACAGCAAGGGAGAAGTCCTTTCCAACCAAAAAAGGTACTTAGCCTAACACTTCCACCCTCTAAAAAGATTGCATTCAAGCTGTGCAATAGGAGAAACTTTCTTCCCAGTTCAAAGTGTTCCTCTTTGTAAGGATACTAAAGGGCTTATACTTCAATTTGCTCCCAGTGAGCTGCGGAGCCAGTGTCCTGCTTTCCGTGAGCCTGATGATCCTCTGCCCGAAATGAAGTCACCGCTTTTCTTACTTTTGTTGGACCAGAAAAACTCCCAGACTGAAGGCAGGCCAGGCCAATGAGGCCTGGGACCACAGCCCAGTGGAATAGGTCCTGAACAGTAGATTACCCTGGGCACATTAAAAACATGAGTATCTGATCTCTGCTGCCATTTCGTTGTTACAGTTTTCCTTCATCTACTGTGGACAAAGTTGAGAGCAGTAATACATATGGCTCAGGACAGGAACAAAACCTCAGCGCTCACAACTGTGCTTCTGACGAGTGTCTTCTGATTTATACTGGATACAACACTGTGAACGCCTCCAGAATTACCTCTTCAAAGTGTTACTGGCCCCAAATATGACATCAGCAAAGTTCAATAGTCTTACGGATAACTGGGGGATAGACCTATGGCACGAACAGTGCTCCTTCATGTGGATCCAGAACATAACCTATTTTAATTTCAGAGAAATTTAATTTGATGACTCGGATGGACAGCAAAAAGGATAAAGAGGACCACAGAAAGAAAAGAAAAACCCATTATCTTATGACAGAGCCGAGATTTTACCCTTCCATTGCTAAATATTCTACACAATGGTGGGCAAGACAACAATGCTGTGTGCAGTCTGTAGAGCAAAACTGAAACTCCAGGTGGAAATGTTGTTCCGGTACACAAAAACCTAGAACACATTAATGGGTGAGGTCCCAGCTTCCCATGACTTGTGTTCTTTTAAGATTATATTGTTGGTATAGAAGGCTTTCTTCAGGACTGTTTTAAAATACCAAAAAACATTGAAAAATTCTATTAGGAGCATAATTTGTAAAATGTTTGCAATCCTGAAGCTACGCGATCGAAAGATCAATACACACATACAACTATGTGAAAAGAGAAATCTAAGACCCAAGAGCCATTGAGACCAACATCTTTAAAGTTACAAAGATCCTGAAGGTACTGAAGCCTAAACATGACGATAAGGGCTGACAAATACCAAAGAGACTCTTCAACGCACTAAGTATTGGAGGTCTTTAAATAGCAAAAGTCTGGAAAAGAGGAAAACCAAAAACATGCCCACAAAGCAAAAAGGCAACTCCAAAATAACTCTGTTTAAAGCAAAATACCCTCATTTTAAGTCTGTAAGAAACTGAAAGAAGCCTTATAACACATATCAAAAACGTCAAGAGCCAGCCCGGCACGCATGAGGAAGAGCAGAACTGCAGCTGACCCACGGGTGAACTGTTTCATAACAGAGATAGCCAGGTACACAGACAACTGATCACAACTCCACGGCTTGTTTCGTAACACCTACATCCTCATCCAGAGGAGCTGCTTCAGTACACGCCACATCAAAAACCACGCCGGGACGCAGTGAAGTGCACTGAGCCTTACTTGTCAAACCCCCCCTCCTGCTGTGCTTTACAACCCAAGTCCTCTGAATTCTCTTTTTTCCCCCCAAGTGTGCTCCCACTTTCAAAACCAACCGCAGGTAACTCTGCCCACCACCAGACTACCTATATGAACAGAACACCAAACCCACTGTAGAGGGAAAAGATGAAAAAGGCAATGTAAACTACTCAAAGTTGCAAAGTGTTTTTGCACGAGCGAATCCTCTGCTAGAAACATGTTAAAGAAATGGCAGAGGCCCGTGTGATTTGTGGCCTTTGGCTTCTAAACGGACACCTACCAGTAGTCACTGGAAATCATTACCAAGCAAGGCATGTTCATGGATTCACGACAGATGTGAGGAACCCTTCGGTTACCACAAACCACAAAGTCTCTTTGAAGACAATCAAACACCACATGTCCCTCTCTTTTCCCATATCCGCATCCCTCGCGACTAAAATGCCAATAACCCTGTCAAATGGTTGGTGTATGGTTAACACATGATAAAGAATAAAGCACACGTGACATGACAAAGGATAACGCGCATGTGAGCAGATGACATTACCACCATTCACATGGCAGAGGACACATTACAAGACCTTGGAGAAAGGATAAGGGAGCGCAAGCTGTTAACCCAAGTTGTCCACACCATTGCCTGCTCCTACACACTTCTAGCAGATTTCTGGGAAGAAAGGAAACGGTGCAAATCACCAGTTAAATATATTCTTTTAGTGGACCAGATCCAGCTGGATGGATCTGAGAGTTCCCACATCATGTTCCTCATTCACAGCTATTCAAAACACAAACAGAACCCCATCACCACCCTATTACTACTCTTGTTACCACTTTTCACTACTCCAAGGACTAAACGCGAAGGGAGACAGAACTACGCTCCCAAAGTTAACAGAGGCTACTTCCCATCAAGAGTGAGATGTGCTGGCAACAATACGCTTACTCACTGGATAGGATGCTTCTGCTTCCAAAGATGTCAACTTGTGAAACAACACTCCTTAAACACCTTATCAGACCACTTTTTTCATTAATTTTTAAAGGCAGTTCTCAAAGTACATGAAAGTGCAGAGAGCCAGAGATTCTAATGGCTATATTTTCGCTTGTAGGTTTTTATCCGTGACCAGATTTTTTAGAATAATATAGCTATTACATTTAAAACTAAGAAGACTGTAGCTCATAAAACATAGGTTTAATGGCACTTTCCTTCTTGCTTGACTTCCTGGGTTTTCAGAGTCATATTGTAAAAAGGGTTAGCACATTATTGGTGTCATTAGTAGTTTATTATTCCTCTATTAACCTTATGAGTTAACTATACTTGAACCTCGGCTTAACCTCCTACATAAACATGTATTACAGAAAAAAAAGAGGCAAAAAGGGGAAAAAAATATAAATTAAAAATACCGGTGAAAAAGACTTGCTTAGAAACCACTGAAGTCTGACCATCTCTACCTTCTACAGTAACTCACTCAGATATAATTTTCCATGCTTTGAGTTGAAGTAAATAAAAACGTAAGGGCTTCTGTTTTTCTTTAAAGAATGCAGAAACAATTCAACCTTAGCTTCACTTTTGAGTTCCCGCCCTGTGCACTTAAAATGCATAACTGCTGAACATTACCAGTTTGCCTCACAAATCCACATATAGACCAAAATCAACCTTATTTGCCTTTGTGCTCTTTTTTCCTAAAGTAGTGTGTTTGACTTGACTTCGCGCAGTACAGCCAGATATTCACCACGAGCTCCTCAGACCTCTTCAATGCTTTCAACTATCAATTCAGGCCTGATTTAACAAGTTACAACCTCTTGAATCTGACTTTCTCAAAAAAAGGATCTTTCAGTGGCATAGAAAGGATACTGTTTTCAAAGAGATTAGGCCTCTCAGCACTACTAGCATTTTATAAGAACTTCAAGGCAGTGTACACAGGTTGGAGGTTTTATCATTGATCTTAAAAATAAACAAATATAAACCACTGGAAGCAATACCATTAAAAGTAATGGATTTTCTTGTTTTACAAGATTTGTCTCCCCATTGGTAATAAGCGCTTTAACGCAAAAGGAGAAAATGAACACAAGTAGGAAACAATCCTTATAACACGCAGTAGCCTACCCACAACTTTTTCCTCTTTGCAATGTAAGAGCAGTAACATTCAGCGAAACAAATGCAAAATGAATTCCAACTGACTGCCCTGCGGCAAATCTCAAGTGGTGGGACTGACCCGAGGCTCGCTACTGTGGCTGCCATAGCCTTGGCTGAATGAGCTTTATTTTGACCCTCAAGTGACAAACCTGCCAGTAAGTAACAATGAGAGATGCAAAGGAACTTTTTGACATACTGCTCTTGGACACAGACCTACCTAAGAACTGGGACAAACAAAAAAACCCCACCATCGCTATGCCAGAACAAAAAAATCCTAAAAGCTGAATGGACTTTCTAAAGGCTCTGTTCACTGCAAGCAAAAAAAAAAAAAAAAAAAAAAAAAAAAAAAAAAAAAAAAGAAAAAAAAAGAAAAAAAAAGAAAAAATCAATAGCATTTTAAAAATCCACAAAAGACCTCACTTGGATTATAGTGTGGGAGAACAATTCATTAAGATGGAATTGACATTACCTCTAAGGGATTTCTTGCGTTTTCTACTGAAAGCAATTCAATTCAGTCGTAACACATGGGTGTGATATTCTGGATTTTGAGTTGACTGATCACAAATAGGATCTCAAGATCTTTTAGAGAGAATTAAATGAAAAACAACAGGGATTTGTCATGAATGCAGCATATACTGTTGATGTGATTTGACCCGATGTTTTGTTACATGGTCTTTGCTGACACCTGTTGGCTTATTTTTTGTTTTTCTTTTTTCTTTTTTTTTTTCTTTTTAAGAAAAGCATCGCTAATTTTAGAAATCATTTGACAATTATTTGGCTTCAGAAATGGCTTAATTACAAAGCCCATCTTATGAAAATTCTCAATTCTTTCAAAATATGCATACGTATACATATATATGTATTAGTCCTAAGAAGAGGTTTCAATCAAGCACCTTGCGCTAGAAGCAATTAAACATCAGCAGAAAGTATGACTTCTATCCCCAAGCCAAGATAAGAAACCAAAGGATGAAAAGATTGCAAAACAAAGAAGGAAACTAAAAAAGACCAAAAGGGTAAGAGAGGAACAAACATAAATGAGGCATATAAACATGTTTTAATATTCCAATTCAAGAAGTAAAACTTAGGATTATTATCTCTAAAGCTCATGTTAGAGATGAGTTATGAAAAGGGATCTGGCAGGAGGAGCAGTAGCAGTTTTGATTATTCCAAATGTAGTTTAGGTGGAGAGGTGGTGCTATGCAGTTTTGAAAGGTTAAAAATCCATGCCAAGCCCAACTGACATATCAGATTAACATAGTTAAAGCATACCAGCTTTTGTAGTCACAGACAAAAAAGTCACTGATGTGTCAAGCATCTCATTTTGCCACCTTTGATTCCTCAGCAGAAATGACCAGATAAATATTCACAGATGGACTGAAGGCTTAATTTTATGTAAATCCAGAGCAGAATTCAAATTAACACCTTCTTTCCACAGCAAGATGTCTTAACCATTTTGCCACCATGCTCCAGAACAGTAGTGGGTCAAAATAAATTGGATTTACATAAATTTAGCTGAAAAGGGCTGTGGTGCTGACTGTTAGCCGCATTTCTTTTTTCCTTTTCTTGGCACAAACACTAATTGATACCCTCAGGAACACAACTCACAAAAATGTTTATAGTTTCACTATTAAATAATACCTGCACCTCTTTTTACTAGGTCAAGTAAACCAAAGAGATCGCACCAGGGTCATTAAGTCATTGCATATTAAGTGGCAAACCCATGACCCTCCCTTGCTCTGAGTAACTGACAAAAGCCAGCAGTTAACTTCTAAGAGAAATGGCTAGCTTGCTTTCTGCTTTTCTGGCCTATGGTTATGATATCTATTACTCCAAAATAAACTTCCCCTTAAGGAGAGAAAAACCTGCCCTGAAGCCACTGTCTGCTCTGGGGGTATCAAACTGAAGGTTAAGAAAACACCTTGGACACTGATGAACCTTCTTCTATTATTTTTCCTCAGTGTTTCTCAAGAAAAGGTTTCCTTTTTCTGTTCCACGTGACTGAGCCCATCTAACCTAGCCTTGCGATGTGCTGGCAGGCAAACTCAAGGAAGGAACAGACTACAAAAAACTCCAGGTACGGCAAATGCCAGGAGAACTTCCCACCAAGAGGTAGGGAAGATTTCTTCACGTGTGGCAAGTAAAATCCGGACACTTTTGCTCCTGTACAATATACAGCACCATTTAATTTAACAATGAAATAAATTATTATTTAAAATGTCTTCACTGAATCAGATTTCAAAAGGTTAATTTATGTGGGTTTTCTACTATAATTTTAAAACTATCCTACGACAAAGGAATATTCTTGGTAACTGAGGGTTATGAAATAAACTTCATACCCCATACCACTTCACTTACATTAAGAGGACAGTACGTAAGGATATTGTTACTTGTTCATGAATATTTACGTTGATGATGTCCAAAAAGCATAGCAGATCCTTTCCTCCTATGAAATTATGACTGAAAAACTCATGTAGCCAATCATGCAGCATATACCTGTCCAAAACCAGCACATCAGTGTAGTACTTCTCATTAACCTATGTGGGCACCAGTATTGGGAGAAGAGGAAAAAGACCTAATAGTAAAGCTCTGTACACTATAATTTGCTGTGTTTTAATGAATTTTACCTATATAAGGAATCACATCTTTCTCATTCCAACCAAGACTCAGTCCAATTACACATAAAATTGCTCAACATGACAGTGTTTAAGAAGGATCACAACAATTCACAGTTTTATACAAACTTCAAGTATTAGCTTGTGTCTTTGACCTTCTACTGAATACAAATGTCGTGAGAAGAAATACCTTCCCCCCAACCCCCAGAATAATGGAAATTTTGCATTAACACAGTATAATACTTTGCATGTCGAACTATTTAAGTGCTTATTTCTAAAAAGTCTGTGAAGCTACGAAACAGCCTGACTCAGAAAATACCATGTAAAAGCCGGTTCTGATGTCCATTTATAAACCACATGACCAGGAGTGCCCCATGTTCATGTTGGCATTTCTCAGTTTCCCAACACAAGTTTGCACCAAGGGATCCTTTGCTCTTTTGGAGGGGTGGGATGCACAGAGGAATAGCCATGTTCCATTAGACAAGTGGCTCAATACAGTAGTTATCAGTAACAAATATATCAAGTCGAAGTAATGACAATTCCTGCTGAACAATGATACCAAAATATTTTCTGGAAAGGAAACTTTTAACATCTAGTTCCTGTAATTTTTTTAGTACTTCACAGAAACATTAAGTAGGCCATTTCATCACCTAGATATAGATAAAGAAAATGGACATCAACAAGAGTGCGCGTCATGCTGGTGAGCAATTTATAATTATACCACAGTGCTAGCCCAGAGAGCTCTGTGCAGAGTTCTGTGTTGGGTGAATGGGTATCATAAAAAAGAAAGACACTTGAAAGACATTTTAAATTCATCATATATCAGATAAAATCAAGTGAACAGAACAGTCAAGAGAATAAAATGAAAACGTGCGATTAGGAATGAGACAGATTTTTGCCTAAAAGCAACTTGTTCTATGACAAGAGAATTTGGTACAATTATCTCTACAGCATGAGAACAGCGCAGACAATCTGCATTGACGATGACTCGCCCTCCACGAAACATGAAAACGTATTTATCACTCTACACAACACGCAGCGCTGTGACTGCATACTGACCCAGCATCTCCACCGCCACTGCTGTTGTCAGTCAATGATCTGGGCAACGGGCACACAGCTCCTGCTTCGCTCTGCTCAAGGGCTCATCCAGCCGGAAGAGACAGGAGAAGACCAGCATGTCACCACAGAGATTGGCAGCAAGTGACGAGTTGCCATGTTGCCATCGACAGTCTGCCTACAGCCTTGCTCTCTACGCTTCCCCTTTTCCACTTCTCTCTTCTACAAACTCTGGACTAAGTTGTTAACCAGGGACTAACTTTTGGCCAACGTTCACAAGGTGGCCCTAACCTGGTTGAGCTCCTGGGCGCTTCCTCACACGCAACATGAGGTCCTGCCGCATTCGTGACCCAGGTGTGGGAAGACGTTCTTGCAGATGGTTCCTCCATCCTGGAGACACGGAGCCTGCAGAGGGCAAGCAGCTACCGCAGAGAAACCGGCAGCTCCAGGCAGGACCTGCAGCAAACCATGGGCAACAGCAAGGCACGGGCAGGCAGCAACCTACAGCTTGCCATGAGAATCCCATTTTTGTCCCCTAATTGATGGCAGAGACCAAGCCTTTTTCTTGAGTTAATGAAATGCAAGCTTTGGGTTTTCTAAACAGCAAAATGCCTCCACTGATACTGGAAACAATTACTGCTGCTCCTTTTGATAGTCAGCCAAATAATCTGTTTTTGGCTGGGCTGAGGGGAAATGAATATTGTGGCTTCTCCTGCTATTTGTGCTGCTGGCTAATGTGCCATATTTTCCCAACATAATATTCCTAAAATTGTGAGTTGTAATGAAGGATCAAGAACACATGCATTCCTGAACATTGGAATTCAGCCCAAAATTATGTTACTACAATCTTAAGTTAGAACCCTTTCTGTTACAGAATGCAGGCTGTCCAAAAAAACCTTTGTGAAATGGTACTAAAAATGTGCATCAACCTTCACTTCCCACTTGTATTCACCTTATGATTTACTTAATTTCTGTTCACTTTACCCATTTTATCTCTAGGGTTACAGGCTATTTTTATGTCAAAAATTATTAGTAGGTCATTTAATACTGCAGCTGAATCAATTCTGCTTTCTAAGGTACCTGACAATATCCTCAACTGATTTCCTGGAGAGGTGGAAAGGTAAGCCTAAGAAATGCATAAATACAAGAATATAGTGAGCATTTCACCAAAGATTCTAACTTTCTAAAAGACAGTGGAAGAAAAGGTATTTTTTAATTCTTTGACAGACTGTGAACTAAAATCACATTTGTCTTACAGGAAGATCAACGAACCCCATCTTACAGATTTACTTTGGAATTATCCAATCATACTGTATCTGTACAAAGAAAAATTTGTTCAAGAAGGAAGTATTAATGGTATATTTTATTCCTTTGCAGTTTTAGCTTACTGATGCAGAACTGATCAAACCTGAAGCCATACACTTGCAACTCAATATACACCTTGATCACTTCCACAAGCTGATTTCAACGTATCCACTGTGAAAATTATTTGAATTTTATCTACCTACAACCATACACATCTGGAAATATTTTTGCATACTAGTCATCACCGTGACCAAGAGCACTGAATTATGTTGACATCTGCAAGAACTGATCAGCCCTCTCACTTCGTGATTAATCCTTGTACCATCCCTGGCAAAGTCGCATCCAACGCTCTCTGATGTTCCCAAAATACTCAAGTGAGGAGAGGTGTGATGCTGTAAACTGAATAGTAGACTGAAACCCAGGGAAGACGAGAGCTCTGTTCCTTGTCTGGCTGCTATGGGTACGAGTTCATGTTATCACACAAGCTGTCTCCTTTTCTAATATAAACTGATCTCAAGGCACTCACTCTCTTAAAGTGCACTTCTGCCAAACACAACGGAGTTGAGCAGGGGTATATATGCCACCAGGTAATACTTTTCCAAGTGTGTCACGACACGGGTCGTGAGAAATTGGTTGGTGAAAGGCAATATGCACTCTGACACCAAACCCTCGACTAACAGAGGAATCTGGGGGCAGGTGGCAGGATCTCTGTTAACAACAGCACTTGACCAAACCAGAGCTTTGGTATGGCAAGCAACTGATCTTTCTTCTTCGAGTGTATGTCACGCTCTGACTGTGACAGCACCGCTCCTGAAGGACCGGCTGAACAGCAACAGCAATGTTGCTCCTTTGGAAGTCTTCGTACTGTACATAACAAAACTTCAGCGAATCCTCACATATGACCAGCCTACAAAACTCCTAAACTAGCACATTTTCTCCCTTAGAAAGTGGCTTCACCGCCATATCAGCTTAGTCCCATCTAGCATGGTCATTTCTCACACCTCGAGGGAGCAGGTCTCACCTCAGGCCTCCTCTCTACCAGGAAGCTCCGCCACTGGAGCTCCGCAGACAGGTCTAACTGTTCACGGTTAGGGTGTTCCTGCTCACAGGACACCTGAACTTCCTCCATCCACCAGCCTCGTTTAGCTCTGAGGCTGCTCAGTGCAGCTCACAGTGTGCAAAGACCCCCTTTTCTTGCGCTTAGCATTTTCTCCTCTTGCTTCAACATCAGCTTTGAGGTCTATCGCACCAAAATTCTTATCAGCATGTGACAAAGGTACCCATCTAATGCACGAAAATCAATTGCATCTAAAGCCAAGTTCAGCTTATAGCACTTAACAAACCACTTTCAAATAAATTTTATACTTTTATTTGTTCTTTTATGTGAAACTGCCACATGCACTATGACTGCAATGGGTATATGTCTGGTTTTATCTTTAAAAAGTACTTAGAATAGAGCTGTATATACTGAAAATGAGGAGAGAAGATGAATTCTTGAATCTAGAAATTAAAAACAATATGATTAAAATTAAAAATTAATTTCAGAATTTTAACCACCCTGAGTTTTAAACTATTAATCTTTTCATTAAGCTTACTTAAGCTTTACATTAAGCTTACTTTTTCAGGTAATTTTTCCATCCTGTGTTACAGGGTGTCAGATCTACAGTGAAAGAAGAGAAAGTCAACATGAAATCCATGGAATTTACACTGCTGGAATGAAGGCAAAAAACATATATACCCCACCTCCACTAAATTCAGGGAGAAGAGAAAAATCCTTTGGTTTTCTCTCAATGATCTTTCACATCTTATTACCCACAACGTACTTAGGGTATCACTCAAGAGAGGAACTCAAGGATTTGGCAGATATACTGGAAAGAGTTGAGAGGTGCAACTACCCAAAAAGCACAAGAGGCAAATCTGGGAACCCTGAATTAGGGAAGGAATTGACACTATTTGTGGAGAAGCACAACACTTCCCCCGAATCATTACAGACAGGACGGTGCATGAGTTAAGATAAAAAAAAATGTATTAAGTCTCTGAAAATCCTAAGTAACCCACCTACTGAACTGATCTTCCTTAATAGTCATAGCTACATTGAACAGCTTCAGGCATGCTAACTGGGTATTTCTGCTGCAGCGATCAACGGAAGATAACAGATACCAAAATTCAGTTGTGATTGAGTTAATGAATTGAGCAGCTGGAGCATCTTAAAGTAATTTTGGGTTGTTTGCACATACAGAAATACAACGCTCTATTGATTCATAATTGATTTTTTTTCCTTTCAAATTATTCCTATTAAAGACTGACACAGCTGATACAGCTTTATTAAAAAATATCACTATTCTGCTGAATTTTAATAAAAATATTCCCAGAAATCTGAAAGATACAGGTCTCTGGTTGAAAACACACAAAGTGTTAAATTCTTTACTTTGGAAAAGCTGAAAATCCTGTGAAAGAGAACTAACTCTTCCGGAGTTCTGCAACTGAGGTAAAATAAACATATTTTAAAAGAGCTGCTTGATGAAGGCAGTAATCTACATATCTCTGGTTTTCAAAACACTCCTGCTGAAACATTACGAAAATACTTTGCCTTTCCTAGCAACTTTTAATATCACTGACGGAAACAAGGACTGAACGTTCAGAAGACAAAGGTGAACCAACTGGTTTCATCACATATGCTGATTTGTATTCTGCCTAAGCACTACTTAAGTACATTTTTTCTAGTCACCTAGCTAGCAAACCCCAGTTTTTTTCACTACTCTTTTAACAAAAAATAAGCTAACTATATCCCATCTCACTTCTTTGCTGTGATCTCTCTGCTGATTTTGGAGTTCACAACTCTATTCATTGTTTTTAAGTGGGGATGATTAATAAGACCAATGATAATTCAATTTTATTCTGCTATTCAATAAATCTTGGTTTTTTCCTAACAAGAAAAAGCGGAAAGAAAGGGACGGATACATTTAGATAAAAGGTGGATTAGCTGTATTTTTAATTTCAGCTACATGAAAATGATTGGTACAAAAGTTTATTAAGAACTGAGAGTCTAAACTTTTGCATATAAACCCAGGGTGGCAAGAATGGTTCTAATTGAACTAAAGCTGCTGAAGGTTTTATTTTTAAAAAGCTCATGATTAACTCATTGAAACACTCCCCCTACTCCAATTTTTGTCTTCGTTTTAACAATTAGTACCATTCTTTGAATTGCAGCAACTTGCAAGTGCTTTATAAACAACCATCTGCCTTATTGTATCTTCTCTGCTTTTCACTGTTTATCAATTTAAAAATGTAAAACACATTTATCAACACATTTATCAACAATGTAACAAATTCCCATCTGGGTTTATGAGATGCTCATCATTTCTTTCAAGAATCATGCTAACAATAATTATGAAACTATCTCTGAACCTTTCGAGTACTGTCATGTTACTGTGATGAACCAACCTACTGCCAATTGCTGCCTACAAACTAGAAGAGTTCACTGAAGCACATCTGACATAATCATTCCAGTAAAAAGTCTTCACAAACAGCAGATTTTGAAAGCGGATTTAGCATATGCAAATGAATATATTGCAGGCAGCAAAGATTCATATTTAAATTTAAATTTCCTTAGGTACTATTAAGTAGTCTTCAGTCCTTGCTGTCTGTCCATCTACCTCACTCACCAAAAAGCAATGCTGAAGATAAACAGATTGTTAAAAGCTGAAATCTTTCTAAAATTCTGAAGACAGTACACATACAGGATTCAGATATTTATTTTTTTTTGTGTGCTGCCCCTACTGCTATTTTCTTTCTGTTATCAAAGGCAAGGACTGGAACCTTACAAAATGTATTATTTATGGCTTAGGAACTACTATTGGAAAGAAATTCAGTACCTTGCCCCATTCTTAGGTGCTTTATCTAGTTTGCCTAAAGTCTTCTGCCTCATGTTTTCTGTTTCATGCTTACCTATCAAAAATTGAAAATCATCAAGTTAGTATGAAATAAAACCTGTAACCAATAAGGCGTGGATTCCTCAGGGACTGCATTTATAATTGACCTTGTTGCCCAAAAAGAGATAGGTGTCATTTAAGCTCTTCCTCCAACTGGTACATTCAAAAGTCTCTATTCTGCATGGACTCCTCTCTGCCTAATAACAAACGAGACCACACTTTAATTTATTTTAGAGATCTTGCCCAATCCCTCTCTTCTGCTCAGGTGTTTGCGACATTTACTCCACTGTAAAATTTTGCTAAAGCAAAAACCTTCTGCAACATTCATTAGTAGATGGGGCCCGACACGCACAGAAACAGCACTATCAAATTGCTTCCAAAGGAGACCACCCAAAATGGGATGTAGCCACTTTCAAAAATAAGGATGGGGAAAATATTTCAATTAGATGTTTTCACTCTACCTTTCACACACGACATAAAGTCAGGAAGAGTTTGTTAGGTTCTCAGTGAGGATTTTTACTGTCCCCTTGAAAGTTTACCCTTACTTGACTGTAATACAAGACTGAAAAAATTCAGTTCACATACGCTGACCTGTTAAGATTTTGGCATATAATCTGTTTGAACAAAACAACTTCTTCAACGTCCTAGCCAAGAAAGCACCCCATGAAAGCAAATGTCCATGAACCCGCCTACATATTACATCACTATCAATTTATTCTGTCCTCTCAGTAAGACGAAGTTTTCCAACCACCAAATAACTAACAAGCAAACACATAATAATAAGTCAAGGTACACAAACATAATTTTGCTTATTCCATGGTGTGCAGCACACAATTTATTACAATCAAGTCTCACTAGCCAGAGAAAATTCTGAATGTTTAATGATAAACTGTCTGTGCAAAGAAACTGAAACTATAGTGTAAGGATTTCTACTAATCATCTGCAAATTTTATTTGGAACTTGATCCTGCATCCCTTATTCACAAGATCAGACCTATTGAGTTTATTCACATGAGCTTCGGCTGCAAGATTGGACCTTAAGTACTATCAGGTGCACGTGCAGCCTATCATCAGATTTTGGGTTATTCATGTAAGAAGCTACCCTTTCAAATGCAGACTACTTAATGCTTCCTTCTTCATTAACTTACATGTCCTCTTCTGCTGCTCTATGCTTTCATTTGTGCTATGTAAATAGCTTCTTTCTCTCAGTCATCCAAACAAATAATGCTCTTTGCAACCAAGGAGGAAATTAGTAGCAGGTGAACGCTTATTTTTTAAATTATGTTGAGACCAAGCTGTTCTTAAACTTAAAGGAGATCTGAGGAAAAAAAAAAATCCCATTTTACTACTTAGCAATCTTAATTATGGGTTGTCATTGTCATAATTCTACATACTTATTTTTTTCCCCCCACACAAATATTAACCTTGATGGTTGATCTACTTTATGACGAGCTGGACCTAACATGCACATGCTTTAATGCAGTTTTTTTAGTGGGACAGGACTTCTCCGATGATGTAAAATTAACTGTATCTTATCATACATGAAACACACAAGGAATTTCTGTCTTAGGTGTTCTATTTCTTTGCTTTCCTTATCTGGTCTACATAAATGTAAGTTATTTTCTTGTGCTGTGCTGTGGTAACGGTACAAATATAACCACAATACTTCTGCTACCTGCTCATACACTTCTTTAGGTCAGACAGGCTACAATCACAAGAGACAGCATACACTAGTCCTTGAAGAGGACCACAGCAGAGGCATTTATATCACAACCTACAAGATAATGTACATATTTGCAAACCCTGCTTGACTTATTTAAAGACACGGGTAGCCAAGCAAGCTGTCAGTACAGGTAAAAGTCTCTTCTTTAGTGATGGTACTCACATGGCACTCACAAAACATCTGCAAATATTAAATGGCCTCCAAGCAATCACCACATCATAATTACACAGTGCTAGAGCTGTAAGAGACGTGCAGAGGGACAGACAGTAACTGCCTACTGATGCTAGGGATATTCTAGTTACTCTAAGACTATGGAAAGAGAATGTCAACATAATCTTTTTCATATAAAATCTCATTATCAACACAACCTATATGACTGGCAAAATGCAATGTAAAATCTCAGCAATAGATTTTAGTAGTATTTTCTTTATAATTCCAGCTAATTTCAATGTCCTGATGAAGCAGGGGCTGAAGCCGACTGTTGGCAATTCAGCAGCCATAACATCAATTAAAAGCGCAGTAGAAACAATAAACACAGGCATCTACTTAAAATAAAAGGAGACATACATCATGTGAGTCTAATCTTGAGTTTAACCTAGAATCCAACTCTCCATAACTCCTGTCCAGAAAAAAAAAAATAATAAAAAAATTCAACTTTGAACTGGAATGGTACGTCTGCAACGACTGAACTGTTGTCACAAAATTGTTCTCAATCATACTTCAAACTTGCCACATGGATTAATCGGCAGTTAGAAGCAGCTGCAACACCATGTTCTGTGCACTTCTGTTGCCATTTTAATTTTTGAAAAGCAAATGGAGAGGCTCTCCACAAAATTCAATGCCGCAGTAGCAATGACTGAACCAGAATCACAAAATTATGAAGAGTTCACTAAATTGTCTATTAGGAGCACATATCAAGAGGCTGCAGAACAAATTGTGCGCCTGAAATAACAGATCAATGAATGAAGAATAAAGAGATGTAAGAAGTGGAGACGTTGACGAACCATTGTAATTTCTGAAGAATCAATTTCCATACAGCCAGAGTAATGGCAGAACATCAGAAATAGTGTATTCATGACTTTTAACAGCAAAAAAATTGTGGATTACCAAATGGAAATTTATTAGTGCTCCAAGCAAGACAGAATGATGCTGTAACATAAAGCCAGGAAGTTCACCCACTTCTTAAAATTCGTAAAATACAGTAGAACCAGCCCACAATATATACATACAGTAAAAAGAAAGCAGGTTGCCTTGGGCAGGAGGGATCGCTCCTTTAAAAATTAGAGAAACAGGAGACAATGACTGAGCTAATGATGAAAACACTGAACCAATAAAATACTTTTGTCCAATGATACGAGTACTTTAGCTACTTTATCATCTCACTCTATGTCCAGCTACATACGCGTTCAGCCACAAATACATATTAGAGAAGTCCTGAAGCCAAAGGATGTTGCTTCAAAGCAAAGGCTTAGGCCAGATTTTACTACATCACATCATGAATTATATGAGCTGCTGCTTCTTAAGCTATCAAAGTTTGCTAGACACATCTCACCCTGGACTACAAAATGGCTAATCAGAGGGTAATATACCACCTCTGTAGTATCCAACATCTACACCTCCGACCCACCAATGTATGGCACAAAAGGAGGTTTTATCCATGTGAACACGCGCCAAAGGTCTTGCTGGTCAGCATCTCCTCTGTTCTCAGATAACTATATAAACATTCATCAGTGCCAAAAAAAGACAATGGAGCATTTCTAAATTTGTGGCTTGTTGGAAAAACCGTGTAGTATCAAGCACCTAGCAGACAACAGACTGAAACACAGATGAGCTTTTTTTTTCCCTAAAAACCCAAAACAAATTAACAACATAGAACAATTCACCCTGTTGGATTCCTAATCTCAAACCTTCCCTGCCCTTTGCCTACCAATATAAACAAAGTGCATTTTCAAAGATCACTCAAGCCTGAACATGGAGAATGATTGTAACAAAGGCCAAACACACAAGACAGATCACAGATGGAAGGCACCCACTCCATGAACAAACCCCACCTCCTGATTAACCAAAAATCACAAAAAGTCGTTCATATTACTACGGGTTGTAGTAATGTAACTACAGTTGGAGCTGTGGCAGTCACTATTCAGATGCACAGAATGAGGAATTTGGTGACATTGACAAACGTGTAAGAAGGTGTGGTGGCACAGGAGCCCACACGGAGACATAGTAATCTTTATAGTTGTGCCTTGTCCAACTCATTTATCTGGAAAATGGGGATATTTGAACAATACAGCCACACGCAAAGGTCTGCGCATACAGGCTGTGGAGTAGGTGCCAGTCTGTTTCCAGATGGAAGAAATGCCTATCAAGTAAGTCAGGCACATTCCCTGGTTTGGAAAAACATAGAGTTCATGTGGAAGGATGTGAGAAGCAGCAGCAGTAGCCCCCGTGGTCTCCTCCCCTGCCACAGTTCTTGCAGGAATGAGGAGGTAAAAAGGACGGCCCTTCAAACCCAGTAAAAAGCTCCAGCGGGACAAAGCGGTGCTGGGCGCCTGGGCAGTTCCAGCACATCCCGCAGAGAGCCCAGGCTGTCCCTGTGTGAAATGGAGGGGCTGCGCACCAGGGCACCGCTCAGCGGAGGGCTGGCAGGGTCAGCGGCAGCTTTTCATCACAGTCTCACAAGCAGAAAAGCTGTCTCCATCTCAGGAGGCACAGCAAGGAACTGGAAGGCAGACAGCCCATGCTACCCATCCTGCTAAAGTCAGAGCAGTCTGGCCCACAGTGGCTTCTCATTTTAGCAGAACGAAAAAGTAAAACCTGCACCACTGAAAATCCGCTACAGTCTACCTAAGAATCAGGGTCATTTGAGCAATCATTCTCAAAGAACAGAAATTCTGTGTAACACAATGGCGTAGATAAAATTAAATGGAGGCTTGTACGTGTGAAAATACCGCACTGCACAGCCCAGTGGTGTTATACCGCACACACGTGAATCTCCCCCTTCCTTTCCTCTCCTGGTGTACGCCTCTCCACCGAACCTCCTCCTTCCACTTCTCCCTGCCTGGCAGGACCCAAACCACTGCTGGTGGGAATTCTTGGACCATACCTCGCTCAGCTCTGCCGGTTAAGGATGGAGAGAGTGCTATTCCTGCTCATCAAGATAGGCACAGACTTGTGCCATGCATTCCTTTCTTGAGCCTCTCAGTGCCTACAGAAGTTCCCAGAGCCTATCCTGCTGTACCTAGAAAAGGCTATGTAATTAGATATTTCTTCAGCTTTAACAAATGCACTCTTGGCAGCATGAGAAACAATATGAAACCATTTGGTGATAAATTTAAGTACATACTTATTTACCCATCCAAGAAACTCAGTCAAGATGCTTCATACTATTTACTTTGCGACAGTGTAGGACTGGTTGTCATTTCAGACATTTTAATTTTCTTTTTAGTACACAAGTGTACTGGCTAGGGGGGCACAAGGAGTTGGGAGGGGACACAGCAGGACAGCTGACCCCAACTGACCACAGGGATATCCCATACCATATGGTGTCATGCTCAGACGGAAAAGCTGGGAGAAAGCAGGAGGAAGGGGGGACACTCAGAGTTATCACCCGATGAGGCTTTTGTCTTCCCAAGTCACCGTCAGGCACAAAGAAGCCCTGATTTCCTGGAGATGGCTAAACACCCGTCTGCTCATGGAAAGCAGTGAATTAATTCCTTATATTGCTTTGCTCGTGTGCGCAGCTTTTGCTTTACCTATTAAACTGTACCTCAGCCCAGGAATTTTCTCACTTTTACCATTCTGACTCTCTCCCCCATCCCACGGGAGGAAGGGAGCAAGTGGCTGTGGGGCACTGAACGACCCGCTGGGGTTAAACCATGACAATCAGAAAGTTTAAAAGACAAAATGTCTAAACATGCACAATCAAACGTACCTCCAAGTAGCATGAATTAATGTAACAGAAAGAGTAAGTGAGGAATAAACGTGTTTAATCCTTCCTAAAACAACAACACTAATGAAAGCAGACAAGCCATGCGGCAAAAGCAGTTCTTGAATGACATGCCATGATGATTCCAACAGAAACCGCCGGGCAACGTTACATAGTCTCTAAGAAAAAGATCCTGGTTTGTGCACAGAACTGTGCATCCCCTTTCTCCAAAAGCCACTTCTGACGTGAGCAGCATGCCGAGGCTGGGCAGGGGAGGTTGGGGCAGGGCAAGAAGACCTCAGCACGCACAGCTGTGCAGTCACTGAGCTCAGATGCCTTTCTTCAAGCCAACGCTCTGACTCCTAAAGCATTACAATAATCACGACACTGAAATTAAAGTCATTTTCATATAGAAAAGGAACCATGGTCAGTTACTTCCACGCCTACTACATCCACAACATCCTTACAAAAGAACCAGTAGCATCCAGATTTCTAACACGGCAACAAACTGTTAATCAATTAATCATCAGATCTCTACTTAATCACTCTAGACACTCCTGATATCTTCTGGTAACATGAGAAAACCAGCCAATGTATTTATCTTCAGCTAGAAAATAAAACGCCAGTTTTTTACCCAGTGCTTCACCTTGAGGAGAAGAAAGTTAAAGAAAATACCACACTGTGTAATATTCTCTGATTTAAGTAATCTACATGACATCCTATTTTGAACATATACTAAAGTCAAATTGTAATCTAAATCACATCTTAAGCTATACAACAAATAGTGGAAATTAGTGTTAGAGCATTAACACACAACAAATCCTGAAATAACTTTTGTTAAAGGACTGCAGCCTCACTAAATCTTTATTAACTTGCATAAAAGTGCCACTTCTACAGAGAAACACAACAAAAAACCACAGCACATCAATGCATATTTGCATGCAAACACGCACACAATTTATATACCTCTCCAAGAGCTTCATAGCGCTTTTGGTTCCATCTATGCAAATCTTCACGATAATTAAAAACAAATGGCTCCCCAGTTTTTATGTGTCTTAACTGTCCTTCTGTAAAAGAAAAAAAAATGACATTTTAATACCCTTCTTCATTAAGACACATTTAATTGCTGAAAATTTTAAAAGAAGTCTACATCTAAAAACTGGGCTATTATGAATTCCCTCTCATATTTGGTTATAGTATTTTCAATGGAAAACAATTGTAGCATAACAACAAAATGTGTTCCCCTTGAATGCTAGATAAAGCTAAACACAAGTGATGACAGTGAAATTACATGCAGATATCAAATGTCAAACTGCTTTGCAAAAAATATTTATGTCTCAACTGCTATGGATTAACAGTGAAATGTAAACATTAGCAGTTAATATTAGATCTGCAGTGTCAATTAGGTGATCAAATTGTAGCTACAAATCCCCTACTTCAAAACCAACTGTATTTATGAAGACATGGGAATACAAAACAGGCTGGAGGCTGGAAGGAAAGGAAACATGTTCATCACGATGAACAATATTCTAAATTAATCTGAAAAAAAAATGTCCACAGTTAAGGTAAATATCTTAATTCCTAGGCACAGTGCAATTAAGAAAGCGCTTTTAGATGCAGGGTACACTGAATGTAAGTGAGACTGTAACAGCAGAATATAACAGAAAGCTTGACCAGAGCAAAAGTACATGCTATTCTTATATCTCAGCGTAACTTTTTGTAGCTGGTCTTGTCTATAGCAAAAGTTTAGCAGCATACCCAACCACATATGAAGACATGAACTAAGTTAAAACAATAATAACAATACAATGGCAACCAACAGGAAACAAACTGTGAAAAACAGATCTTTTACCAGTAAAGTTTCAGCTTATTAGACAAAACACAAGTTATTATCTCAGACAATCACGAAACTGCAGAAAATGAGAGAAACATTAAAAGCAGGGATATGTACAAGTACCTCCTTTGAAAGCTGAAATGTCTGCACGATGAAAGTAGGGTTTCTCAGCAAAAGGCTTCCTCTTGAATAGTAAGAAATTGCCAACCTAGTTCACACCTTTTCAGGACCTTTACATTTTGATTATTGACACTTTAAAATAAAATACTTAAGGTCTGATATCTCTACTAGTTATGCTTATCTGCTTATTTGAAATGTTTTGCCAGACCTGTCTTACCTCATGTACTAGACAGCAGGGAAATACTTGTCCCCCACTCCGTATCCCCTGTCTCTGGTCCAAATATCCTTCTTCTTGTATTTACGTAATGACTCTACCTTCAGCTGTTCCTTCTCAGCTAGTTACTCTTCAAGTATGCCATTCAGTAGTACAAGTTGCTCTCTCCACAAGTAAAGTGGAGCAAATACCTGCTATATTTTTAATTTGGCTTTCCAGAACGCTTGTATTCCATCTGGTTCTTTAAATCTGATAAAAAAATCTTCCTTACCTTTCCATCATAAAAAGAAGCATGATTATGACATAAGAGTACCTGATCGAACAGTTGAATTAAATGTACAAAAGCAAAACGGAGACCTTTTTGCTTTGCTGACCAATAGCATATGTAATAGATTTTGCTGCATTCTATGGAAATCGCTCAGGCTGTGAGGTTAGTGATGGAATATTCAATAACATCATTCTAAAACATCATTCCCCAAAATTGAAATTTCAGCCCTTTTTATCAACCACATATGAACCATTAACTCTGAAGTCAGTAAGGAAGACAGTAGACACTGTGCAGATCTAAAAATAAGGAGCTGAAAAGTGACAGAGCTGAACCCCTCCCATCAAAGAAAGAGCATCACTTTCATGACACTTTTAGTCTCTAAGTACCTTCCTGTGAAAGCCATCAGGGTATTAAAAAGCTAAGTGTTGCATAAATGACTATCATTTAAAGGAAAGCTCTTTTTTTTCTTGAAAAGTGGAAGATGTAAGACAGGCAGATTTAGAAACTAAAGTTCCTCTGTTCACAGAAAAGGCACTGCAAAGAAGTAGAATTGTAAACGTCCCCATTTCTCCTACAGGTTTCAAACAATCTTGAAAGAGCCATTACCTGGAGCCTGGTATTACTTTGGCTCAGAGGCTTATTTCTCAGCTGGATTTTAAAATGTATGCTCTGGAAATTATAAATACTACTAACTCATGTAACACACAGATTCAGCTAGCTGGAAGTACTCGTAGTCATCACACACTTGGTAATGCAAAACCGAGACCCACACCAGAAGAGTAAGACAGAGTCTACTCCATTGCTCATCCTTCCATCAATAAAACAGGTGTTTTCCTATTGGTATTAGTGAAATAGCTAGGATAAATTATTATCTAAATAACTTATTTTGTATCCATAAAAATGAATCAGTAAATAAAACATTTCTTAAATGAGTGACCACTATTTGATTTTGCTTTTTAACGCTAATGCTACAGAAATTACTTTCAGAATTTTTATAGCAATGCTTCTGTAACAGAAAACAAGAAGTCATAAAGTATGCACAGTACATACCTACAGTATTGTATAAAATGAGAGGTTTTTGTGACAGTTTTAGGAAATTGAAAAAAAAATAGCCAGATTTACACATCTGCTAGCACTACGGCTTAAAATTTTATTCTTAACAGAAAAGTGTGAAATTCTAATAGGGACTTACAAGATATAAATAAAGTTCTGATAAGCTCTCAACATTATTCTAAGTATAGCCTTTACAAAGCATACATGACTTACTTTCATTAAAAACATACTCAAATCCTTCCAGAGTATCAGGAAATTCAAGTGGTGGTTCATCTTTTTTCATTAGTTCATCCAAGTCTATTCTAGACAATAAATCTAAAAAAGGAGAAGAAAAATTATATAATGAATGCTATGTCTTTTTTATTTCACTGTTATCACTGACAAAATGTGTTTGTTCAGATTTGTAGATCTTACGGGCAGAAGGACATCCTACATATTACTAAACATAGGAGTTTGTTATGGGAAATCTCATTTCAGATGCAAAAGCCGGGCCTCACTGTCAGTATATCTTCTTATCTATCTATCTATCTATCTATCTATCTATCTATCTATCTATCTATCTATCTATCTATCTATCTANCTTCTTATCTATCTATCTATCTATCTATCTATCTATCTATCTATCTATCTATCTATCTATCTATCTATCTATCTATCTATCTATCTATCTCCAATGTTGATCAAAAAAAAATCCAGGGACAGAGATGCCACCGAAGACACAGTGATTTATTTCAACGATTCATTACCCTCAATGTCAGAAATAGGTCTCTGGTACACATCATGGTTTTAACGTGAACTTACCCAGCTTCAATACCAAGTCATTGATACACTCTCGTTTGCCCTCTTGAGAAGCTCGGATTATCAAATGTATGTCATCTCCCAGGCATCTTCCAGCTGTGTGACCACAACACTCCTTACCCTCCCCCCTTTGATACCCAAATAGACTGAGTCATCTGAATCTCTCGAGGATTTAATAACTCCTCCTTTAACAACTCTGATGCAGAGAAGACTGACATCCATTTTACAGCAAGCCATGACATACAGATCGTTTTCAGACCAGGGCAGTACAGCCTAGCACAGTCTGCATTCACCAATGCAAGTACACTAAAATAAGTACAGTCTGCATTCTTCATCCTAGATTTAAGGATTTGTATTTAAGCCCAGGCAAGCATATAGGGACATCTTTTGGTTACATCTAACTACTAAACAACTACTGCATACACAGATAATACCGTACAATCATCTCTCCTCTCCTCCTTGCTCATCACCCACACAACCCGAAGCTATCGTTTTAGCATACTTTCTGATTATTAATTAAAAAAAAATCAAAAAAAGATTCAGCAGGATTCCACTGAAACATATTTTTCTATTTCCTTGTAGATGAATTTGAAGACCGCACAAACATTCAGTTCAGGAGTTCTACACTGACTTTTCATGATTATTGTTTCGCAAGTCAAGACAGCATGTATTACCAAGGAAATGCATTAAGTGTTCTAAGTATACTCGTTTATTACCTTTACCATCCAGAGTTGTAGCTCAAAGGAAAGAAAACCGTTTGAAAAGACTAATTTTCTTTAAACTTGCTTTATTTGACATTAACTACACTTCTATCCTTCAATTACTTGAAGTCAGTATTTCAATAGGTTTTGTATCACTATTTTTGCTTGGTCTTGTCACCAGTGACAAGCCTATAGGTTACCCACATTACCTAAGCTTAGTATTGGTACATCAATCCTGTGAAATTTCTATAGCGTTTAAAATGTACTGAAAATTAGCTTCAACGTTCTTGAGAGTTCCTTGGCCTGCTCTTTCATAACTCGTCAGGTTCACATGACACTCACTCCACCTTGTGAATTATTGTCTCCAGCTTCTCCTTCCCTATGTGATTTCATCAGGTAAAGCTGGGGGACCAAAGGCCATCTTGTATGGCCAACAAAATTCAACATCTCTCCAACCCATACTATGGTATCTGAGCATCTCTGTGGCATCTAAACAGCTATACAGCATCTGATGTTGACCGGAAGATTTTAAATGTGGCTTTCTCAACCATTGCTCACTTTTACATCAAATCTGTTTAACAGCAAGTCCCATGACATTCAATTCATGTAAGCAATTGTATGCTTGCTCTTGTGCACTGTCCTGCGAAAGTTCTGAGGGAGCTGCTTTCATCATCAACCAAATGACAAGAGAAAGTAAAGAACTTTGTCAAAGAAGTTTTTCACAATAGGGTCTAAAAAGTATGCCTTTTCTTCCGCTGTACTTTCACAACATCAAGGTAGCAAAACAGTTCTTAGCAAGTCTTCCCTTGGTGAAGAGACTCCAGTCACACCACATCTCTAGAATTCAATTTCACTAGAGTTTTCATGTCTTCTTACTGTGACCTATCTGGAAATGTGTTTACACAGAAGCGTCAGTAACTATATAATAAAATATCCATCTTCTGAGGAGCAAGGGCAGTATTATATGAACTACATTAAGCTTATGTGCAGTATGTACAGCTTGTCATGATTTACTTCTTCCATCAGAGTCACTCGGGAACACTGCAATCCGTCTGCACTCCAACCACTGACATAGCCACTTTTCTTCCTCTGCAATTTTTCAAGGTAAAATTAGCTAAAGTGTTTTTACAACTCTGAGTTTCTCTCAAGATCTGATCCACCATTCTCACCTAAGATCTTGGACCCTCCAACTCAATTCAAGACTACTTCAACAGCACCAAAAACTGAGTGACATGCAGGAGACCTTCTACAGCTCAATGGCTGTTCACTAGATTGCACGAAGAAAACAACATCCTCACAGAAAGTTTTCATTATGTGCAATATTTCCCAGACATTAATCCTTAATGAAGATCAAATTAATGCCAAGCATAAAACGGGAGTTTTACTATTTCAAATATGAAGTATAATTTCCTCAAAATATACTAATTTGACAGAATTAGTACAAGAGTTGAAAAAAGCACTGCATACGTTTTCACCAAACGTTTCACAAAAACACAGTTGTAACTGAAGAAACATCATTTAACACCACTGCAAAATAGAACATGTATTCCTAATAATACTTTGGCAGAAATCCAAATTCTACCCTGGACTTGCAAGGTATATTCTTTCTCTTTTGAAAGACAATTTAGATGTGTGATGAAAGCACTTTAAATCCAACATTTGGTTAGCTTACTTGTAGATCTAACCAACTCCATGTACTTCCAAAATTGAAAAACTCTATTTAAAAGATATAATTTCCTTAATTTCTTTTTTGCCCATGAAAATTACTCCGCTAAGTCACGTATGTCCATTTACTTTTTTAAAACATACAATACAAAGAAAACTTTATAAAATCAACATGAAAATCAATGTCCTGAAAATGTTTTCCCTGCTAACATTCTAGTCAAAGAGATTTTTAAAAGCTGTAACATGGTTGCATAATTATAAAACATAAGTGGCATAAAAATTAAATGATAACTCCCAGAAACTAAGAACACAAAAGCACCAGTCAACTTTCTCAAAGGATAATTATGAAAATTAAAAAAATTAATGGATATCTTATTCTGTTACCCCTTACCACAGATCATTATTTTTTATATCCTCTTATGAAAATACTGATAATGGACAGACCATTAGACAAAAAGTGTTAGCGTAGATGGACTAATAGTATCTTCCTGGATTGCAATTCCCAGAGTTTAACCCATAGTTCTATCAAACTGTATTTCTTTCCTTAGTAATTGTTTCTGAAATGTCAATATGTGTAAAAAGAAGGCAAAAACACTCATACCCTTTAGTGCAGTAGTCTTCTCTTTTTCATCTGGACCTCCTTGCTGGAGCTGAGCCATCATTACCCCAACCGTCAACAGATTTAAAGTACTGAAGTAAATGTACATTAATCTTCAAAGCACAATCTGAAAATCAACAAGAGTTGGAAATCAACAAATTTACTAAATTCTGCTTCAACAGATATCATTTGCTACTGCTTACATCACAAAAATCCAGAACTTGTTCCAAAAACAAACCCTGAGTATTATAAACCCTTATGATATGTAAGGTGAAATTAAAATTAACCTTTTCTTCTCCTTCAAAACTTAGACTGGACACTCTAGAGCCTCATCACGCTATCCTGGATTAGGACGGTTTACACCTAAGTGTGACACGCACTCCAGTATCAAGTTTGGCCAAAGATTCAAGTTCACAAGAATAAACACTAACTTCTCCCTCACCCTAAAGGGACAACTATCTAATTGATAGTTCTCTTCTGTGATTCTAATGTAACATCAGTAAACGACAAGCCTTGTGGAGAAGCGCAACACTTGTAAGGCCAAAGTAGAAGATGCAAGAAAAACCAAAACATAATAAACAGAAATTCCACCATCTTAAAGGATTTTCTTCATCAATTAATTCCACTTTATTTTTCTAACTGTACTATACAGTTTTGTTTCAGTAAAACTACACAGAGCACCCAGTTTTCAACCACTGTGATTTCTACAATACATTATCGGCATTGAAATGTATAGAGTAAATGTCAGCTACGGAACGAACCTCAGTATGTTCAAGGTGAGAATTTACAAGAAAAAAGTATTTCTAAATTTCTGCTATCGCACAGAAGGCAACCCAAACATTCAAATCTGCCATTCCTTTCATCCTGAGTCTGACACCATGGGAGCAAACTGCCATGTCACAATCACCACTTCTTCCTTCTCAATAAAAAAAGACTTCTGTGCCTGGAATTCTTCTTCCCTTCATCTTTCTCAGTTCGTTTTATCTGTCAGTCATTACCAATTTGTTTCATTCTTCTCCCCAATATCATGGATGCTTCTGCATGTCCTATATATCTGTAGCAATTTGTACCTTTCAAACAAAGAGTAATAGGATTGACCAACTACTACCAGCTTCCTAGCAATTAGACCTGCAAAAAAGAACCTCAAAATGGTCTAAGTAACAGCAGTTCACTATAGGGGCAGCAGAAAAAAATTAAAAATAACTAAAGCATGATAAAGACTTATTTTCCTATTTTCTATTGTCTTTAGAGGAAACCTATCACATGAAAAATTTTCATGTAGATGAAGGAAAAATACATCACTTTAAGGGAGTGATATTTGTTATTATTAACCAAGGAGAGGGTTTGGGGGTTGGAGGGGGGCTGTTTGTTTGTTTGGTTAAGCTGGGGTTCAAGAAAATCATATAATCCATTCTACAAGTTGGACCTACGGGAGACTTTGACACCCTCATTTATAGAGAAGGCCATTCAGATTAAACTGATGGGAAATGACATTACACTGCCAGAAGTCTTTTGAAGACACAACTCCACCATAAAAGCTCTGCTAAGATTGTGTATACATCTTTTGGGTAACACGTGAATCACATTAGCAATCATAACAAAAATAACCAACAAAAATAACAGCAAAACCACAGAGATTTTTTTTGTACTTTCCAGCATATAATGTAGTCAAGGTAAGTATTAGAATTACTCAAATTTCAATTCACAGGTGTGGATGGTATTAAAGAATTCTCTCAGACACTTCCAAATAGCGTAGTGACAAAATTTCACCCAATACAAAATCTTGTCTGTCATCAGTTTGTGTGTTTGCAACACAAAACAGTGTACATTCTAGTAAATTGTTTAGAAAAGAGACTAACCCGCTCCAGTTAAAGTTTTTAGAACTGCTAGAAAATGACAGTGATGGTGTTTTGTGACAGCCCAGATGAAAATTCTGCTAGTCATACAAATTTGAGTAGCCCTCCCCACACAACACTGCAAAATTCATCATTGGATGTAGGTAAGCTAATGCAGTTACAAGACACTCACCAGTGCTCGAAGACTTATTACTCAAGGGAAGAAAAATATACCTGAATGGATTTACCTTGATAAACTAATCCCTAGCCCCTAATCAGATAAATCAATGCAGCAACCAAGAATCCATGGCATTCTTGCCTCTACAATGGATACTCTTCTTCCTTTCACAGATGAAGACCCTGCCACTGAGGAAAAAGTAGGTAACTGAACAGCGTCACGTGCCAAGCTAGAAGCACCAAAACAAACAAATAAACCTGAATTTAGCTTTGAGAGACTTTCCAGTTCTTTTTGACAAAGTAAAAAACTGTTACAGCAGCCACTGGAGGGAGGACTTGATATCAGAATGAGGATGAAACAAGCACACAGTATTTTATGCATTGTTTGTGTGAACACAGCAGTTTGTTGAATCCCTCACTGATATTTGTTTAAATGACAAATAGAAGAAATTAGATGAGAGGGTTGGATTTCCTTTCTCTGACAGACAGATGTCGAATCAACTACAGTCTGATGGTGCAGAAATGAATAGTGGGAAAATTATAAAGTTCTCTGAATGGTTGCTTGCAGAAAAATGCAGGAATTTCAGTTTATTCTAGCCATCAGCTTAATGTTGCAGTGAGCTGCAGTTGCGTGTACTGACCACGCCATGTAATTCCCATCATCAAATTTCTTGTAATAAATACAGATTATTTTAAATGTGTTATTCTCTTAAATGACTTAGATGACTGTCTTAAAAACATAATTTCTGTGATTGTTTTTTGCATTAGCTGCAGCAAGCGTACTTCCTAAAAACCAAGTTACGACTCCACCTGAAGTTATATTGACAGCAAATAAGTTTATTACCAAGAGAATGTATATTTATTTGTAGGTATCTTGCTTTCCCATGCAAACTTAAGTATTCTGCCACAAAATATCTTATGCATATTCTGTGTCTCTTCAACTCAATGCCCAGCGATACTTAAAATAATTGGACAGCAGAAATATTCCGGTTTCATGGTTTCAGATGGGACAAGAAGGCAGCATTTTCATTGTACCCCTATTAATGCAACTTACAGAAGTGACTGCTTCACAAACAAACGGTCATTAGATTTAAAAACAAAACAAAACAAAAACCAACCAAACTCAACAGACTTTTGCACACTTAAGGGAATATACACACACATTTCATGTTCTTCTTTGTAAAATGGTACTGGAAGTTTGGAGCTCTGAGCTTGTGATTGTGTAACAGTGTTAGTCTTCAAATCAAACTAGATACCATATCATATATTCCAGCTCTGGAAAAAAATGCACATATACACAGATTTCTACAGGCTTCAAATATTCTTCATTGTGTAAACGCAGCTAGAAATGCGGCAAAAAAATGTAGTATATGATTTTGCGCTATGCTAGCAATACCTGACATTAAGTCAATGCTACAAGTAAAGGCTATAAATAATTGTACTGCTAACCCACTGCAAGTGCAACATAATAAGAAAACACACAAGTAGCACAAGTCCATCAAGTTTCGCTGGACAAAATCTGAGCAGGAGTCATCGGAATGCTTCTTTGTACTGCACTGCTTTATTGGAATATAGCTGATTTAGAGTCTTGCTCTCTCTAAACTGACATCCCAAGCAAGCTAGGGACAAGTATGTTAGATTTGTGCAGCGTGGCTGATGACTGAGTGAGACCCAGTTTTTCTTCAAAGAGATGGCTGGGTGACAGCTTGGCTCTAGTCCCTTCTTCTGTATTGGCTCAACAAAGCCAAAAAATACATACTTTAATGTTAGTAGTATCTTCTGTCTAATTAGATTTTATCTATTCCTGCTTTTAGGGCACTACAGATGACATCAGTAACAACTGCTTCAATTAAGGTTGTACTTCACTTTCCTTCACTCACAAGATGCTATTTTGAACTGCTTATAGGTTTGCCAAACTTCAGCTCTGAAAGCCAATTATTTCCAGTCTGCTTTAGACTTGAAAAAGTTCAGCTAAAATGTCTACCTCCTGTATAAGAAGGTTCAGAGACAGTATCTTCTGCTCAGTTCTGCCGATGTTAATGAGCAGCTACAGCATCTCCATGTTGCAGAGATCAGAAATTTAGCCAGAGGATCAGCTTAGCAGTGTGTGCCTCTTGCCATCACCCTTAAAGCCTGCCCAGATCCGCTCAAGTAAAAATTACTTTTTGCACACATTTAATATAGACTTATTAAGACTTATCAGAATTTCCAGAAAGTTTACCTATTTGCCTACAGCGTGCTCCACACAGCTGCAAAAAGCCAGAGGGAAGATGCACAGGAGGGGAGTAATAAATGCTAGAAGAGCAGGATCTTTAACCACCAGAATACAAAGAAACTGGCAAGGATCCCGAAGTCCCTGAATCTCAGTACATCTTTACATTCTACCAAATGGTGGTGGGACTTGCTGATAAAGTACATGACTGCAGCTGACACTAAGGTTTGATTTATTTGCACAGCAGCTACCTTCCGATGTTATTTACCCCGTAAGCTCAAAAAGCAGAGGACTACGAGCTATATGCATTAGCGTCCTGACCGTGTCAGCAACTCAGTTGTTTACACAAGGCAGAGTCAACAGAATTCCACGTGCTGAAGCCTTAATTATTTCAGTTTAACTTCCTTGAAATGCTGGAAATTACCTTCATAAGCATACACATGTAAACATGATCACATAAACATGTCAAAAGAATACAAAGAGGCGGCACAACCTCAACACAGCCTCTGGGAGGTTTACAATGTGATGGTCTTATCAACCAAACACAAGGTTCAAAACTATCATTAAGAATGCTTCTGTAGTAGCAACAGCTTTGAATACACATACTGGTTTTGTTGGGGATAGAGTTTGTCTTCTTCCAGCAGCTTGCATAGGGTTATGTATTGGATTTGTGCTGAAAACAGCGTGGCTACCATAGGGATATTTTCACTGCTCACACAGCATCCAGGCCTTTTCTGCTCCTCCCACCACCCCACCACTGAGCAGGCTGGGGGGCAGAAAATGTTGGGAGGGGACACAGCCATCCCCACTGACCAAAGGGATATTCCATACCACACGGTGTGACACTCAGTATATAAATCTGGGGGAAGAAGGAAGGGGGGATGTTCAGAGCTATGGCATTTGTCTTCCCAAGTCACCATTACACAGGATGGAGCCCTGCTTTCCTGGAGGTGGCCCTGCAATTCCTGATTTTACTTTGCTTGCCTGCATGGCTTTGCATTCCCTATTTAACTGTCTTTACCTCAGCTCATGAGTTTTCTCACTTTTATCCTTCTGATTCTCCCCCCCATCCCACTGGGGGGAGAGTGAGCAAGTGGCTGATGGGGATTGGGTGCCTACAGGGGTTAAACCACAGCAACACAGAATACAATACCCTCTTAAATAAGCAGAATATCAATAATTAAGTGTACAGAGAATCATACTTCTGTTGAGGCAGATGGAGAGTTACCTAATGAATGAGCCAAGCAACTCTGGGGACAAAAAAAGTCATCCTGCATTTAAGGCAGGAGAACACTGCCTGGAGAACGCTGTTCACAGGAGCAATTTGCAGGTGTTCTTATGGAATACTACTCAACTCCTGAAAAACAACACATTGTCAGATAACCTCTTTTTGTACATGTCCCATTTTCTGGGCATTCAGCCTGAATATTTCCTTCAACACTTAGAACTACGGACCACTGAATGCCTGTTTTATGAAGAACTTTGAAGAACCTTCCTAGCTTTCCCAATCTCAGCACCCAAGATGAATGAATGTACACTGGGGAGTAGGACATTAATTTCAATTAATCACACCGCCACCTTCCTCTAAAAGGCCAGTAAGAATCCTCCATGAACAGCAGACACTAAGTAAAATTCAAGGAATTAACATTTATGAAGAACAAACACCTTGCCACCGAAGTCTCACAAAAAGGCCATGCAACGTGCAATAATGCCATATTCGGTGCAAGATTCATATTGTGTTCCTTTAGCACACAGGGCTAGATCTCAACTCATGAAGACAAAAACAAATGTTGAAGCAGTATAATTATTTGGCAAACAGTTGTGTGAAATGCTCTTTAATTACAGAATCAGAGTTTCCTGTCAGTGTACATCAGAAGGATAAATCATAAGGATTTGGCATAATATCCCTTCATAATATACCTGAAATTGCCCTGTGACAGTTTATAAAACGGTTTTGGATGAGATTTTAAGATGATTGTACGAGACTGTTGGTTTTAATGGGATTCTGGCTTGCAAGATGGGGTGGAGAAGACTGACTCTCAATAGCCTCACCTCTGTACATACTAAGCAGTTACAGGACAAAGCCAGAATTTTTCATCTTTTTTTAATGCCATCTTCTCTCAAGCAATCCCATGAGTCAGCTGGGAGAGAAAAAGGCCTCTGAACACAGAAAAACTTGAAGACTATTACAAGAGCCTTCTCTTAGGAGAGACACCAAAGTAATCTGCAGGACAGCCACAGAAGAAGAGAGAAAGAGGGAGACTAGAAAACTCTAGGGAAATGGTTTCTGCTTAGGCCATCATCAAAAGATGCTAAAAAGCCCTAGCAATATGCGTATGTGTCCAGTACTTTAAAATAACTTTTTTTGTCTCCCCCTTTGCTCTTAAGTAATAGTGTGACTTTCAGAAGGGCTGTCTGCCGTTAACTGAAGACTCCTGAAAAGAAGACAGACAAAGCGGCTGGAGATGTGGTGAACCCAGGTCTGTAGCCCAGATCCTTGTACACAGCGAGGCATTCCCAGTTCTACTCCAGGCTCCGTGATGAGGAGGTGCACAAAAAGAGACTAGGAAAGGGTGAGAGGTGCAGCCAGCTTTCTCTGACAAACCTGTTTCCTCCAGTGCCTTCCAGAACATGCACACGCAAAGAATAAATATCACCACCCCACTTGACTACTCTGCATCTAATGCAGATACTCTGATGACACAGAAATAGCCAAACCAGGTGCATGCTATGCAGAATCACATCACGTACAGCTGAAACGAGCATGCAGGGCTACTGGACATCAGTTCATCACCCAGATACCTTATTTCAGACTAAAATAGCCCAAATTCCCGTCGTGTACATACCTCCTCTTGGCAGCAGCGTCTGCCTCAAGAAATCTGCTTTTCAGCTCTGCCCACAGCTTTTCCTGCTGTAGGACACTCACTTCTTAGATTTTATTATTTCTCCCAGCTTTACTAACACAGTATGTCAAATGCCTTTGCTCTGCCCTCTGCCCGAGAGGGAGCACATGCTATTTGCCCAGCTCAACCAAGAAGTACCGCTTCATTTCAACTATCTTGCAGGAAAAGCAAATAGCCTCATGAAACACATGCACTCCACGGATTTGCTTCTGATGGATTGTCATAAAGCAGCACGGTATTATAATATATATAAACAACATGAACAATGTAAACACATTCTTTTAGCCTATTTGAGATTAACTTGATCTTAAAATTCTGACTGCACCACACTGGTATTTTTATTTTTTTCCCATCGGTAAATCTTATTTTACTTTCCACTACAAAACAGTAGAAAGAACAAAGATAAAAAAGCAAGGCAGGTAAATTTCATTTTCCTTACTTGTTCTACTGAAAATCTAATACTTATATTAAAAATAGTCCATTAATTGCCTACATCAGTAACTGTAATCAGACTTCTTCAGACATCTCTGCTACTGCCTAATGTACAACCTTGCTATTTCTGCCCAGAGCCAAGACTACAAACAGCTCTAAGCATGGGCATCGTAGAGCAGTCTAGCTTGGAAAAGATCTTGGGAAATGATCTGGCCTCTAACCCTCTGTTGGACCTTACTTCATCAGGCCTTACAGCGCCCTACATCAGGCAAGCCAGGCTGCTGCCAAGATGAGCCTTCAATACCTCCAGTTAGGGAGGTTCCAGCATCCCTTTGAGGAACTTAATCCAATGTTTAGTATTTCTAACAGGTTTTCTTTTTTTATTTTTTTTACATCCAGACAAAATTTCTCGTCTCACCGTGCATCTTTGTGAACAAAAAACAACTCCTCCTCCATAACTATCTTGTAGGTATTGGATGACTGATGATACCTCTCCAAGCATTCTTTCCTCTACAAACTTCCTTGAACCGTTCTCCAAATGTCGAGTTTTCTAACATACTAATCACCCTGGTGGCCAGCTGCTGGACCTTCTCCAATTTTTCTATGTCTCTCTTAAAGCAGGGGTCAAACTAGACACAGCACCCTAGCTACGCTCTTACCTAGACAGCGGTGGACTTGGCTTGCCTTCGCTGCCACGAGGGCACGGCGGTGGCGTCGTTCAGGTCCCCATCCGGCAGCACCTCCAGCTCCTTTCTATCAGAGCTACAGCCAGCCGTGACCCAGCCTACACGGCCGTCTGGTAATTACACCTCCATCAGTGCATGACAGTACAGGTATCTTTGTTAAACCTTGGGCAATTCCTGGTGGCCTTGTCTTCCACCCTGTATGGATGATGGACTACTGCTGCACAAATACAGATGATAATGATGACAAGCCTGGCGGTTTCATTTTTACCTGCGATTTGAACTTGAGAAGGAAAAAAACTGGTGAACAACTGTTTTCTTTTCATTCAGGATCCTTTTGCCATGCATACTGATAGTTTTTGTTTGCCATGCTATTACGGAAAGTAATCCAAACACAGTCCTTGGAAAAATTAAATTCCACCTGTGAACCACCTCAAAGAGGGTGAACAGATTTATCAAATGGTTTGGTTTAGCCTCCAGTCTAAACGCTCTCTTTGTAGTAGCCACTCCAACATAAGGGCTAAAGAAACTTTGCAGACCTTTCTAAACCAAACTTGTAAAATTCTTTGTCAATTTTGTGAAAAACATTGCATTTCCTACCAGTTTGAATGAATCCCCACTAAGGAGGAGTACTGTCTTCAATTCTGTTGGTGCAGAATGTGTGATGGAGCAGAGTTCAGCCAAGTACTGCCGAACTCAAAGGTGCAGATAAAAGCAACAGAGGAGTAGGAAGAAAGAGACTGGAGATGCAACTTAGTTTGACAAAAAAAGCATCACCATAAATTCATGATTTTTAGTTGGAAGCTCACAGTTTCAGGCCAGATAGGCCCACAAAAACCAATCAGGATTACTCCCTGTTAAACTGAGGCCTTTTATTTCCTTCAGCTTCCAGTCTCTGAGACCAGTAACTTGTGCTTCGCCACAGCAGTTCTTCCAGAAAGGCATCCACTCCCAAATTCCAGTTATTAAGAGCTAAAGAGTCCATCATTTGCTGTGATAGTCTGAAAGGCTAGTCACTGTCTTTCATACTTTATTTTCAGTTTGAATTACTGTGGCTTCAGGCTTCAGTCACTACTTATTACTATGCCTTTGTACATTAAGTTTTGTCTCTATTTTTGCCTTACTTGATTAGATGCTATAGTCAAGTCCTATCTCTTTCTTCTGGTAAATTAAACAAGCTTAGCAGAGTCTCTTTCTATGAAAATTTGATTCTAATGTAATTTTTTCATGTTTTTCTGTTCCCTTCCATTTTTTAAATCACAACTGACAGCATTATGCAAGCCAAACTCTATAGGACAAACACCGTAGCTTCTCAGGAAACTCCCCGTTTTCCCCCTATTTCCTTGTTTCACTTCTGAAAATCTGTCCTGCTTTTTTAATTCAGTTTTTCAGATTGCAGACTAGCTTGCCAAATAACTGGATAATACCAAATAAATTCTTTACAATCATTACACAGATCTTGGATTTAAAACAAATGTTACTATAATGATTTAACATTATTATCACTCCTAAGCAGTATTTACGAAAGACTACCACCCCTAAAAACTGATGCATTTTCAGAAAGACACTAAGTACCTCATGACGTAGCTACTTTACTGATACTAAACAGTCTTAAAGTTTGGATGAGATTTATCTTAAAGTAACTGCCTTTGCAAAATCTTAAATCTATTGTACTGAAGCAGTAACTGTAATCAAGAAAACTCCTCATATGAACAAGTTTATTCTGTGATTTAATTATTTATTGCTAGAATCCCCTTATTTTACTCAAGTAGTAAGTCAGCTATAACAATCTACTGTCGTCTAGATTGAACTACTCTCTTCTACCAAGTACTGACACACCATCAGTACTTTTCTCATCTTGTAGGATTTCCTTATGATTCCAAATATTATTTCAAATGCGCAACAAAGGACTTCCCTTAAAAACTCTTTCATCATTCTTTGGGTCAACTATGATAAATAATCACTCTCAGAAAAGACAGTATAGCAGAGAAATATTATTTTTATATTCCCGGCAAAATGTGTCTAAACTAGCCAGGTGTTCCACTACCATGATAATTAGGTATAGGCTTCAAAATAAATGGAAAGCAACTACCAAAATAAGTCTATACCTAAAAATTACTCAATTTCAGAATAATTCTCAGTCTTGCAAGAACCAGCTGACACAAGTTCCTCTATTTCAATGGATACATTTTTTGTATTACTGTCTCTGAAACTTAACATAATGAGTATTACTTCATAGAGCTATAGAACTGTTCGGGTTGTAAGGGGCCTTTAAAGGTCATCTAGTCCAACCTCCCCTACTTCAAGCTACTATAGTTTGGAAAGGGAAAAATCCACAATTTAGAAGAAAGCAGGAAATATTTTATAGACGATATAGCTAATGCTGCTCAGAAGTTTAAAATGAGACCTGAATAAACAAATTAGTGAAGATAATCCTGGCAACAATATCCTGGGTTGCTTTAGGAAAAACATTGCCTGCAGGTTGAGGGATGTGATCCTTCTCCTCTACTCTGCGCTGCTGAGACACACCGGGACTGCTGTGTCCAGCCCCAGACTCCCCAGACAGAGACACGGATATACTGGAGCGAGACCAATGAAGCGCCGCAAAGACACTTCAGGGTGTGGAGCTTCTGACATCTACGGAGAGGCTGAGAAAGCTGGGATTATTCAGCCTGGAAAGACGACTTGGGGGGGGGGCGGGGAGGGAGTCTTATCACTGTGAAATGCCTGATGAGGAAAGGAAAGACCACTGAGGTGGAGTCTTCCCATTGGTGGCCAGTGAGAAGGTAACAGGTAATGGGCACAAACTGGACATTTGAATATAAAGAAAGACTTCCTTACTCTAAGGGTGGTCAAAGATGGGAACAGGCACCCAGAGAGGCTACCATCTCTGTCCATGCAGATAGAATCACAGAATCACCCAGGTTGGAAAGGGCCTTTAAGATCATCAAGTCCAACCATCAGCCCAACCCTGCCCACCCCACCCCTACCCCGTGTCCCTCAGCACCACGTCTGCCCGGCTGGGAAACACCTCCAGGGATGGCGACTCCACCATTGCCCTGGGCAGCCTCTGCCAGTGCTTGATGACCCTTTGGGTGAAAAAATTTTTAGTAATATCCATCCTAAACCTCCACTGGCAAAACTTGAGGCCATTTCTCTTGTCCTATCACCTGTTACTTGGGAAACCAACCCCCCACCTCGTTACAACCTCCTTTCAGGTGGTTGTAGAGAGCAAGAAGGTCTCCCCTCAGCCTCCTCTTCTCCAGGTGGAACGACCCCNCTCTAAGGGTGGTCAAAGATGGGAACAGGCACCCAGAGAGGCTACCATCTCTGTCCATGCAGATAGAATCACAGAATCACCCAGGTTGGAAAGGGCCTTTAAGATCATCAAGTCCAACCATCAGCCCAACCCTGCCCACCCCACCCCTACCCCGTGTCCCTCAGCACCACGTCTGCCCGGCTGGGAAACACCTCCAGGGATGGCGACTCCACCATTGCCCTGGGCAGCCTCTGCCAGTGCTTGATGACCCTTTGGGTGAAAAAATTTTTAGTAATATCCATCCTAAACCTCCACTGGCAAAACTTGAGGCCATTTCTCTTGTCCTATCACCTGTTACTTGGGAAACCAACCCCCCACCTCGTTACAACCTCCTTTCAGGTGGTTGTAGAGAGCAAGAAGGTCTCCCCTCAGCCTCCTCTTCTCCAGGTGGAACGACCCCAGGTCCCTCAGCTGCTCCTCATACTTAAAATTTACTGAACACAGTCATGAGTAATCTGGTCTCTGCTCTGGGCACTGGGGCTGGACTAGACCTCCTCCAGTGGTCCCTGCCAATCTCAACCGCTGTGTCATTCTGGGAAGAAAATAAAAAAGCACACAAGAAATGAATATGCAAAAAGTGTGTGTATATGTATATATATTTATACATGTTAGTTACCTCCCACAATAGCCACGAACAGCTTATAACAAGGGATGTGAGAATCATTATGAGCAGAATGTGGTTGAGCAAGAATTAAGAGCTTATGGTCTCAGGGGTTTCGGATTTGTGTTCTTAGGAATTTCTTTCTGATTCTTTAATTTGTGTGAAACAGCCAAAATTTATCATGATGAAACTGTCAAAATCAACAGGGCCACAGCCATGACAAATTTGTGAAAGCTGACAACACTGGATATTACTCATTGTATTGGTAACCATTCTTTTAAACATGTTAAAACACCTTCTAGCTGGTGAAAATCATCCTGCAGATTAATAAAACCTTTAAAAGGGTCCATATTTTGTTTCCATAAATGACAGCACACACTTAATATGTGTGCCTTCTGTACCCAAAGACACTATTAAAACATTGTCAAGTCTACAGGTCTCAGGAAATAACAAAATTGAGGTTGTCTGCACAAATTTAGATCAGCACCCATGCACTAAACTCCAGTATTATACAAAAAAACAATGTGGAGAAAATAAGAGGAAAGAAGTCACGTTATTCTCTCCTATGAGTTAGTGTCATCTGTATCTAAGTTTCTGTCCAGGGTGGTCTTGCCTAATTTTTTTTTAAAAATACTCATGCTGAATACTCCACAACCTGCCTAAAGATAAGTTCATGTTATTAGCTAAGCTTACACTTAAACCTCATCTTGTGCCCCAACAGACATCCCACTACTCAGATCTCCTGCCTTTTGACCCAACTGTGGCTGACAGACCTGAGGAATGGAAGGCAAGGGATGACCTCCCCCACCAAAGCCAACGTTCTCCTCTCCACACGAGGTGGGTGGTAGCACACGCTCTCCAGCTACTACGGAGAAAGCACGTCCCCACCATTACTGAGAACTCCACTACCCAGTTTCACATCAGATGAGTATTTTGGCTTTAAGTACAAACCTATTCCAATGTCAAGCTACTCTTTTCAGGACAATATTTTTCCTAACTTTTGCCACTGGCCTTTACTTCCTGACACTTAGGAAGTTTAAGCCCTTTCTCTTCATAGCATCCCTTCCCATACCTGGAGACTGCTTCCATGTCTTTCTTAAGTCTCCTCTACTCTGAGCAACTACTCTTCCCGCCTTTCCACATGGCACTTTTCTTCTAGACTTCCAAAGATTCTTGTTGCTTTCCCCTGGAACACCCTCCCAGGGGCTCAAACCTAAATGCCATGCCCAAAACTGATGGAAGCCCAAGCAATGTAGAGCTGAGTGAAATTATCACGTGATGTGTTTAAGTATGTCCCTTCTAACTATACATCCCAGAAGAATGATTACCCTTATTGCAACAGCACAGTGCTACTGACGCATGTTCAGACTATGATTCACCTAGAAATCTGGGTTCTTTTTTCTAGAGTTACCGCTATTTTGTATTTACGTAGGGAACTATCTAATCTAAGCAGAGTACTTTGCATTTGCCCTTTTAAACAGCATTATTTCTTTTACGTTGTTTCTCTAATTTTTCTAAGCCATTTTAAATTCTAAATTTATTCTTCACAGAACTTGAATCCTCTCCCAGCCTGGTACTCTCTGCAACATTAATAAATGTACTATCTACGCCATCATCATCCAAGTCATTAACAAAAAAAGGGCATAATCGCATTTGTTTTTTTCCACTGCACTTCCGCCTTTGTCAATATGGAGAATGAAGGTGCTCACTGGATAAGAAGCTATTCAGTTTTTTGTCTGACCTTCCTCTCTTGAGCTTTAAGTATGACCCTAATGTTTCTCCCATCCTCAATTCCTCCTCCCCCATATTTAAGTGCCTCTCAATCATCCTCTCCTATTTCTCTCACAAGCTCCCAGTCCCACTTGGCCTCATTCCACCCCAAGAGCTTCTAGTGCCATTCCACTCCTTCCCCAAGCTGTTCTGATCCGTGCTCTCATTTCAAGTGCTTTCACAGAGACACTGCCAACTCAGCTCCTCATTCCAACCTTCCCCTCGTCCACTCTACTCCAGTCCCCCGGTTTCATTCATCCTGTCGCTACAGAATGGGAATAACAAAGCCATTGAGCGTCTTCCTCAGACCAAACTCCTTGTTGTCATTCCCACCACAGCCCAGTGGTGGAACAAGCACACTCATCCTGCAGTGCTGGTGCACGCATCCAAAAAACAAAACGGCCACATTTTCTGCCTGGTACAGGCAGAATCACTGGAGATTTTTACATACTAAAACTGAAGTTGACACCTGATGTAACAGCAGACCTTGCCAAGTATCACATTTCTTACCCACAACACACAACCACCCCGCCACAGCATCATGTACACTGGAAGGGACCTTTGGAGGTCAATTTGTCCAACCTCCTGCAAAAGCAGGTCTTACCAGAACACACTGCTTTTAGGCACTTGTCCAGTCAAGTTCTGAACATGCTCAATGATGGTGATTCCACAGCTTCTCCAGACCCCACTACCATGTTTGATCACCCTCATGGCAACTTTTTTGCGGGTCTGTCTACCAGCATTTCCTATAAAGTAAAACTTTAATTTACTTACCTGCTATCCTATGCTGCTATAGAACAGCAGATAAATACAATTTAGAACAAGCAAACAAATTAAAAATACTATGTTATCTACACCATACTCCTTTTCTGGAAAGCTAGATAGTTTAATACTACCACATGTATAAAGCTTTCTTATATTCCATTGCGGTTTTCAGGTATTTTCTAAACAATGTTCTTTTAAACGCTTCCTCCGAACATCACTGCTTCATCAAAATCTGAGCTTCTCAACGGAATGCACTACTAGCTTTGAAATAATTGAATTTCTGTCTGATACAAACGAGGTATTAATTTTCTCTCTCATCCCAAGAAAATGCAGGTATGGGTTGGCATCATTAAGGAACTGGATTTCCCATCTCGGCATGTTTCCATTCCTCCCTTCCTCCCTCAACCAACCACCTCACACAGGTAAGAATTCAAACTTCTGGTTATTTTGGTGTGGTCGTCTCACAATTGCTCCTTAGGGATTTATCCGATCTTTTATGACTACTGAAATAGTCACCAGAAGGAAAGACAAGGAGAATAGAACTAATGGAACAAAGTATGAAAAGACAAAAGTTTTTTAAAAATCTTTAATTGCCCAAAGAATGATGTTGGGAAGATAATGAACAAGAACTTACAGCACTCCTGTAGGAACGTACATTCAACCTATCTGATATTAGTGAAGTTGGTGGGGTGATTCACATGAATGTAATGCTAAAAATCGAGAAATATAACCCATTTAGAAAGAGCAACAATGGAGAACAAATGGCACTGTGTGCCAAAAATGTCATTGTCTGTTTCTGAGTCACTGACAACAGAAAATCATGTCTTAAGAAATAAAGTACAAGTCAGGATACTAGCTGGGGTTTGCTACAGATAGGAAATCTCGCATAGCATGGTGGTTAAGCATCTATTGCATCTTGTTGGAAATAAAAGTTTCATTATCACAGTGGACATAACACCAAGTGAGATAACCTGGAGCTTTCATGCTGCCATTATCAGAACATGCTTGAAATTTCTAAAAATTGAGGACAATTTCTTATGCTGAGAATTGTTAAATCCAATCCAAGGGAAAGCTGTGTTCGACTTCAGCCAGACAGATAACAAGTACCCCACTGTGTCAAAGAGAACAAATACAGAACAAAGACCGTTCCTGCCCACAGGTCTTAGAATCTAAGGACATATTCCCAAACACATCTTTGCAATACGACTTAAGTGGTCCCACCCCCTACCCACGCTGCGCCCTCAGCTGTACTGACAGAACTGTTTGTGGCACTGCACAGCAAACCGGTTCAGGGAATCAGATCTAAGTCAAACCAGAACAGGGACCTGATCTGACTTAAACCTACCNTTTTTTTTTTTAAAGTATACTTTTAACTTATCAGTTCTTAGATTTGGTTCATTACCTGTGGTACAACTGAGGTGACAGAATGAGGCAGGAACATACAGCTGCCACCTGAAAATTTTTTAGCCTGACTTGCCAACATGGGCAAGAAAGGAATACAGACAAAGCAAAAGGGTGACTCGATAAATTATCATTGTGACAGGCAATATTCTTCCAAATTTCAAACTCTGCTATTCCAAAATACAAGCAGTTAAAGTATCAAGAAACCTCCACTAATTCTTGACTTGCTGATTAGCTCGCATCAAATGCGAGTTTGCATTTCCAGTAGCTTTGTTGATTTAGATGGCTCTACTTGCTCTGAAACATTTCTCCTTGGCTTGGAGGTGGGCAGCTACGTCAACACAGTCTTGCAGCTTGGGAGTTATCAACATACAGGTACACAATTCCCAGGTGTTCAGAATTTATTTCACAAGATTTAATCGTATGCTTCAGTGGGGTGATACTCCTTCAGTACACGGACTATTATCCTTCAAGAGAGATACAGATTGTGTGCATGAGCACACCTGTTTATCCCTCATTTCACCATATTTCCATAATGCCTTTATGTAACGGCTCTTTCACTACCAAGCCTTCCTGTGAACATATTTCTCCTTTGAAAATACTTCCAGGTTTTTTTTCGACTGTGGCGCCTGTTTTTATTTAAATCTAGTCCACTTATACAATGTCTTATTTCTTCAGATGGGTTTATAACACACATGTTCTGCAAGAGAAATGACATGCTCATTTGTTAGAAAAAAAGCTAGAAGTTTTCAAGGTTGCTTGGCTATACTCTAGTGCTTAGGACAAGAAGGAAGAAAGCAAAGAAAGAACATGGTTTAGCATCTTCTGCAGTTAAACAAGAAGACTGAGATCTGCATGTATTACTCACTAACAGTGCCATGTGTAAATATGACGTTCACTCAAACGTGCACGTCAAGGCTTTGTGAAGACTGGCTTGCAGAACTTTAAAGAAACCATAAGTACTACGTTATCTGTTGGGTTTGGTCTTTGACACAACGTTCAAGACAACCTGGAGTGTACCCGGCACACTGACTACATGATGAATAAGAATTGCCTTGTCCATCTTCTCAGAGAAGCAGTTATTAGTCTAAAAGTCAAGAGTTTTCCTTTGAGCACAGAGGTATGCGACGGCTGTGAAGTACCACTGAGCTACTAATGCCCAGCATATTGCAGAAATAAAACAAGAATGAGGTCCGCTATGCCTGTTCCTAATCCAAAATATACTTCAGTTAAGGGATGGTGAGAAAGAGGAGAATCCATTTTTCCCAGCAGAGTATGTACATTGCAGCTGAAATGTCCAGAGAATTCAAAACAAATATTTTAAAAGATTTAATTCCAAATGGAAAATGGGAACTTTATGAAGCCTACAATTGCAGACAAATCCAGACTAGATGTCTTGGGAAATAGTTCGCAATTTCCTAAGCTATCTTCCTTTTAAATTTTGTATTTCTTATTTACATCTCGGAGATGCCTCGGGGTAGTTAAGAGTAATCAAGAATATTTTCAATACAGTAAAAAACATTTTTCAGTATGTCCCTCAGAAAAAAAACATATTTAGCTTAAACTTTGACTTGAAATTGTCAGGAAAACTTCCTCATTAACAATTGATAATAAACTACAAAAAAATGCCGAAAATTGAACAATGTAATGTGAAGAGCCTAAATTTAAATGCACAAGCAACAAGGAACATAAACACTAGCACTCAATATCACAGAATGGTATGGACCTACTTCCAGACAACACCAGAACTGGCTAATTTGCAATCCTATTGAAAGTGTGTATAGCTAATTCTTATTTTAACCACCATCCCTCTTTCTAGACATACAATAAAGAACATTTTCTGTCATTTGCGTGCCTGAGGGGAAAAAACTACTTGCTGCCAGAAGAGTTTCCTAAATTTACCATCATCCTAAATATATTGATTTAGCTAATACTGCAGTTGCTAGGACAATATGTATTTCAGGTAAGTATTAAAAATCAGTACTTCCAAGACTCAAATGTCTGTGCAGCAGGCTTAGCACAGACTGGTCCCCTTCCTCTTCTTCTGGGCAACAAGAAGCTGGAAGAATACAGAAACTACAGTAACTGTAAAGCAGAAACACCTAAAATAAGCCTGATAGACTCCACGCGGCTCATCTTTCCTCTCCGGCTACGTGCTCAACAGAATATAAACTGCAGTAGTAGGGAGGTTCCATCAAGCTGGAAGTTGATACTCGCCAGGACAGCGTAGCAGGAATTAGTCACATGAAGACTGCACTCACTAGCCCACTGGGCGGGACAACGTCCTCATCAGCAGCATCATTAATAATTAACTCGCAGGACCAGACTGCCTAGGAAACTGGTGGAGGGGTTTTCACCACAGCACTCTCTGTAGCTGGAGGGGAACGACTTGTGGGTCCCAGCCTAGAAGCAGCCAGCCATAAAACAAAAAATCACTACCAAAACTGGCACTAACAAGTATCTGATGGCGAGCTGAGCAGAAAGGTCAAGAGTTATACAAAACTGAATGCTGTATCTTTTCACCTTCCAGTAAGACTTGGTCGTTTTACAAGAGCAGTGTAAGGAATACTGTGAGCAGTTAAACATTAAGTTCTCGAGAGTCCTCACTCCAGAGTCTTCCTCTCAAAAAAAAGAAAAAAAAAGTGTGTATATTTACATAACGCACGTTCTAACCACAGCACTTAAAACACTGAACCACGTCCATGAAAAATAACCATTGTAAACCCATTAAACTGTACTTCAGGAATTCCACTCAGTGCAAACCTGTGAAACTGATCTACGGGCTAAGTACATATATGTGCAACCACACTTACAAAGAGAAAAAAGTTTATCTTCTAAGGCACAAAAAAACCTCATAGGGCAGCATTAAATTTCATAAGCAGATGTTTTCATGCCCACTGTTAACCAATTTGTTTCAGTAAGCGAGTGGAAAAAAATAAAAAAAAATCCATTCATTCTTTGTATGTATGCTTTACTTCAAAGAATTCCAGGAATCTATTGTAAATCTAAAAAACTCCTCAGTCACCACAGCACATTGTTACCCAAAGGAACAGTGGGTCAAATTCAAAGTACAAGCAATAGAGTCGCATTCAGAACTTTTTCTATAGAGCCTGGAATGGACAAAACCTCCAAAGTCAGCGCTGAGTCTTCAGGGTGAAAAAAAAAAAAAAAGGTTGTGAACTTAAAAAGAAAAGAGACCAACAGATAAATCCCCACTGAGTAATTATAAGGAGAAGCTCTCCCAAACATTAGCTAACTGGTAGATAAAAGGCAATTCAGGAAAAAACATGGTCAAGTCAACTAGCAGATTAACATGTAGTCATAATTGGCTACAATCGCTGAAAAAGCAATCTGAAGAAAACAGACAAAATCTAGATGCTGGTGAGAAAACTCCAATAATTAAAGGTATTTCAGAAAGGCAGACAGCACTCAGAGTGCAGTATGCTTCCGAAATGATGATGCCCTTGTCCACCTCCAGCTGCTCAGTACTATTGGCCTGCTGAAAGTTTTCATCTCATTCCTACACTTACCACCATCTGCTAACCTACTTCAGGCAAAAAGAGTCAGGTCAGCTTAAACACTATAAACGGTATGTTCGTCTTAACCCACCGTGTTTTGACTGAGGCGGGCTGGGGAGTGCCCAGACTAACACCAAGGGTGGCTCATCAGACCTCCAGCAGACAGGCAGGCAGTACCTGTGGCAGTGACCTCAGCAACCGATTCCTCGGGCTTCCGTCTGCCGCTGCTCTGTGAAGACCAATACTCTCACAAGCAAAGATTTTTTTTTTTTTTTTGAAAGAATTTTTTTGAAAGAAAGTGAAAAAGTATCTGAAACACTCAGAACACCAGATCGGTTCAATTCCAAACCTAGAGGAGCATGTAAAGACACGCTTCCTGTATTTTACACTGGTATCACTCTGTGATACCCTCTAAGCTATTAAGTATCTTCAATTGCTAACATTTTAGTTTTCCCTACACAAGAGCATTTTCACCTTTTCCTACATAATTAGAAAATACCTAATTTTAACATCCTGCGGGCATTCTCTAACCAATACGCCATCATCAGGCAGCTTTACCATGGGTAGCATAACACATTGCCACCCTCTTTCACCCACAGCCGCATTAATGATTCCAAGAATGTATGAGTGATTACTAAAAAGACCCCACCTTTTTGCTGTACTAGTGGTATTTATGCTCCTTCAAAGGCAAATATTGTCACCATCCTACTCTTTACGGTGTCACCAAATCCCCCTGCAGTTAAGACGAAAGATACACAGTTAGATTTATAATTGCTGTTGGCTGGGCTGGACACTAAACTGAACGCAGATGCTCTCTTTTACCTCTGTCCTCTTCAGAGGACGGGAGAGAAAATGAGAGCGAGAGACAGATTTATGAGTTGAAAAAAACTGAACTACTTAAATATTAATAATAAAATAATATCAGTAAGAAAATAACGACATATATACAATATATAAAATACCAGCATCAAGCTCCCAGGATGATGATCAGGCCACCAGCAGGCACTGGGAAAATCCCTGACTGTACTTGGCAGCAAGATGGGAACTGGAGTCAGGAATACATGGATTGGAGCCAAAGGCAGAAGAACGGACAGAGTCCCCTTGGACACCAGCCACTGGAGAAAGAAGGCTGACCCTTTGGTCCCTCAGCTTTTATCCTGAGCATGATGCAGACGGGATGGAACACTCTGCTGGGCAGTTCTGGGTGCCCTGTCCTGTCCCCTCATCCCTGCAGCTGGGACCCCTCTGCGCTTTTCCGCTTTCCACGCTCCCAACGGGGCAAATACCACAGTTGGCTGCCCTTGGCTGTAACAGCAACAGGTACAAGCAGGAGCCTCTCTGCATCCCATTCCTTGGCATCAACTATAAACAGTGGGCCTTATCTGTGAGAAGCAGATGCTTTCTGAAACATGTGCTGTTAATTTCAGAGAGTCAAAGCAGGTTCACTGAAATGTAAAATTACTGAAAACTGGTTCTGTTTTACCTCAAATCAGGACAGCCACCGATTTTATAATACCTCTTTTGCCAATGACAGTATGTCCTGACAAAGGTATGTTACCTGCTTATTCAAACTTACCACCTTAGCCAAAACCTTCACGTGTAAAGCGGATGCCACAGTTTGCGAAGATTTTTTTAGCCACCCTACGTGAGGCTGAGCAGTTTGGCTCGCGCAATGCCACAGTTAAAAGTGAACTATCTGGAAGGAAAGCTGTATGTTCTCTATCAGAATCTTCAGTATTTAACTTAGAAAAAAAGAGGCCGACATTTCATTAAAAAGCAAAGCGGGTGGTTTTTTTGAAAAGGAACTATAGATGTGCAATATCTGATGTTTTACAATGACGAACTGGGAGTTATCTCATTGCCAAACCAAAAACAACTAACCGCAATAATTTAAATCGAAAACCTATCTCCCTGCATTTACGTCCGGGTAACTCAGAAGTGGCAAATATTTCATGTAGCTGTCTAAGCTGCCGGACCAACTAGGAGAAAACTTTGCACCCAAAAGAAGTTTGCAACCACACATAACCAGGAAAGCAAAACTCCGAACGGAAGTCACCACTCGAGCCCAGCGATGTTATTAAGTCGGGAGAATTATGCTCACGCCGTAACTTTTTGTCATTTATGACCCTACGGAAAGCTTGCGTCAGGTAACAGGAAGAACTGACAAGTCCTGTTTTGTGACAGCACCAGCAAGCTGCAGCAGTGACTGTGAGCATGCATGCGGGGGGGAGGGGGGGAAACAAAGAAAAAAAAGCTTGAATTTATTTAGAAAACGAGAAATTACTGTCGTTCCCCTCCATTTCTGGCTCCCCTGCCGCTCTCGATACCGAAAGCTGCTCACACACGTGGAGCCCCGCGCGGCGCCCGGCCGGGGCGAAGGTGACACGGTGACACTGTGGCCTCGTGTCACCCCCCCCAATTAATACAGGTTTTATCTACTTTTAAACCCCGCCTCCCGCCGCGCGGAGACCCCGGGGGCCCGGCGGGGGCCCGGCAGACGCCGACACCGCCCCGCCCCAGGCCCGCGGCCACCGCCCCGCCACGCCGGCGGGCCCA
>VZSF01002547.1:399452-612204 GCA_013398295.1 Chionis minor | reverse complement strand
CTCCTGCCGCCCCGCGCGCGCGGCGCCGCCCGCCCGCCGGCTCCACTTCCGGGGTCCGCGCGCGGTGACGTCAGCGCCCGGGGGCGCGGCGGGGAACCCGGAAGTGGCGCGGGAATGGGGGCGGCCGGGGCCTCGTGCCCTCGTCCCACCCCGGTCCCCGGGTGCGTGTCCCCCCTCCGGCCTCGGCCTCCCGCCGGGAGCGGGGTTTGGCGGAGCTGGGTGGGAGTAACGCCGAGGCCCCGCTGGGCCGGTGACGGCGTCAGGAGCGGGGGGGCGCCGCTCAGGAGGCTCCTGGGGCGGGCGGGCCGCGCTGGGAGCCAGGGGCCTGCCGCCGCCCCCCGCTTTCCAATCTGACAGCGGAGGGATTCCTCAGAAGAGAGTGGGATTTGGGGTGGAATTGTCCAGGCGTCTTCAGAAATGGGTGGGGACGGTGTTGGCGTCGGCCCGTGCCACCAGCAGGCCCAGCGCCTTCGCTCTGGCGCCACGGGAATGGTGCAGTGTTCCCTTTCTGCCTTGCTGCCGTGAAAAGCTTTGCAGATTCGGCCAAATGAGACCTGAAAACCTGCATTATGCGGGTGGTGGGTGGAGGTTTCCACCTCTCCCGTCTCCGGCAGCTCCTCCTGCCCCAAGCAGGATCGAGCCGGGCAGTTCACTGTGCACACGCCGCCTCTTGGCTCACGGTCATCACTGGCGGTCCAGTGATCACATCACGGTCCACTGAGCCAGAGCCATGGACAGGTCTGCGTGGGAGAAGACGGAGCGTTTCTCATCCGGGTTGCTCCCAGATGCTCTCTCTGTTGTGACTGAAAGCAGCAGCCTTGTATGTTTTGCTCTCTGTGGCTTTCTGCAACACCCAGAGAAGGAATAAATGAAGTATTTCTCTTCTTCAGTGCAGAATATATTATTATGCCCTGGAGAACTTGTCTACTTACATTTTACAAATTATGATTGGTGTTTGGAGTTGATCCACTTGTATTGAGACGTAATTCTCCCTCTATTTCCCCTGTTAGAAAAATCAGTGCTTGGATGTCTGTCTTTTGACAAGGCATTTGGGAGGCCATACGATGGTACTGTCATTGAGGTCTAGCCCACCAGCTCTGACTATTCTCTGTAGCAGAACCAAAGAACTCAGGGCTGGGGGAGGATATCAAGGGAAAAATTTCATGAGCATTTTTACGTAACTGCATTGATTTTAAGCAACCCTACCCTCTCACTCAAAGTCCATGCCATCTCTCTTGGCAAGGAGTGCTGGGTTGCAAAGTGAAGCTTGTTAGGACCACAAGTCAGTGTATTTGTCTGGGTTATTTTTAATTTGGATTCATTTCTTCATCTGCTTCACCATCATTCTCCATGTCCTACAGGCTGAACGAAAAAACCAAAATCCAAACAACAACAGAAATGGACCGATAGAATGTAGGCATCAGAAACAAGTTTCAGGGGCAGCTTGTGTGAGCAGGACAGCTAAAACCAGTGCCTGCCTGCAATATTGACACAGCCCTTTATAGTTGCAGATCCAGGGAAGGATTCAAAAGTTTATCAAAACAGGGTCTTGGGGGTAGTGGTTTTGCAGATGCTTGACCAGCAAAGATCTATTGACCATAAATTTGAAGCTCTTTGTATTGCAAAGAGGTAGCAGGTTGAAATGGGAGGTCTCGCAAATCTTGTGAGAGGGCTGACCCCAAAATTCCAAATACCAGCAGTGAAGAGGAAACAGGGATAGTGTGTGATAAATAGTCGTTTGCTGGAAGCTGGGCTTTTGTCTTCTGTTTGCGTGTAGCACTGGGGAGTTCTGGTGTCTGTAGACTTCTGTGACCTATTGTAATAGTAGTAATAGGCTGATACGGGTAAAAATACTAATCTGCATGCTTACTGTTGGTCCTTAACAAATTGAGTGTTTTCATTCTTTTCCAAAATCTGTGTCTGTTTTTTTCCTTCAGTCTTCTATCCTTCCTAATGCCATAGCGTATGTAGATGGCTATGGATGTGTTACTTAAGCCCAGTGTTTCAGACCTGCTTAGTCTTTGCTTGTTGAATGTCCAATAAGGTTCCCGAGTGCAGTTTTCAGACATATTAAGCATGCATAGTTAGATCTTTGCCTGCAAAAGGTGCTGTAGACACCTTTAACACAAAAGGTGTGTTAAAAGTCAGGTCTGCATTGCTTTCAATTGAACGTCCAAGATTATTAAAACTGCTTTGCCTTAATTTTGGTGCCAAATTTAAGCAAAAAGGTCATTTACTTATGTGGGTGATGTGAAAGTAAGTTAAAGTTTGAAACACTCAGATGCAGTAGAAATGAGTTCCATAAAACATCTTCAAAAAACTAGGGTTTCACCCATATCTGGTAAATGATGCTGCACTTCAAAGAACATAGAGAAAGCAAGGCATTAAACTGTTGGTTATTACATTAGCACTATTCATCCCATGTGGCGTATGAAACAACAGTCCCCTGTAAAAAGAGTATGTGATCATGTAATTAAAACTGTCTTGGGCTGCATGCTGTTAATGATTGCCAGCATGTCTCAAGCCTATAGGAGGTTACGGACCTAGTTAGAACTGATGGGTGGATTCAGCATTTGTCACAGTCTGTCAAATCTCGATAGCCTCCGTGACTATAAAGGAAGCTTATGGAACATGAAGAGGTTAAAGCTGCAAAGAAAAAAACCATCCTTTTTGTATAAATTCTTTCCAAGGAAGCTGTATTGCACGAACTCATGCCGAGCTGGGATGACTTCCCTTAGGCTGCCTGGTTGCTCAGTGCTGTGCAGAGTTAGACTAGACGTTGACATATTTGTGGACACAGATACAAATAGGAAGTGTGGTACGTTGCAGAGCGGTGCTACCCAGAGCAGGTCAGGGAATTGCAGTGCGATTGCAATCGCTTAACACAGGAGTAAATCAACACCCTGATGTATCTAAACTGAAGTAAAGGAACTGATTCCCCGTGAGAAGGTGGGGATGATGAAAGTTCAGACCAGAATTACGTGCTGAGGTGGATGTGGAGTGGCTAAGGAGGAGACTGTGAAAGCCCAGGCTGAAAGGCAGTTATCAGGTAGGAGATAAACAACCAACAGCACTCTTTGGGGACTGTGATTAGATTTTGGACATAATGTGTGCGATATAGTCATTAATGAGACAGAGATAAGAATTTGATGTGCACCCATGAAATTTGCAGGTGACACTGAGTTGAAAGGTGTGAGTAATGATCGTCTTGACAAAAGTGAAAGACGCATGATGAAATTTAACAGCATAAGGTTCAAAGTCAGGCACTGAAAGAACAGGAAGCCTTTGCTATGAACTTATTAGTTAGGGTAAATGTGGAGGAAAGGTCTCTTTTAGGGACATCAAAATTTCTTGAAGACCTCACGAGACCTGATTTTCTGTGTCTTGCCACGGTAGCTCAGCCAACAGTCAGATGGTCACAGATCTGCAGGAAAGAGGCAATTCTCTTTTTTTCTAGTACGAACTAGACATTTATCATGTGTTTGCCTGGACTCAATCCCTAAAGGAGTCCTTACTGTTACCATGCCTTTTTTTTCTCCCTCACAAAATATAAATAATAAAACAAAGGCCAGAGACTGTGTTCCTTTCCCATGAAACAATTAGGAAATTGAATTTGAAAGAGAGGGAGTTTCAAAGAGAAAAATTGTCAACTGCTAGTCATGTGAAACAGTGGCGACGCTGCGCTGAAAACAGCACAGAGTGGGGAAGAAAATCAAACTGGGAAACAAGACTTTCAAGAAAGACATTGAAATAATGCCTTGGAAGGAAGAGGCTTGGGATGTCCTGCGAAGATGAGATAAGCCACCCAGCCGACTGATGGAAGAGGCACCGACCTGGGCGAGTGGCTCTGCCAGCGTCTGTCTGCAGCGCGGAGATGAGAAAAGCTGTTGTCTGTGAGGGCTGCAGTCTGCGTGGCAGAGCATGACATTTTCAGTGCTGTCAGTATGAAAATACTGGTTTTTTTTTTTTTAAATTTAGAGGCAAAAAATATAACTCAAAAGAATCGTATGGAACATGGGAGAAGTTATTTTAAGACTTCATCATCTTATCTAAAGAGGAGCACACCAGGGGAACCAAATATTTGTCGTCTCTATGACAAGTGATCATGGTCTGAAGACAGTTCTTATTACAGTAACATAAATACTGCTTTAACAAGGCTTATTTCAAATGGCTGAAAAAAATGTCAAGTCTCATCAACTCAAAAAATTGAACAGAAAAGCTGAATGAAAATATTATGAATGAAACCTACTGAACCCCAAAACACAAGCTTCTGCCGTTTGATACTGTAGGTTAGCGGAAACAGGGAAGAAGCTTTTAAGGACATAAATATAAATGCAGCATGAACAGACAAAAAGGGAATTTGGTAATGAATACCAAAGAAACTAGAAATTATTTGAAACTTAGGTGAGAAAAGAGTCAAAGAATAAAAGGGAGCAAAAGCTGGAAAATGCAGTGTTTTTTATTTTCATTCGTTCTTTATAGTGTGCTCTTTGTCACCCTAGATTTTATTTGTTTCTATTGATTTTATTTATATTTTTTATCTCTTTAAAAGCTGCCTGCAAAACTTCAACTGGCACAAAGGCACTGAAACAGAAAGCAAGATAGGACAAGAAATTTGGAATGACAGAAGGCGCCTTGTCTTTTTTTTCTATTTTTTTTTATACCACCCGCTCACAATTAAAACTTTATCTCCTCCAGATGACACACAGAAGGTGGGCAGGATTTTAGAAGCAGCTGATAGATGATTGTAGCAAGTAGGATGTCTGATTTTAATAGCTATCCTGCAATGCAACTTTCATAAGCAGTTGTTAAATCCTCCTGTGGTTCAGTGCTGGTAGAACACCACAGCCCTTTCTTTAGAAGTACCTGTGTTTCTGCTTTCAGCACCTGACAACCTGAAGTATTAGCGTCTTTAGTTCTCAGTCAGATTGCTGCCACTTAAGGGCACGCTAAACCTCACACATGCGGTTCACAACAGGGGCACCCAAGTATGCTAAGGCTCATCGCTTTTATTTCACGTTTGCAGTAAATGCGCTCTGTTTATACCATGTGAGCTTTGCACTGAATCCTGAAATTGAAGGATACGACCCGGTCTAGAATTCCTTTTCTGTGACAAAAAGATGCAAAGGTTATCGGGGTAGAGAAGAATCACATAAAAAGAAATAAATGCACTGTACTTTTGCTCATCCTACTGACCATCTTGTGTCACCCACTCTGAAAATCACAAGATACTATTTAAGGCCGAAGAATGTGTTTGCACAATAGAGACCTCACTACTGAGCAACTTCAACCCAGCTCTTGTCACACACAGATCTGGAAAACATACCATTTTTTTTAAACTTAAAAAAATTAAACAATTTTTTGCCAATGGCAGCTGCTATTTCCAGAGGGTTAAAGAAAAAAAAAGAAAAAGGCAAAGCCTTGTCATCTAGCAGTTGCATTTAAGAATAGCAACCTTTAGGATGTGTGATTCTTGGGAAAAGTTATCCCATGTCTTTTGGGAAACAAAAATTCCTTCTAAAGCTAAGCCCAAAAGAAAAGATAGTGGGAGAAAAAAAAAATCTCTTTAGAACTCCCTTTGTAGTTTCTTTTCGTTTGTTCTTTTGGCTTGACATGGATGGAATAGGCTTTTTGTGTACCGTGTATGGTGCATCAATACAGAGAATGCATTTCATGAAAAATAAAAATATGTTAGCTTTCCTGACAAAGATGATGTGTTGCCTTTTGAGAAGAACTTTTCACAAGAATTAAATTAGAAACTTTAAAAAAAATGTGAAATACTGAAAACTCATGAAACCTCAACATTGCTCTTGAGTGCTAGGCAAGGCTGAAAAACCTCTCTTTCTTTTGGCTTGAAAGTTTTCTTTAATTCGGAATTCTTATTCGGCTTGTTTACACCCAGAATCTGTTTCTTATGTCTTATTCCTGGATAATTTATTTTGGTTCCTGCTATTGGGCCAAAAGTATGATACACAAATATTCTCAAATTTGTCTTCAGCAGTTTTTGCTGAAACTAGAACATACATAAATCTGTTGTGACATTCACTCTTATGCTTCATTATACGTTCTCGAGAGTTTTTACAGTCTGTTATGTCTTTGTTTTTCAGTTAGTGCTTTTGCATTTGTTGTAAAAATTAAATATATATGATCTATATTTCAAGGTACCACTCCTAATTCTTTGGTCCTGTATAGACGTTCAAAAAAATACCTGACTAGTAGGAAAAGTTTTGGTAGAATGAAACAAAGATTGAAAGCAACACTATTGACAGAACTTTATGGTCTGTGTTCTACTATTTACTCCGTAGGTATATAGGTTTATGATGTAAAACTTGCAAAGTTATTTCACTGCTGTTACATGTGCAAACAATTTAATTGTACTTTGCATTTTGAAATATTGGATCTCAATAAATGATTACATGATTTATTTTTTCTGAGAATGTACTTAGCTTACCTATAATTTTTCTGTTCCAAACTATCAATCCCTCAACTCCACAAATGATTTTTGAATAAATTATGCATGTTAGAGCAGATGACTACTCCAGGGTATTATATAACTTTTTTAAAAATGGTACAACTGTCATCTAAACAATTTGTGTACACATAAAATGGAAAAGCAAATACATGTACCTTTTCTGTTGTATATTTTAAGTGCAACTTCTGGATCTTGAGTTGGAAAAGATTCCAAAAAAGGAGTGTATGTAAGATACCAGCATTTTTTTCCATTCTTCCCACTTCTAACCATAGAATAAATACTGTCGTTGTCAGAGAGGGACCTGACAAAGCTGAACTAAGAAACGATGTTAACAATAGACCATTTTAGTAGTGAGATTTATATTGAATTAAGTCCTGTAGTGCCTGTTGCCATGATAGGCACTTTTTACAAAGACTAAACTCTCAAACTGCTGCTGCTACTGGCAGCTACAGTGACTTTACCAATGCCCAGACTACTTAAGCAGATTGTAACCATCATGTGTTGACCAATCATCAGTCAGGATGGAAAGAAACCAAAACAGCAACAAAAGCAATACAATTAACAATATAGACATAATAAAACCCAAATGATCCCTTCATCTCCTCTCCTTTAAACAAAACCAAAACCAAGCTACCGAGCTCCTGCAAAGCAAGTAGGTGTGTCTCATCTTGAAGCTTGTTAGATTGGGGGTGTACCCAAATGTCAAAGAGTGTAGGGTTAAAATGCAAAAGCTTTAACCACAAAGTGTCTCACTGCTGGCCCTGGATAACTATCCACCTGTATGTACTGGATGGTCTTTGAGACAGCTGATCCCTCTTTATGTATTTTGTAGACTGCCATGTAAGGTGTGACTACAGCCTAACCTGAAAAGGGCACAAATGATCATGAAACAGACATCTCAGCCAAAATTGGGGAAGGGCGGGAAGGGGAGTGAGTGAAAATGAAAGGCTTGGAGGACTGGTCGGGTTTGGTTCACAAATCCAAGAACCGTAGCAGGCACATACAGCACCTTTAAACCATGAAAAATGAAACCACATTCTCTGAGTGATTAGTGTGGAGGTATCAGTGCTCTGATACCAACGTCTGGTAAGGGCACGGTCTTGCTTAGTGACATTGATCACGATCCTGCATAGTTGTCGGAAATAAAGAACAGTCTACAGTGTTCGCATTAAGTACTTGCCTGGAGAGAAGAGGAGGCCAGATGATTAACATTACATACTTACACTGCATTAATGCGACAACCTCCATCAATCTGTCCATTTATAAAGTGGATGGGCGTGTGTGAAATTTGGGAGCCTTAACTGGAGCATAAACTGTTGCTGTTTGAAGAGACTGGATCCGTTTGCCTCTGAAGGAAGTCTTCGTGGCAAGTGTTCAGCTGTCAGTTTCCTGAAGCTAATACATACCTGCAGGTAGGATTCCTGGCAAGATCAGTTCATTCCTGAAGCCACATCTGCTTTACTGTAGAAAGTAATGTTTGCTAGTCTGCGCACCAGAAAAAAACCACCTGCCATTTCAACCTCTTACCTCCCCAATGTTCCTTCCACTGTTTAGAGGGAAAGCATGATCTTAATCTACGTAATAAAACACACTTAAGACATGTTTAGTATATAGAATGGAAGATACCAATAAAGAGTGCAGAACATAAGCAAACAATTCCTTAAAGGTGTTATTTCTGAAATATACAGAGAGGTGAAATTCCATGTGGAAATGACTACTGCACTTCTCGAATGAAAACCTCGCAGATGGTTGGTTTGAATTTTACTTTTATTAAGTTCTTGGTTCTCTAAGACGCCGTATCAGGTTTGAGAAGGCATAGGCTTTATTGATATGTAAATAGGTGTTTGTACGTTGTGAACACAGATGTGTTACGGATTTCCAAGTGTAAATTAAAAGTTCAGAGAACTTAGAGGAAATAAAACCCAGGGCAAAATACATTAGTTTAAGTAAAACCCATAAATAACTCACAAACAGCAATGCATACAAATAGTTCCCACTATCCCAGGTAACATGGGTAGCTTAGAACAATGGGAAAACATAGATAGTACAAAATGCATGTGGAGCGTTAGGAGTAGAAGTGTTCAGACAACCCTAAACCTGAAGTAGTTACCCACAAAGGACCTATACTGCTTTAAGTCTGCATAGCAGTTAGTCTAGGAAATTAATCACATACCCATGTATAATTCAGTGCCAGCAGTACCCACATTCTAAATTATAACAAACATTAACCAGTAAGTTTTTCAAGGATGCTTGAAAGAAAATATTGAGGTGGAAAACAAAACAGTCAGGATGACACATGAAGAGCTATGTGATACTATCTCTTTATTGTCCTGGTTTGAGTAATGCAGCATTAATTTTCTTTTCAGTAAGGTCTCTTCTAACATTTGGGAAAACTGCAATTTAGAAGACCGTGGTGTCTGAGTTTGTCAAAATACTTACTTTATAGCCAGTTGTGGTGTGTGAGCTTCAAGGTGTCAGTGTTTTTGAGCTTGCCAGGTGCAGGGATGAGGAGGAGCGAGACCTGGGCACTTGACCCAAGCTGCCAACAGGATTATTTCATACCATGAAGAGCACAGTTGATAGAAATTAGAAAGTTTGCTGCGAAACTCTCTCTCCCTTGATGGCAGTGATCCAGAGGACTTCCTGTCCCGGTGCCAGAGCCCTGTGGCCTCCCAAAGGTGAATAATTGTGTTGAAATACAGATGCAATGCATAGCGTTGACACATTCTGATAACCTTTGACTATTTCTTGATTTGGTCTTGAACTTATCTTTATGATCTTATCTAAAGCCCAGTGATCATGGAATTACAGAATCAGAGAATGGTTTGGGTTGGAAGACACCTTAAAAATCACCCAGTGCCACCCCCTGCCCTGGGCACGGACACCTCCCACCACACCAGGGTGCTCCAAGCCCCGTCCAACCTGGCCCTGAACCTCCAGGGATGGGGCAGCCACAGCTGCTCTGGGCAACCCCAGCCAGCGGCTTACCACCCTTTTAGGGAAAAATTTTTCCCTAATATCTATTCTAAATCTCCCTTCTTCCAGTTTGAAGCCATCACCCCTTGTCCTATCACTACATGGCCTTGTAAAAAGTCCCCAGATTTCTTGTAGGCCACTGCCAGATACTGGAAGGCCTCAATAAGGTCTCCCTGGACCCTTCTCTTCTCCAGGCGGAACAGCCCCAACTTTCCCAGCCTGTTTTCATAGAAGGGGTGCTCCAGCCCTCTGATCATCTTCGTGGCCTCCTCTGGCCCTGCTCCAACAGGTCCATGTCCTTCTTGTGCTGAGGACCCCAAATCTGGACACAGTACTCCAGGTGGGGTCTCACCAGAGTAGAGTGGTAGGATCACCTCCTTCAACCTGCTCACCACGCTTCTTTTGATGCAGCCCAGGATGCAGTTGGCCTTCTGGGCTGCCAGCACACATTGCTGGCTCATGTTGAGCTTCTCATCCCCCAACACCCCCAAGTCCCTCTCCTCAGGGCTGCTTTCCAGCCATTCTCCGCCCAGCCTGGATTTGTGCTTGGGATTGCCCCGACCCACATGCAGGTTCTTGCACTTGGCCTTGTTAAACTTCATGAGGTTGGCACAAGCCCAGATCTCCAGCCTGTCCAGGTCCCTCTGGATGCCATCCCTTCCCTCCAGCGTGTTGACGGCTCCACACCGCTTGGTGTCATTGGCAAACTTGCTGAGAGAGCACTCGGTGCCACTGTCCGTGTTGCCAACAAAGATGTTAAACAGCACCGGTCCCAGTACCAACCCCCAAGGAATGCCATTCATCACTGGTCTCCAATTGTACATCGAGCCATTGACGTCAACTCTTTCAGTGCGACTGTCCAGCCAATTCCTTATCCACTGAGTGGTTCATCCATCAAATCCATGTGTCTCCAATTTAGGCACCAGGATGTCATGCGGGACTGTCAAGTGCTTTGCATTAATCCAGGTAGATGATATTAGTTGCTCTCCCCTTACCCACCAACACTGTAATCCTGGCCTAGAAGGTCACCAAATTTGTCAGGTATGACTTGCTTTTGGTGAAGCCATGTTGGCTGCCACCAATCACCTCCTTATTTTCCATGTGCCTTAGCAGAGTTTCCAGGACAATCTGCTCCATGATCTTGTCAGGCACAGAAGTGAGACTGACTGGCCTGTAGTTCCCCAGGTCTTCCTTTTTTTCCCTTCTTTGAAAACGGAGGGCTACGTTTCCCCTTTTCCAGTCGGTGGGAACTTCACCAGACTGCCACGACTTCTCAAATACAATGGGAAGTGTCTTAGCAACTTCATCCACCAGTTCCCTCAGGACCTGCAGACGGATTATATGATGTTCCATGGACTTGTGTAACTTCAGGTTCCTCAGCTGGTCTCATACTTTATCTTTACCTACAGTGGCGGTTCTTCATTCTTACAGCCTCCCTGCCTTTGCCTTCTGCTACTTGGGCGGTGTGGTTAGAGCCCTTGCTGGTTTTAACTGAGGCAAAAAAGTTATTGAGTAGCTCAGCCTTCTCCATATCCTGGGTGACCAGGTCTCCTGTTTCCTTCTAGAGAGGGCCCACAGCTTCCTTAGGCTTCCTTTTGTCGCTGCCATACTGAAGTTTTTCTTCTTGCCCTTGATGTCCCTGACCAGATTTAACTCTGTCTGGGCTTTAGCGTGTCCGGGAGCTCCTTGTTCATCCATGCATCCTGGCTTTCTTGCCTGACTTCCTCTTTGTTGGGATGCATCACTCCTGAGCTTGGAGGAGGTGATCCTTGAATACTAATCAGCTTTCTTGGGCCCCTCTTCCCTCCAGTGCTTTATCCCATGGAACCCTCCCAACCAGATCCCTAAAGAGTCCAAAGTCTACTCTGCTGATAATCGGCTAAGTATAATCCTTATATGTTTTATATTGGTATTAGGATCAATATTGTTTCTTTAGTATTGTTAATGCTAATTATTTAGTATTGTTCTATTAAATCTGTTCATATTTGAACTCTAGGGTTTCCTTGTTTTTTTGTGATTCCCCTTCCCCAGTGGGGAAGAGTCTTCAGGCAATAAAATACTTGTCTAAATGACAATAAATAGTTGTGGCTTCTTCAAACCATAACACTTATAAAAGCCAAATATCCAAAAGTTATTAGGTGTTTTACAGAGAAAAGACAGATTATGGGACAAAAAAATAAAGTCGCTCGATACTAAGTAATTACAAATTTACCAAAGTTGATTGTGTAACCATGTTTTTGTCCTCTAGCGAATTCATCTAGGGACAAAATATATATGACCATGTCATTAACAGTTATCTTAAGGAACACACATGGGTGCATTGGTAATCACTTACCAGATATTTTCTAATGACTGAGTGCTTGTTTTACAAGAGTAATTTTAATAAATGACTTTATTGGGAGAGCAGAAAAAAGAGATTATTTTTCTAAAAAAAGAAAAAGACAAACTCATGTGCTGTTTCAGCAAATGTTCACCACAAAGTCTGGAACCTGTGTTTGTCGTGGCAGACATCGCACGCTTGTTGAGGTGGTAACTGGGGAAGGTCATACGTGTTGAATATGGTCACCATTACGCAGTTCTTTGTCTCATTTCTGGATAGAGGATGGATGTGCCTCAGGGCTGTGTAGACACCGAGACTGTTGTCTGTTGGAGCATGGATCAATTTACTGCAGAAACTGGATAATGAGCTATTTTAACATTAAAACACTTTCTTCAGTGGGAGACATTCTAACATATCTCTTCAGAGATGGCTGCAGCTTACTAATGGCTGAAGTTGTCATGGATCTAAAGGGCTTAATCTGGTAGTCATCAAATTTGCACTAGCTACCACTTGAGTAGCTCCTTGTCAGCTTGGGTATAGTCGTCTACTAAATTTAGACATACGATCCTAATTCAGATGATCGCTTTATGTCATTAGTACTTGGTAGTGTCCGGTTCTTCCTGAGACACTTGTTACAGAATCACTTTTTCAGGGAAAAGAAAAAAAGTGTTTGGAATTATTTTTGCTGTTTGCGTGATTTCTTGCTTTTTAGAGTGTTTTTGGTCATCTCTGTGCCATTGTTTCACTTGCTGCAATAACAGCTACCAGTCTATTCTCAAATGCTCTTGCTAGAGAGGAATAATCTGTTTCCTTCATGATTTTACTGATGGGTATTGCAAGGCCCTCTGTGATACCCAACCTGCTCAAGACCATGCATGCTTTTCTTGTACCGCCGGCCTGGCAACATCAGTTGCTTTAGTCTGCTTCCCAAGTGTTGGAGTCCACAGGTAGAGGGAAAAGCAAGCTCCCCCTTTGCCTGTTTCCTGGGCCTTACACCTGAAAGAGTTTTGGAGCTTCTGCTTCCACTCATAGCACTTGTTACAACATGGGCAGTTACAACAGAAAAGTGGCTTTGCACCAGCCAGGACCTCCTCAAGATCTATATGATTGCTTAGAAATCTCCCTGTTGCCATCAAGTTACTGTCTCATTTCATGCCTAATTGGGCAATGGGTCTAATTCCTCAATCTTGTGAGTATTGCCTTGGAAGTTTGAATAGTACCTGTCACTAAAAATGATTGCACGTATTTTTTAGGAGTTCAATAAAGTAGTTTTGTGTCAGCATATAATTGGTACCTTACTGCAGGTAAGACTCAGTAGTATTTTATGAAGACCTCCCAGCTGAGAGGGAAATGGAATATTTCTGTCAGAGGAAGCTAATTGGAAGAAGCCGGCCTCATCCCTACCTTGCACTGCTGTGAGGATGTAGAGATGAATTAGAGAACATCCATTTGCTGCCGTGCATATTTCCAGAACAAATAGCTTTGTTGCCTGTGGTGTCTACAAAAGCCCTCTCCTGGCATAAAGCACAATCTACGGGACACTCTTTGTCAGGACAGCAGCAGCCACTAAGAGTCAGGGCTATGTCTTAATGCCTGTCTTGTCCCAAAATTCTCTCTCTCCTGTCTTTCTCCAGTTTCATCACTGTTAATGGTATCTCAGTTTTTGCCCTGCTTCTACTTTTATTAATGGCCTTTCAAAAGTAGCAAGCTGGTAAGTTTTAGAGCCCTCTGAACTAGATACTAAACAAATGTAATTAGAGATATTCCATGCCATGAAGTGTCCCATTTAAGTCTGTTTTGTAAAGAGGGCTAAGCACACTAAAATACTAAATGAGAATTAGGTTTAAACATCAATGAAAATGCATAGTTACCTATTTTCTGCTATTGGATCCAATTCACTGCTATAAATACGGTAATTTCCTTTTCAGCTAACAAGGACCCACTCAGAAAGGACCGTTGTACACAGCAGACTTCAATCTTTATTTTTGACTACCTTTCCAGCAGCAGTTAACATAGTCAGGCTGCAGAAGTCATGCAACACAGAGCCCACACTGCAGCCAGCAAATCTGTCTCCTGTTGCCTTCATTTATTGAGGCTAAATGTAAATGTGAGGCGTTCGTGGGTCAACAAGTAGTGACAAAGAGCCAGGACATAAAGCACACAAGCAAAACACTACAGCTTTATGAACCCACCACTCTCCAAAATGAAATTGATCTTAAGTCAATTTTAGAATCAGCAGAAATTTTTTATGAATATAGAGCTATTGTTGTATTAAGAAAAGCCAAAGAAAGCAGCAATCTGTTTTACAAGTACACCTAATTTTACACACCTTACAGTGTAAAAATGATCAGCTCTTTCAAGTGTCTTTCATTTTTCTTCAATTAAGGGTTTAAGTTTAAAGTAAGCAGTCTTGATAAATTAATGGTATGTTATTTAGCAATCTTAGTTATACAACGCTTATTATTACTGTAATTTTATTGAACAAGTGTGAATGTTGCAAAAGTACCTATTCAGCATAAGTGATGTTGCCAACGTGATGTTTCTTTTATACCCTGAAGGTCAGTTAATAGGATCGCTAAATTGCCGACAAACCGAGCCCTGCTATTTCTCAGTAAGGACTGAGGAACAAGTTCAATTTCAAACACACATTAGCTTGCATTCAGATATTCTAAAAGACATATACAGAGAGAGGTTTGGATAAGAAAAACATCCAAATAAAATACTGTGCAAAGGTTCAGCTTTTATTCAGGCTGGTTATTCTGTCGTGTCAGCTCTACATTGGTAAAGATTGTAAATATACTCTTGCTAAGAAAGACAAAATTGTCCTAGTGCTACCCAGTGGGTTACTGGTGAATTAATTTGGCAGGGAGAGGAGGGAGGAAAAGGGTATAAAGAATTGTTTTGTTTAACGTGACTGTTTACAGATTATTCCAGAACCAGGTGTGTTGTGAATTTAAAGGATAATAACCAGTTTGGAATAACTCCCCATATGGACATTCCCATTTCAGAGTAAGTGAGGGGTTTTATTCTGGGTTATCTTATTTCACTTGCAAAGTTTATCCTATTCAGAGCAAGTGTTTCCCAGAAGGGGAGCTTTTTCACAAAAAGTATTTCAGTCAGTTTCACCACATAGACAGAAATTCACTTTATGTGACTATATGAAAAGTTGATTATGTACAATGGATTTTGATAAAATAGGAAAGAATATTCTAAAGTCCAGCTTCCCGGTGCACTAACACATTATTAGTGTGGCTTGGAGGCTGTGTGCCTCATTTGTGAGACTACCATACCTGCCATCGTAGGCATCCCTGTAGCCATATTTTAAGCCTTAAGACCACAACTAATTTTCAAAGGTGAAATTCATAGCAAAGAAAAATTGGTTTTGCACTTCATCACTTCTTTATAGTCTGAAATGACTATATCAGCGACAGAGGAAAAAGTCTGTTCTATTCTTTAAATAATATTTTTAGCATTTTTGAAGCACCGGTTCCTCACGGCACTTTTGTTGACGCTGTGTTGTAACAAGGTCTTCAGAGATTTGTGAGGTGCAGTGGTCCCCATTTTCATTTTAAATGGTCTGGTATTTTATAGACACCATAAAAAAAAGAGCAAGTAAGACAAGGGAAAACTGTATTACAGATTAGACCCTGCAGCAGCATTAGTGTTTTGATTACCAATGCTGCTGCTGAAGTCTTTAGGAAAAAAACGCACCTTCTTCCTATTTAAGTGATCTGAGTTATGTCCATAGTAGCATCTGTGAGAAGATGTGGTGGGAACAGGAATAGCTGCAGCTCAGGTTGCAGCCTTAGCAAGAACTTCATCAGGCAGAGGAAACAGCTTCCTTGCATTTCCAATGCAAGAGACAAATACCAAAATGACAGATTATTTCTGTAGAGCTAGGGAAATATTACCCACACCTTCTGTATAAAAATATTGTCAGAGAAGCCACCTGTCAACTCAGCTATTTTTAGTCTTTGAGGAAGAACTTTTACTGAAAAGAAAAACACTTAATATTTTGAAAATCTGAATATCAGACAGGGCTTAATTTGAAAATGGGATTTTGCTGTATTTATCAGAAATAAATACTGTATTCGTCATCATTTTCTCTTCTCAGTTCACTGTTAAGGCAGTACTTTGAGCGCTGCCTGTGAATAATTCTTTTAAATAAAAAAATGCTTCTCAAAACTTTAAAAGCTGCTAACAACTTTCTCTGTAATGTGTCTTTTAAGCCATACCATGCACTGGATGTTGAGTTAGGATTGGTGAGGGCGATAAAGCTGGTGCGGTTTTGCTTGGGAATAATGGCCCAGCCTACTCATCCTGCAGCAAATCCCAGCTGACTGCAGACCTACGCCCCATGCCTGCTGTTTCCGCACATTTGGGCTGATTTAATGCCAGGACTAACTAGACCACAAGCACCAGGGGAGAGGAAAGGTCCCCGAGCGACACTAGCGGGGGATAGGCTGACTCTGGCTCCAGAACGGCCGATGGAAGCGTCGCATGGGTGGTTCTTGAGCATGTGCCCGAAGTCGCATTATTTTCAGAGTGAGTTTCATACTTTTAAAACAGCTCTTGGTTTGTCATTCAGGTGTATGCCTCCGCAGTGCCGAGGTGCACCCTCTGTGTTTTGTGATACTGACATTTTCATGTATGGTTGCTCGCCTTACGCGTGTGTGAACAATTGCTGCCTGGATGAGGTGACTAGACAATAACAGGGGAACATTCTTTAGTTTAAAACTCCTACTGGAGATATATATGCCTGAGCTTTCTAGTCCTGTCAGTTATAACTAAGCCATTAAGTTAATCATGTTGAATTCAGAAAAAGGTGCTACCCGAAACCTGTCAAAGTAATTATTCTTCTTTATCCTCTGAGGTAGGAGCGCTCTGTGTCAAATAAACATTTTTTAAGTGTTCCACCATAACTTTCTCCTCGTCTTCAAGATCTGCACCTTCTTTCATCTCCCACCTGAAAGAAAAAGAACTTTTTATTAATATTTTTTTATGTTTTAAACCAGTCTTTAGAACAAGCAAGTCAATACAAAACACATTACTATCAATTCATTGCCCCCCAACAGCGGGGTAACACCAGCTGAGAGTACCGGATCATACAAAGCACAACCCCAAAAAATCTTGCCGCACACAACTGGCATGTCCGTGAGGCAATCGACACACACGCTACCACAAAATCTTACTTAGATTTTTTTGTGATAATACTTTCTTTTTTTGTTTTGTATTGTGCACGCTGGTGGAGGTGGCGGCATAGTAAAACTAGCAGAGAAAAAGCAGAAGAGCTAACAAGGTTTTGGAACTTATTCAGACGCTGTCATCACTCTGTGAGTTTGCAGTGAGAGCTCAAACGCCACATGATGTCCAACCCAAATATTTAACGTGAATGTTCATCACTCTTTTGCAGTGACAATACTGTATTACAAAATACCACAAAAGTGACCGGCTCTTTGTTTCGTTAACCATCAGGTATACCTGTCACACCCAGAAATAAACATAACAGATTCTTCCCTTCCTCCATGTGAATACTCAATTCTAGTTTAGCATGAAGTCCTAATACCATTAAAACTGAAAAACTGAAAAAGTAGAAGAATATGCAGATGATTTTGATTTTCTTTAGTAGTTAATTAAATATAAAACCTTAGGAGTCACACAGTGTTCCCTTGCAGAAAATCCGGATAATAAATGCAGAAATAGTGCTGAAACACAGGTAGCTAAACTTTGTATCAGTCTAACTATGCCTACATAACACTTAGTAATGTGGCTCTGTTGCTTTTACAAATTTTGTGGATATTTAAGAGTTTGATATCCCTTTAATCTCTTTCTGTTCTAAATAGATAACAAAATTTAGGCTTCCAGTTCAGACCAGCCAAAGACCAAAGGTAAAGCCTGAATACTGAACACAGAAATCATATTTTCAAGTATTAAATCCAGTAGATTATAAATGAGCCATAGGATGATCCTGTAAAGTAGGAGACATGTAGAGGAGCAGCAGAACAAAAACTGCTTTTAGGAAACTCATGTCAGGAGCGATACTTTAATCCTGTCCCCACACTTGTTAGTTCCTCATCCAGACTGCAAAAACCAGAAGCCGTATACAAGTTTGGAGTGGTGAATAAATCAGATGTAATACAGAATGGTGGGAAGAGCATATTGCATTTATCATATTTGCAAAAAGAGGACAATCATTATTGGCAATGGAGCATGGCATGCACTTTTTGGAACTGTATTTAAAAGCTTACTAAAACCAGAAAAAGAACAAGTGCTCTGTAGTACAATCTGATCGTTAAAATACAGTTAGGAAAAATATATTCAATGAACATGTATAAATTAGCATATATCCATCATACCTCTACCTTAAAAATGGAATCTGACAGCCGACATTACTGCCTGGAGTGGAGAAGTATCAGAACAAGCAAAGCATACTATGAATAAAATTATAAACACCCTATGTCCACGATCAAAGTTTTGCAATAATTAACTCCACTCATATATGGCTACTATCATGCTTAACCTTATTTGAATATTGACATTAGGTACAATTAATGGCTGTTTTGTCTGTTGGCTTCATCTTCTGGTTTTCGATATGTTTATGAAATCTGGCTGTGTGAGCCCTCAGCACAGTTACTTTGCACGCATCCCAGGTGAACGGTGTTAAAGAGGGTGACTGGTTTCCCTTTTTCCTTTTGCTAATGTACCAAGGAGTCTCTTCGAAACCGGGAAGAAGTCGCGCAAGCCTTAATTTGAATTTATGGTCCTCAGAGTCATTCCAAAACACCACTTTACCAGTCGAATTGATTCATTTTAATTAATTTGATTTGTTGCATATTTTTAAGTTTGCTTAGAAGGACGGCAACTGAAAATGCTAAATGGAAAACATTGAAAACAGCTATTGCTGGAGGTATAACACAGAGATCTAGCAGTCTTAGCTAATGGAAGCTTAACAATAAATCAGCAGATTCCTTTTAAAGATAGTGACTTCATACTTGTCAGCACATTTCATTGAATCTTTAACGTTAGTGTTGGTAGAAATCTTCAATGTCATCCAGTTTGGACATTCTTTAGTGTTCACTTTGTAACAAGTTATTACTAATACATTACATTATCATTTTATCAAGAAGTAGTCTATTTTTAAAGCATTTAAGCAGGTCCAATGAGGATAAGAATGTCTTCTATGCATTCGCTTAGCAGTATCCATGAATTAAAGATCTATGAAATGAGCTTGACAAACACCCGGTCCCTCATCTAACTTAGAAATTTTTCCACTCATAAGCTTAAAGTCTGGGGACAATATTGTGTTTTTAAAAGACTACTGGACAGTAGGCAAGAAGGCCACAAGGTACCTCTGCTGTTTAAACGGGATGGGAAACCAGGTGTTTGTGTTCAAGTTGAAAACAAGTCAGCATTTACTATTCAAAAATTTGTCCAAAATAGAACATGTTTTTACTAGCATATCTAAAATGTGTGACAATTGTTTTGGCAATAGTAATTGGTACAAATCCAACTAGCTGGTTCAAGTAATGTGAACGTGAATGAAATTACCATCATGAATTACTTTCAAAATGCAAGCTTCATCAGCTGAACAGACAACCTGCACACCTCTCTTGTTTCAAATTATTAGCAACGTACCTCTTAGGAAAAATTTCCAAAAGGATAGGTGACATACATTTTATTTTAGTCTGGCTATATCTTGGAAGATTAAATAAAATCAGCATTATAAAAGGGTACTGGAATTATTTGAGCCAATCCATCGTATCACCGTCTACATTTTGCTTAGAGTTCACATAGCCATAAGGAGATGAGTCCGAGTGTGCAGAAAGCCCAACTTCCAGTATCTGTTTCATATTTAAAAGAAAGCATAAGTTTAGAATAAAATTCCAGCACCTTTGTAATCTTTAGGATAGCGGTGCAAGTTTTCAGGCCAATAGGCCCATACTACTTATGCACTTACAGAAATAAACATTTGGAATATGTTTTCAAAATATGCTTAACTATCAAATAATGTAGATGACATATTGTGTGCACCTGAAGCGAGCTGTCTGAAAACTTTTTCTCTGCATGCCTTTCCTTTCAGTGTTGCATGTGGCTGATGAAGGAAAAAAAAACCCCAACTAGGGGTATATTTTTTGGACAGATACAGCAAAACATGTCAGCACAGATAAACACAGGAATCACTGAAGTCTTCTGCTGGTCAGCCTAGACCTTGGATTGTGAGGTCAAGGAGGATAATTAGCACCGGGAGGGCTTCTGTTTCTCCCCATAAATAAGAGGCAAGAGAGGAAGAAGTCCCGGCTTGCACACCCACAAGCTCAGAAGGGGAGACAGATCCAGTGCCCCAGGAAGATCCAGTGATAGCAGGTCAGGCTTCCTTAGGAATTGTATCCATCTGCTATCCTGGCTTACAACCAGCGCTGACACATCCATCAAATAAATGAGTATACAGGACTATGTTTTGTTGCACTTTTGCCTTTCCACTGTACTGAGTTATAACAGGTAAAGAAATAGTGAATGTATTTGTAAAGATGCAGAGAAAAATCTTCTTCCGTGCATCTGTTAAAAAGCACACTGGACGTTTTAGCAGGGCTGGATTTAACATGTGGCGACGTGTTCACTGCTTTTTCCGTTGTGTTATTGTACATATTCTACAAATTGTAGACATTCCTATGAAGGCACCTTTTAAAAAACATAATAGGCACTATGTATTACATTTAGGTGCTTACAGATCAAAAGGAAGTATATGCCGTTGATACCAAAGCAGCAGCACATTAAGTCAGAAAAAACCCACATACAGTCATTTTGAGTACAGGGATTAGCAAAAGTGACACAGATTTTACCGGTAGCAGATTACCACATTTTAAGCAGAGTCATCAAGAAGTTTAACATATACTCTTCGATTAGTTACTAAGTTTATTTATTATAGTTCATTAATTATAACAAGTGTGTAAAGATGAGAGGTAAAAATTATGTAAAAAATTATAAGCAAGAGTAAACCTGAACAAAATTGAAATAAAATATAAGAACACTTTTCAACTCAGATGTATTTTGAACTTTGAAAAATGTCCTAATTTCTGTTATTTGAGAGACTAACCATGCCCTTTTCTACAGTTTATACAAAACAATGTCTAAAAAGTGAACATTTTACAGATAGGGTCACCCTAATATAATTTTATAGTGGTATTTTATGCATTGCTAACAGTGCTTATGTAGCATTTTGATATCTACTGCCTTTCTTAATGTCTTGAAAAATGTTACATCACACATAACTCTAAGGGAGGAAGTTAAAAAAAAAGAAACTGATGACACCATTGTTATTTCCTATGGAAAAGCTAGTATGTTTTTATTGGCAAATAATGAAAAATTAACTGTACAGCTGTATGTTAGATAGCTGAAAATATGTATTTCCATACTGAATAATAGATACAGTTAATAGTTGCTATGTATAAAAAAATAGCAACGTATTTGATACTGAGCTAAGCAGATGACATAATTCACATCTAATCTAAATCAGGCACAGACAGTGCCATTCAAACATCCTAACAAGGGTAAATAGTCAGACTTCAAGCACCGCAAGCTCTTAAGCTTATCTATTTTTAATGTGGTGAATTACCACTGGAAAGCTTTACAGACACACTATCTTCAAGAGCAGTTTTGATAAAAACAGTGAGCACAAGTAGAGAAGGTCTTTTTTGTCAAGTATTATGTAAGAAGGCAAGAGTGGGAAGAGAACGCAAAAAACCGTGCTTAACTTACATTCCCTTTTATCTATGTGATTTAAGAACCGTTTCATGTAATTTACATGGAAGTATTTTCCACGTATTCACCCTCAAGTTCTTCAAGTTCTTCTGTTTTGCTGTAATTTCCAAACTTCTGTCTAAATGCATTTATTTGTAAATAATGCTACAAAGGGAAGGAGGCAAAAGAAAGCAACAGTTTGTGCATAAACAGCTAATTGATGCCATTTTTTGTCAAGCTGAGATGAAATTCATCCCCCTGTTCAACAGGTGCAGATTTTCGGCACGGGACTTAACCCTGACGTGCGCTGCCAGCTGTGACACATCCATCCTCATGCACCGTGTGCTTGGAAGCTGCTGAGCCCTCCCAGTTCAGCTGGTCCTGGGGTCCCTCCCTGTCTAAAGGGTATTTTTCATGTGCAAGTGCTTCCTGTAGCCTTTTAAACTTGAGCAGACACAAAACGATTAATTGCATTTTCCCCAAACGAGACCTTCATACTCGTCCTTAGGCTTGCTCCTTGCAGAATATAGTTATGATAAATATTATTTTGAAATATTATGAAGATGTGACAGCATTTTTTTTTTGCCAGCCATTGACCAAGAGGAACGTGACAAAGCAGGCATGAAGCAGAAACAGGTGTTTTGGTGCTTTGGTGTTTTGTTGTTGCCTTTTGCGACCTCTACAATCCATCATCACGCATCCTATTCTGATACCTGTGCAGGACCTTTGCTGAATTCAAACCCCTCTGGTTAAAACAACCATTATCCCTTTGTACCGGATTGTACTGGCCTATTTATACCTGAGGTGAAAAATATGGGGACTTTGGAATTTTTTGTATAGTTCTTGAGATTTCTTGTGGTAAGTCAATGTATTTAAACTTAAATTTACGTGTAAATGCTTATTTCAATACAAAATAAACTTACACATTTAAATGTATTAGAATACTGCCAATAAAGCCAATAGTGTTCTCTACACTGAGCTGCAACGGGTAGAGAAATCATGCAGTTAAATAAAATATAATACCTTGCCACCAGCTCATGGAGCATTTTCATGAATTACCTTTTTGCTTCCTGAAGTTCATGAGAGACACAGCTGTGGATTAAGCTCTTACAGGCAGTGAAACAATTGTTTTATCAATGTCTAGCACATTACACTTCGCCATGAGACATGAAATATCAGCAGCTGGTATCTTGTTTGCCATTTTTAAGCAACAGAAGAATATACATCTCTGTATGTTTCACTTCATATTTCAGTTGTAAGTACACTTTTTGTAACATGAGAAATCATAGACCTTGAAATGCAATTTACATCAATGTTAGACAGCCAACTAAATCCAATGTTTGACCATAATCTCAAGTCCTGAAAAATCTTTCCATTTCTATGTGGGGCAATGGTTTATTTTTCTAATGGTAGTATTAAATTAAAAGGGAAGTGTCTGGTAGTTTTATCAGATTACGTTTGGTTAAAATAATTTATTCCAGATTGTGACTAACATTTTAATTCCTTAAATATTAACCATTCAAAAAATGTCTGCTTTGTTTCAGTCATTTGTGTAGTAATTTTCTCAGATTTTTTAATCTCTCTTAATCCACCTACTATCCCTTGAAGGACATAGAAAAAAAGAGGGAGATGGGCAGCCATCCAAAACACAACTACTGCACTATTGAACAAGACCCAGACGAACAATGTGATGCACGCAAAGGTTCTGATGGTGACATTCACTCTGAAATCATGTCATCTGGAGCAACATCTCCATGTATACCTAAAGCAAACCAGTTCACTTGTCTTTCTTCATCCGAAACAAACAATATCCCCCTGTAGTGGAAAGTTATATTGCTTTCAGGACAATCTATGCAAAAATTAGTGTCCTTTATCATATTCAGAAATAAATCAAACCTGAAGATTTCAATACAATTTTGCCACATTCCTTTCTCTTACGTATACAGAAACACCATGAAAAATGCCCTCCTAGAATTTTCCCAATCAATAAAACAAATTTATTTATTTCCTAGAGGATACAAAGGAAGATGCCGTTAGAATTATTATTTATGTTTTTAATTATCTGTGTGCCACAAGAATGGAAGAGAGGGGAAAAAAATGAAAGGAAGACACAGCTTTAAGGCATCAACAGAGTTATGCTACTGCTTCCAAAGAGCAAGCCAAAAGAAGAGACAGTATTTCGATGCACTGAAGAAATCAGCGCATGGGAAACATTTCAGAAAGTATGTCATGAGAAGAGAAGAGAAGAATAGAGCTCTGACTCACAGGTTAACCTGTCCCAGCTATGAAGTTAAGACATTAGAAGGATATTTAAGAAGTTTTGAACTGAAATAGAAACTTCACAAGTGTCGGAATAAAATGATGAAAGACCCTTTTCCAGGGCGAGAACACAGCTACGAAGGATGTTGTCAAGGGCAGCGGAAGGCACACAGCAACAATTTTAGAAGCTCTCCAGCTGTAATAAGAAAGGAGAGGTAGTATTTACCCAGCCTCCCTGTTACTGGTGCTTGCTGTCCCACATCTTTGAAAAACAGTGAGTTTTCTGCCAGGAGTTGCAGACAGCGGGAAAATGCTGCAGCAGGATGAAGCTTTCTTTTGGGTCTTTTTTTAATTTAACCTTTTTTGCTCACAATTCTAACACAGTAGACAATTGGAAAAATCTATATCCTGAACAATTCAGTTGGTTCTTTAAAAAAATTAAGTGAAATTTCCATTTTTCAGTGCATTCTTACAACGCTTTCTTAACTGTGTAAATAATGAACATTTGAGAGAATTTGGCTCATACTGATCCAGCTTTACTGAAGCTGTCACTGTGCCTTATTCTGAAGGTAGTAAAGTTTGTTTGGTTTCTGAGGTAGGAGGATGTCTCTTTAATTTTATTTTCAGTTTTCTGAGACATCTTGTTTTGTACACAACTTGTATACTGCTCCTTGAGGTCCAACACCATTTACATCACAATAATGTTGATGTCATCGTTAGTGTCTCAAAAAACGGAAAGATGCTCTTCATAAAGGTTTGAGAAGTGTCTCCAACTTGGAGGGAAAACATATGTGTGCATCCATATACGTCCATCTATGACACTTCTAGTTAATTAATGATAACAATACAGACTGATAGAGAAAAGGGAATGTACTAACAAATTAACAGAAGTCTAATTATACAGTTCTGAGAGTGGCAAGCTGTCAGTAGATGAACACAACTAGAGTAAAATGAAACTACAAGTTTCAGACACCTAAATATCTACTCCCAAGAGCAACTTGGGACATTAGTTGGCATAAATCCTAGGGTAAGAAAGAGGTAAAAAAGAGAGAAATCACACATTTCTAACAGTTTTCATCCACACTGATCTAATCCACTAACGTTCCTCTCGGACTAAGGCATCTGAATTCCAGTAAGGTTTCTTGTGTCCCAGTCCTTGTCCTGCTGGCTTTCCACCACTCTGCTGCCAGTCATGGAGTAGGTGTCTTCCTAAACAGGAATTTCTTATTGCATCCGAGTGGATTCTGGGGTGAATTACACACCGGAATGCATAAAGAATAAAAGACCTATAAAAATATATGTATCTCAGCAGGATCCGAGAACTACCATGCTTTTGTGAGATGAAGTGAGTGCTGGTGCATTCCCTGAGCTGGCAGGTTTACAGAAGGTGCCTGCCACTCTCTCCTTTACATTTTAATAAATACAGGTTTTTTTAACCCTAATTCATGAAAAATTTTGGCTGAAAGATCTTGAATAACAGGGCAGATTTGAAATGACCTGTTCATTGCCAAGTAATCTTGATTAAGGTGAGCCTTATAAATTTAAATCCAATGTGAAAGCATTTGGTTTCAATGTTTTATAAGTAAGTGATGTGAGTTTTTATTCAAAATAGTATTTCAATGTAGAATATATTTATTTCTTTAATGTCCCAATTTATTTTTTCAACCCAAACTGGTATTTTCGGCTTTTTGGTAACCAAGTATATGTATTTTATGTTTAAAATGAAGCATTTTGATTTTTTGCTGTTGCTTTTTAAGTAAGTTAAACCCCCCAAAACCCTAATAACAATAACTTATACAGCTTCAGTTTGCTGGACTTGTACTTTACTCGTATTTGGACCGAAACACATTCTCTCTTAGTCTAACTGCTTAGAACCTTAAGCGAAGTTTATTCACAAAGGATAACTTCTTATAACAGTAATCAGAGAAATAATTGTGCTAAGATCGCATGTGCTTATTGCCTGCATATTGTCCCCTGTCCCCATTCTTTTATTTCTTCTTTAGACTATACCCAAAACCTCTAGTGCATGTGTGCAGTTTCTTCTCTGACTCTCTGAATTAAGAACACTGTACGCTTGCTTATGCAAATGCATATAAGATTTCAAATATATATGCATATAGCATACCTCTATATATATGTACATATATATACATATATATATACTCATGCAATAACAGAGTAAGGATGCAGGCGTTCAAAAGGGCAGATTTTATGGAAGAATGGGATCAATAACAGTATGTCTAAGCTAAGTGCTTGGAGGGCGATATTCAAAGGATTTAATAATTTTTTTCAAGAATTTTAAATAACTTTGTAATCCTCATATGGAGTAAATTCAATTATTTTGAGCATTAATAAAGTTTTTTAAGAAAATCCAGGGGCCCAAACTCACAAAAGGAAGTACCTTGTGATTGCAGTGCTGGCAGCATTTCCACTCAGTAAATGTAAGTTTTACCTGCATATGATTACATGGTAGAGCTTAGGAACCAAAAATGCATCTACTAAAAATATCCTGCTCTTCAGCTCATGCACTACTTGTTCCCTCTTTTCACCCCTCCCCTTTTTATTTCAGTTTACAAAGGCTTTCCATAATGAATGTTGAAAACCCAATGTAAATACTTTAAAGGATTAAGCTTTCAAATGTGGTTACTCTGGCATATGTATGTTCCGTAAATACAAACACAAGATATATCTGCTGAGAAATTATATTTGATAATTTGACAGCTTTGTTGCTTAGGAATATAAAAAATTCATATTTTGTCAACAAGAAACCTCCTCCATTTGTTAAGAAGGGGCTACTCTGATAGCATAGAAACATGAATATTTTGAAAACACAGATTATTATGGGATTAATACAATCCCCTACTTTTCTTAATGCATTGGATTTATTAAAAAAATAGTCATTTTCTTTCTTTTAGAAGAATCTCACTCAGTTCATAACATGCAGAAAAAAATGTGTAATCTAAGCAGAACATCTAGGGGAGCCAGGACGCTGAAATTTATTGGTACCAAAAGGATTTATTCAGATTTGAGCAAATGATGGGCTGTTGAAAAATCTTACTTCCTTCCATGTTCACACCAAAGAACAAAACGCTCCTGCCTGGCCAGTGTCCAGAATCCCCCGGTCTCCCATGAGGACCAGGCATGGCCCATCCTGGGCTGCCGCAGGTGCCCGAGGTTGGTGTTCCTCTACAGCGTGGCCACTGGGAGCAGGTTGCTTGTCCTGTCGGAGGATCTCCAAGGACAGAGACTCTGTTACTTCCTTGGGCAACCTGGTCCAGAGTTTGACCAGGTTGGAGTAAAAAAAAGTTTTTTTCTTATGTTTAGACAGAATTTCCTGCATTCCTGTTGGGCCTGTTGCCTCTGCTCCTGCCACCGGGCACCACTGAGAAGAGACCATCATCTTTACACCCTCCATCAGGTGTCCGTACCCATGGATAAGGTGCCCCCTGAGCCTTCTCTTCTCCAGGCTGAGCAGTACCAGCTCTCTCAGCCTCTCCTCGTTTCACCGTATTTCACCGTACCATGTGGAACTACCGCAGATGGCACACAAACACCATGTCTCCCTCACACCTGTGGAAATCCTCGCCAGCAGCCTTTCCCAGGGAAACATTAGCCCCATCATTAGCGCTGTCCCATATGGCACGGTTGTCCCTCCTCGCGCATGCCGCAGCTGCACCTCGCTCTGACTACTACGCCTTCCTGTAACTAAAGATGGTGTCGCAGGATATTTCTACGTGGCGTGACAGAGTGTTGTTAGTTAAGTGCCAGCCACCACGCCGAGGGAGCTGCTCCCCGTTCCGCAAGCGGCGCCATTTTGTCCACGTGGTCCTGGGCCAAGTGAGAGGGGCCGTGCCTGCACCGATGGCGGCAGGCTTCAGATTGCTCAGGTGACCTTCGTTTTGGCACTTTACACATTCCAAACCTTCAGCTTGCAGGCTGAATAATCTCTGAAGACAGTACATTTATACACTATCTTAAAAGTAGAGCATGCCTTATGGAGAATGCTGACAACAATCCAACACAGAGTAGCAGAAGACGGCACACAAGCAAAACCGCGTTATAGGGAATATAATCCCAATGCTATATTGAAGCAAAATAATTCTCTTTTGTTGGTATTAAAAGTACAATAATAAATGTTTCAGTATAACCCAGCTGACACCAGAGTGTACCTATTTCACCCCTGGCAGGTATGTGTCTCAGCACAAATCATAGAATCATTGAATCACTTGGGTTGGAAGAGACCTTTAAGATCATTGAGTCCAACCATAAACCTACACCAAAACCACCCCTAAACCATATCCCTCAGTGCCATGACTATATATATGCTTTTTGGTAGTTCTACCTGTTGAGGCTGTGCTCTCTGGGAAGGTGTGGTCAATGAGGGAAGCATCCCAGGCTTGGTGGCGTGGGAGATGGGGTTCTCTGGGTGCCCTGGCCTCCTGCCCACCTCACAGCTTCTCTATGGGAAAATCCCCACATCCAGGCAGCAGCAGTCAAAGTTCTCCTGCTGTGTGTCAAATGCTCCTACTGCAAATGCTCTCCTCGCTCCAAGACAGACACGGAGGGGCTGGAGCGTGTCCAGAGAAGGGCAGCGGAGCTGGGGAGGGTTCTGGAGCACCAGTCTCCTNTTAAGATCATTGAGTCCAACCATAAACCTACACCAAAACCACCCCTAAACCATATCCCTCAGTGCCATGACTATATATATGCTTTTTGGTAGTTCTACCTGTTGAGGCTGTGCTCTCTGGGAAGGTGTGGTCAATGAGGGAAGCATCCCAGGCTTGGTGGCGTGGGAGATGGGGTTCTCTGGGTGCCCTGGCCTCCTGCCCACCTCACAGCTTCTCTATGGGAAAATCCCCACATCCAGGCAGCAGCAGTCAAAGTTCTCCTGCTGTGTGTCAAATGCTCCTACTGCAAATGCTCTCCTCGCTCCAAGACAGACACGGAGGGGCTGGAGCGTGTCCAGAGAAGGGCAGCGGAGCTGGGGAGGGTTCTGGAGCACAAGTCTCCTGAGGAGCGGCTGAGGGAGCTGGGGTTGTTCTGACTAGAGAAGAGGAGGCTGAGGGGAGACCTCATCGCTCCCTGCAACTGCCTGAGAGGACGGGGTAGTGAGGTGGGGGTCGGTCTCTTTTCCCAAAGGACAAGCAACAGGACAAGAGGGTATGGCCTCAGGTTGTGTCAGAAGAGGCTTAGGATGGACATTGGGAAAAACTTCTTCATGGAAAGGGTTCTAAAGCCCTGGCAGAGGCTGCCCAGGGCGGTGGTGGAGTCGCCGTCCCTGGAGGTGTTTCCCAGCCGGGCAGACGTGGTGCTGAGGGACATGGGTCAGGGGTGGGGTGGGCAGGGTTGGGCTGATGGTTGGACTCAGTGATCTTAAGGGTCCCTTCCAACCTGGGTGATTCCTTGATTCTATACTAGTGAACAAAATCTCTCTTGACTTCCAAAGGTTTGGATGAGCCCATAGGAACAACATCTAACCACATCACCGGAGTCACGTGTTACAAAGGAAGAATATTGCCTTTACATTACTTTATCCATGCAAACTTGTCCCTGCGTAGAAAAAACAAAGTAATCATGAGTTTCGTAATGGCTGAAATACTGAAGTAAACAGGCCCAAATCAGACATCTGTGCTGCACACCGGTGCTTCATTTCCCATTCTGACACTTGCAGGGTAAGTGTGGTCCCTCCAGTATGGAACAGCACATGAGTAATGCCTGTATGTCTGTTCCTACAGAAAGTAGATGTCTAGTACAATAAAATCTACAATAATTTTTTTCAGCTCTGAATTACCTTTTTGAAAGGAAACTGTGCACTAAATGAAGTGATCATTAACGGCTAATAATCCTGAGTCAGGATGAATTCTTTAATGCTACAGATTGGGAAAGGATGTGCCAAAAATAAAACAAAAAAAGAAATGGAAAGGCTGGGATAAATTGGCTGGTTTCCATTGTTAGATACAAAAAAAAAAAAAATTGAATTTAACAATCCTGGAAGACTAGCAGCTGCTTCTTATTTTATTTTCAAAACTTAGTAACTGGTTGTACAACCCTGTATCACTCTCCCAGAGGATTACCAGGGCCAGACTGAAAATGCAGCAAACAATTGATGCAGAGATACCATCTCAAAGAAGAATAAAATAATCTGTAGATAAAAATCTACATAGTCTAACAAATCAATTTCAGACTAGCAAACAGGTGAATAAACAAATACAGGGGAGGAGATAAAGGTACATAAACAAGATCTCTGTCCAGCCTCTGCTTCATTGTTAGTTGTTTAGGTCCTTCACTGCTGCACTGCAACCCTTAACAGAAAGGTTCATGCAAAATAAATAAATGCATGCAGAAAGAAAGTATTTATTTATGTTTGGAACTGAAAAACTAGTGATTTTCCTCAGTTCATTCCATGCAAGATAATATTGCCTATATCAGTGTAACTAATATTTACATCCAGAAATGAGAAAGCCACAAATACTAGGAAGAGAAAGGAAAATGAGAAGAGGAAAGAAAATATTGGAAATCAGTCATGCACACCAACGTCTTGCAACCAAGGTATGGGAGAGAGCTAGAAGAAATTCCCCTGTAACTCTCTCAAATCGGCAAAGAGGTTTCCTCTCTGCTTAGCTGGGGTCCACTCCTTAAACTGTTGTTAACTGGAAGAAGATGAATAAACAAAGGCAAATTTCATCTGGTTTTGACCCGTTACAAAGGCGGGTGACTGTACAGAATGGCATGCTGAGCTCTGGTACATAAAACTGATCTTGAAGTTAACTTCGTAAAGCCGTGTCTTAAACACATTTTAAAATCATGCTGATTAATTAATTTACTCAACGTGCAAACACATGCAAGTCATTTAACTGTAAATAGTGTTAACTATATTTCAAGATACAAATTTAGACTAGTTGCTAAATAGGGGGTTGATTAAACAGAAATACTGTGTGATGAGAATATCTTAATATACCTCTTATTTACAGTAGCTTTTTTCCACTCCTCCCTTCTTTGGAAAGTTAAATACTACTGTGCAAATATTGTTTTAAAGATTATGAGGCTCTAGTTTTCAAATTAATCCAGTAGAATATAATTTAAATTAAAACATTGGCTTTACTAATGCAAGAAGTGATTGAAGAATTTTCCTCTACTTCATAAAATACTAAAGGAATTGGCCTATTACGTTATTTTTCATTAATCTGTTAGTGTGGCAAAACCAAAAATGTGGAGGTATTGAAGTAAATAAATAAATAAAACCACGAATGTAATACGATAAAGCTTAAATGATCTGAGCACAATACATTTAATATTGATTTTGTACGTCCTCCAGTAAAGATTGAATCGATTGCCTAACAGGCTAGTGAGAATAATATTTGGCAAATTACTTGCCAGACTGTCTGCTGGCATTGTTTAGTAGGGTACATAAGCTAAGGATGGCATTATTCAACAGATAAAGCAAAAAAGCAGTTTTACAGCTCGCTGTGTAAGACACGGATGACGTCAGGAGTGGAGGTCCCAAAACAGGGAAGAGATGGATGAGGAAAAAGACACGTAAGAAAAGAGTAAGGCCATGCGGATACTTGTTTGAGACATGTAGACTCAACTGAATTGCACAGGTTTGTTGTTGCTGTCATGTAAATGATATTTATCCCCACAGATTTTTGGAACTGGCAACTTGCTTGGGATTACGTGCATATATCTGCAACCAAGACACTCATGAAGACATATGTTCGCAATTTTTACTGATGCAGAAAACACCGATTTGGTGAACATTTTTTTATGGAAGTGTACCCGCTTTTACATCATTTTCAAAAGGAAAACACATTTCAAAGCTAGAAATCAAGAAAATACCTTCAGGCAGTTTAACAGGTTGGCTTTTGCCAGCCAGGACCAAGGCTCACGTCCCTACTCTGCTGCCTTGGTCATCAACGTGGGGAGAACGAGGGAAGACAGGCAGCACTCTTTTGGGCTGCAATACAGTGATTCAGTGAGGATTTTATTTATTCCTTATCACAGAAGAAAGGAAGCGTCCCTGTGGTATGTAACCTTCTAATTGAAACAACTGACTGGAGACAGGCGAGAGTGACAGAGGAAGGGTCTCCCATGTCCCAGGGAAATCCCCACCTGCCGGGCTCCTAGCTTTGCGTCTCTGCATGAATGGAATCTAAAAGACTTGGATTTCATCCTGACACAGGATGGCAACACTTTCTAAATTTCAGAAATCTTCTCATGGTGAGAATATGATTTCGTCTCCTTCTTTATCCACCAGGTATACCAAAAATCAAGCTGATATAAAAATCTATGTATCATCCAGGTATCATACTTCCACATATGAAGATCTGTCAGAAGTTGAAAAAAACGGATACAGGTGGTGCCTACAGTATCTGGCAAAATGCCTATCAATGCCATTATCAGTTTTCAAGCAGGAATTCACAGACTATTAACATCTCTGCAGCAGCTTACACATTTCAGAGAACACAACGCTAAGCATCAGCGTTAGATCTACCCTGATTATGATAGATCTGAGGTAGCAGAGAGTTAAAAAATGTAATAATTCATTGCCATATTTGAACTCCTGGTAATGCATTTTTTATTTTTAAAAATCAGAAATCAGCACAAAGTTCAGTGCTTTCAGGAAAAGAATAATTCCTGCATAAAGAGCTGCCAAAGAAATAAAGAAATGATGGATATTACAATAAATGAGACCATGAAGCCAAAGTTAGTGCAATGTTTCTCTCTTTTCTGAAATTCTAATTCTCTCTATATTTCTGCTCAAGGCAAACGGCATTCTTACTACATATTTGTGGAGCATCATGTGAACTTTATTCTAGGATAAAATATTGAAAGAATAAATTGTTGAAAATGTATTGAAATGGTTTTAATTATTCAGTATTTTTAATAAGAATGATAGATTTAGAAATTACAAGGAGCCTTAGGATCATAAAAATTACAGTGTCTGCTGCAGCTGGCACTTGCTGTGTCTATTTCATCCTAAGAAGCAGTTTTTCTGTTTCTGAAGTATCTGAAGCCACCACCGATATGGCTGAAAGCATGAATTTGGAAGTGGGCACCATGTAAAAGTATGCTTTCTCTGTCTACTTACAACCTTTTTTAGGGACTGAGTCACGCCAGGGGAAGAGCTGAAGTGCTTGTAATGGCACCATTAAGATTTTTAAGAGCATAAGAACCTTTCATAGGTCAAGCACAAGATGACGACAGGCCTGGCTCATTTTTATCCTCCGCTCATACAAATGGTAGTTAAACAAACACCTACTTCTTCTGTCCTACATAGTCACCCACTGCCAGCCTTTCGACATTCCTATTCTGCTTCTCAGGGGCTGCAGAAAACAGGCAAATATATTCTCCTGTCAAAAACACTCTGACCTCTCTCTTAGTTCTAAATGATGAATAATAAGAACAAAGGGTATTTGTGTCGAATTTTCTGCCTTGAACTTTCTTTTCACTGTAAAGCTGCACACCCTAAAATCCATATAGAAAATTTGTTTAAAGATCAGGAGATGTAGGTACCGTGGAAGGGATTAAAACTGGGCAAGTATCTGTGGCACAAAGTGCGATGGAGCCTGTGTAAAATGCCTTTAAATAGTTTCATAAAATGGACATCCTGCTGAAGCAGAAGAGACAAGGTTTACGTACACAGCATGGTGTAAGTTTTGCCCATGTTTCTTCAATAGACAGACCTCCCAAGACTGGGATATTACTGGGATAAGTAAGTGCTTAAGTAAGTAATTTAAATATTTTAAAAGTTGGACACTGCCTTAAAGATCAGCATAATATCTGAAGATAAAGGGTTAATAAATAAAAGAATCACAAACAAGTAAACCTTCGAATAGAGATTTGGAAGAGTCTTTCATTTGGGGGAATGTATTAAATGGATGGAAAGATAAGTAAATGGAAAAAGTAAATAATGCAATTATTTCAAGGATGAAAATATTTCTAAGACATTTAACAACCTCGTGGAACTAGCTGAAATCACAAAAAAAGAAGGCATGAAGATAAAAAGAACAAGACCTATGTACCAGGAAAGTGTGAAGAAACAAAAATATAAAAAGAGTAAAGGAGTTCCCAGAAAAGTTTAAGAAGGTGCTAATACTGTTTAAAAGCTTGTTTTCACAAAAACCATTTTGTTAAAGCATTTAAAAAAAAAAAAAAGGAAGAAATTACCAGATTCTCATATTCTAATCTTAAGTATGTTCACGGCAGCTTTATATCAATAATATAAATCAGCACAAATTTATTTGTTTCAGGCAGAAAAAATTATCTGGTGATTCTGGATAAGTATTCTCAATAGCCAAAAATGGTATTTCAAATCGTAAAGCTGCTAAGCATGTAAAAATCAGTGTTCACTAGACAGAGATACCAACTGTGGAAATGACAGGTCACAAACTGCAATTTGATTTAAACTCATAACAGTTTTTCACAAAGTGAATATTATTTTAAGCATATTATTTTAAGTCCAGGAGAGACACAATTAAACGGGCTCCTGGAGAAATGGTATTAAAAATTGTAAGTGTGCTTCAATGTAAAAAAGAAGACAAAGTTGTAGTAACACATCCAGAATTATATTTGGTACTACTAAATTACACATCGTTGCATGGCTAAGTGGAATTAACAACACCTGCTGGAACGTTGTGTAGAAATCTGAGAACCGCACTACTTGACTATGTAATAAATTGTGTTCAAAATAAAATGTTTAAATACTTAAAAGTCCAACAGACATATACTATGACAAAAATTAAAAGACCTTAACCCTTCCCATTTGACAGTACACACATGAGATGTGAAGAAGACAGTACATATATGATATTCTACAAGCACCTACGTGCAAAGCATGAGTGCAAGGGAACTTTCCCCTTACACGTAACGGGTGGACACTGAATGAACTGCAGTCAATTAATAGAACAGGATCCATTTTCACATTCTTTTGCAAAAGGAGGAAGAAAATATCTGAACATAGCATTGCTGACACAAAACAGAATTTGTATTAGCTGCTGCCTAATGCTGCAAGGCGGAAACCCACACACGCATCCATATAAAGCTAAGAACTATGAGCTCAATCGGCTGGATGTGGGTGAATATTTGAAGTAAGTATCATTACCTGTCTACCCTTCTTTTATAGTCTTTTCTGGGTGAGACGCTAAAGCTTTGCGCTGGTCAGGCACAAGCGACCTCATCCACCAGGCAAAATGAGGGAAATGGGAAATGTTGATGCATGTTATATTGTAGTCAAGTATTTTTTCCCTGAAGTACTCATTCAGTAAGTAAATATAAAGATCGCGGTCTGGGGAAACGTGACCCTCCTGGAGCCCTCCAGCGGAAGAGATTTGACCGATTTGCAGAGAGGTATCGCGGTCCTGACAAACAACATGTAAAATTCTTGTTCACTGCTTTCTTTAGGCTGGCTGCGCTAATATTAGCTTAACTATTCGGTATTAAAGACTTGACTTACTATGAGCTCAGTTTTCATTAACAAAAAATATATCCAAAGACACACACACACAGAGGAAAAAAAAACAATGAAACAACAATTTATCACATATGCAGGAGCTAATGTGTACTGTTTGTGAACAATGAATTGTAAGGCTCAGCATGTGAGTAAGTGGTCTTCATGTAGGTTGTGTGGTAAAGTACACGGTGCATTAAAAAGCCCATTTTTTTCCCCTTTTAACTGCTCGTTCTATAACCTCCTTATTTTCCTAAATTTGCTGAGCCTCTCTCTTTATGTTGTGGTAGTGAAGCAGATTGCTGATAGCACAATACCTAGTGCAACATGTCTTCTGCAGCAGTTTTGCAGGTAATTTCCTCAAACACAAAAGAGACAACACATATAGGACAGAGCTAGTCTGTAATTTACTTCTGGATAACAAATTATCAATTTAGTCACTTCTCTAACAAAACCAAAATAATTTTCCTCTCTTAGATTGATTTTTAACTGTGCTATTACAATATTATCCAATACTACTAGTATCATGCATATTTAATTTTATTTCAGAGATAAAACATTTTGTGGAAGGAAGAGGAGGATAAACTGACACAAAATGAAACAATTCTTCATGTTAAAAATAACCGGCATGAAAACACAGTTGCGAGGAAGGTAAATTATAAAGTATGCATTTATCCAATCATTTTAAATACCATAATTACACTGACTGCTCATCAAAAGACTTTTAAGACTCATTAAAATTATAAAACATTTCTAATTAAATCCATATTTAAATGAAGTTTCTATAACGAATCTACGTGGTACTTTAAATCAAACAAAAAAGTTCTGGTGAAAAATCCAATTAATTGAAGTTTCTGTAAGAATTACAGCTTAATGATGGGGGCAGCGCAGTTGCCTTTTAGTTAAAATTGAATATTACTGTGTTACATCCATCTTTAGCCCAAACTTGTCCATAAAATAATCAATCTTCATGAAATTGCACATGCCAACTATTATTCCAGTATACAATATTATTTTTTCCTGGAAATGGTAACTACAATGATGCAAGGGGCTCTTAGGGTTAACATTACCATATACGCAATTTAATTGATGCGATCAGAAGGGGAAGAGGACCCATGTTCTTATTAGTCAAAACCAGTCTGAAGCACAAGTATCCACTCATGCGCGCTCTTAGTCACGACATTTTACCAGTGTCAGACACGTTTGCCACCCAAGGCACTGGGGAACTGGGCTTTTGTCCAGTGGATTGGGATGGTCCGTCAACACTCATCTAGGGAGTGCCCCAGAGTACCCTCCTTTCACATCAGTCTCCAGTCTTTGAGGATTTACATTGAGCTCTTTCTTCTGATCTCAAACGGCTTTACCATTTCTCAGTTTTATCAACAACATTGCTCTTTCTCCATCTTACGAATAGCATTGCTGCTTTTCTTCTTCCTAGTGATGTCACTTTGGTGTGAGATTAAAAATCTTTATTGTCTTAGGTTGAGGACCAGACCACTGGACTTTCACAGGACACCAGTCTTTAGTCAGGTTTCATAGGTTAAATCTGCTCAATACTGTACACAAACGTTCTCCATCAGAGTCTGGGCACATTCATTGCTGTTCACCATCAAAGACAGAAGGGACCTCTGGAGGTCATCTAGTCCAACCACCCCCCCCAAACACGTGTAACTGGATCAGGTTGCCCAGGGAAGGCTTGAACCCCTCCAAGGACGGAGAGCCCGCAGCGTCTTTGGGCAAGACGCTCCAGTGCTTAACCACCCACAAATCCACCATAAATATGTGCAACTATCCCTATCCATTTACAACCTTTGTTGAAATGTATACAATGATTCGTTAACTTCCTTTTTTTTTTTTTTTTNTTTTTTTTTTTTTTTTTTTTTTGGTAATTGTAGATCTGTTCCTAGCAAACTAAACAATATGCAGCTGTGGAAGAATTTTCTATGAGTAAAAAAGAGAGACATGGCAAAGTCTGGCTTTTTCTCCATGTACTTAAAATGAACGTCAGCAATTCAAGATGTAGCTTTGTTTAAGGATGCAGAAATCCATTGTGGAAGCCCTCACGGGCATTTGGAGATACTCCAGAGTATGAAAGCTCCCTCCTGTGATCTGGTGAAAGAAGGGAAGGCTCAGGTAGCAAAGTCTAAACAAGGAGAAACTTTCTTGCTACTTCTCCCTGCAGAAACATCACCTGCAGAAGAGGTGAGGACTTCCCTTTGCAAAAAGAAGAACCTGTTCAAAAGAAGCTGAAATTCATAGAGCTCCAGAGGCATGGAAAGCATGTAGATAAGATGGCAAAAGAAGGGTGACATGCTAAGATGAAAAAAGAAGGTTTGTACATAGGTAAGGGGAAAGCTACACTGATCTATGAAAACAGGAAGAAAAAACGTACGTCTCTGAGGAGCTCAGAAGAAGGGGATCCACTCAAGGGACTTAAAACCGCTTCTTTATAAGAGCTTTGGCAACACAGTTCTTCAGCGTTCTGTATGGACATTTCCAGTGGCACAAGAAACCCATATAACTGGATTTTTATATATTCTTCTCAAATAGCCACACAGAGAAATGTATCTCTATTTAAGAGATGGCAAATACAAGGCACAGAAAGATTACAGTGGCCCAGAATTCAGTCTTCCAAAATGTGCACTCTGGTTTTCACCAAAGAAGTAAAGGAAGGAAATAATCCTTCAGCTCCACTTTTCTCCATGTGCTCTACTTACTCTCTTTGTTGCAAATTACTTCCTTAGAATTAAAAAGATATTACATTCATAAGGATCAGTTTGGGCAGTTTTACCCTGTTATCATAGCGGTGACTAAAGAGATGTTTCCTCTGGCTTCCCCATCCCTCCTGGTCATGGTACCAGGTGAGCTTCTCCAAAACTGGACCATACTTCAGCCAGGGTGAAGCTAGTGTGGCAAAGATTAATTTCAAGAACCCAGTTTCAAAAGAAAGGTTTTTAATAAGGAATCTGAACACTTGGGTATTGTGAAAGGTCAGTTTTCTCCAGATTTCCTGGCTCTTGAGTGCCTGTATTCCAGCAGCGAGAGCTCTGCCCAGCCCAAGTGAAAAGAAGGACACCACCTTAGCAGACCTCATTAAATGGTCGTGTTTACCAGATTCTGGCATTTTAGACAAAATAAGGTGACATACAAAGCAAATGATATCTTGAATTATTTTGCAGGATTTTTACTCTACACCATTTGCGCACTACGTGATTGTTGCTTTCACACAGGATATTCGCTTTATCATTTCCTCCCCCTAAATCTGTCCATATTTGAAACTACTGCCCTTGATGTTCCTCTTTTTCCTTTTCCCTTTTTTTCTGGCCGGTCTTTTTTCCAGATGCTCAAGGGGAAAACAGGCAACAAGTTAGATCTGTCTCCCTCTGTACACTCCTTTTTACACATGTGTTTACATACAGAATGATAAGAACGGTAGAGTTTAGCACAAAGAGAACTACAGATCTGAAGAAACAAAAACGAGCTGCAGTTTTAGCAATCGACACTTGTAAAATACTACATAAATTCTACTGTACACAGAAATAACAAGACCTTCTTGAACCCTCCCAGTGATTAATTAGAAAGCCTGTCTTACAGATTTTTCTCTCAGGTGTAGTAACCTCGTGGACCTTACCATTAAGAACTAATAAATAAATGCTTGGTTAAGCACAAACTGGTTGATAGGCAGTGAAAAAGAGTGATGATCTAGTTTTTTATGCAAGACAGTTATCCTGTCATGTTACCTTAGAGGACAAAATAATACCAAATAAAAATAAAATTTTCGAGTGCCTGGTATAATGAATTATTTAGAAAAATTCATTACTATATTTTCAATATTAATGCAACATGCAGGAAGTACAGAGCTGAAGCTGCATACAGGGTACACTGTTTTTATACTTTTTTAGATCAGCTGCACTAAAAATCTAAAATGAAAACAGAGAGGAAACCTACAAAAATTATTAACTAGGATAAACAAACCATGCATATTTTATGTCATAATATGCCTGTATATTGAAAGATAATGATTTTTTTTTAACCTTTAAACCTTTATTTTCAGTATGCTTCTAAGGACCACAATTACCTTCAAGGAGGAGAGGAGATGGAGATGTCTCTGTAAAGGAAGCTTGACAGTATATAAAATACAATGACATAATTAAATCTTCTCACTGATTACCTGGCACATTAACTGTTATATATTTGCCTTTGTATTGCACATGTTATGATAATTAACCATGATCACACTTGGATGCTTTTACACAAACCTCCTGACGTAATATACAAACAGGAAATTCAAGATTACCTGAAAGACGTAGTAACTCGAGTTCTGCCCCTTTTGTTTTGCATTTTCTTAAGTAAGTTGTAATTTAAGATTATTAGAAGAGAAATAATACATTTCATGGACATCTAGATGGCCAAATATGTATTTTCTCATTAAACTTGAGGTCACTTAAACCGTTTTGCTAGATATGAGAGCCCTAGACTTGTTCCGAGTAAATAAAAAAATACTGTCTCAATAGATCAAATAGAGCATTTTTTTAGAAGTGTGACAGAGGAAAACCTTAATTCCATCATTTACCTATCCTGCCACACACAACCCTTGCTTGTATAAGCACAGATTATTTTTTGTGTGTTTAGCAGGGCTCAGAGGAGGAATTTCCACTGCCACAGGCGAGATGTCCGTGTGAGCGGGAAGTGGCCACTGTGGGAGCAGAAGTCATTATCCCCCCGCGGGCGCCCACTCCCAGCCTCTGGAAGAGGAAGAGGAGTGTGGCCAATCTGGTTCCTCTCCGGCAGCTGCTTAGGGATGCAGCAGCTGGGATACCCACTGGGATGGCCATCAGCAAGGGGGTGACGTAGAGGAGTGCGATATTTGCGATAATGCTGAGATAGCTCCTGCTCATTTACCGATGAAGCATTTCAGAGACAGTAGCAATTTCCCCCTTAAGTAGAACACCCAGATTCTCCACTTTTTCCAAGTTAAAAATGGAAGGAGATGCAGGAGGGAAAGGAGGGGGCTACCATGGGAGATTTTATTCCAGCGCATGCCAGACAGGAAGATGTCTACTTTACAGTTTTTCTCAAGATAAAAGGAACTTTGCCTCTCTGGTTGTTTCTTCCCTCTTTTCTCCCTCCAGGGCAATGGATGATACGAGAAGAAAGTGCAAAACCCCACAACAGCTGAAGCAATGCTTAGCTGGTCGGGTCAGGATGCTACCATTCAGAGGATTCAAGGATTGCTGGCTAAGAGGATATCCGACTTTAAATACAGACAGCAGAATTTCTTAGGAAACAAAAATCATATTAAAAAAAAAAAAAGTAGAGTAAAATCTATGCAAAACCCTTAAAGTCAGTTCTCAATATTAATTTTTTTCTATAGAAATAAAATATAAAAACAGCTGAAAAAAATAAACAGGGCAGGCTTTTCATATCCTGCAAAATAAAATATCCGTCTGTATTCTGAAACAGCATGAGATGTCAGATGCTAAGCACATCAGTGGGCCTTGGCAAAAGTAAATTTAAATAAGATATGAACTGTGTTATGCACTGGTAGGAAGCACATACATTAATTTGACCTGTCAGCTGAAAGTTGAAGTGGGTGTGCCCAACCTTAAATAAATCCTCATGCTGCTTTTACTAATTAACATCTGTAAAAATCTACCCCTACCGAAAGCACCCTTAATATTTTGCTTATTTCTTCTTTCAAGCTCTTCTCCATACCTGGAGTTATGCAATGGAAATTATATTCCTGAATTTCTGACATGGCTGCATTTTAATCCTCCTTGTGTTCCTTAATTTTGAAATCCACGTTTTGACAGCTCACCATCCCCCTTGATTAATGCCTTGAAGGAACCCCTATATGCCTCGCCTGTAAGTGATCTAATTTTGTGCGGGAATGCCTGGGCTGGTACGTTGAACCGATTCACCACCCAGGTGGCTACATTTGGACTAAATGAGCTGTGAAGAGCTTCATCTAGGGCCATCGCAGTCTTTCTTCATGTAGCCCCACAGTATGCAGCCACTGCTCCAAACATGATTTGTCACAACCCATCAATAGAAAATAAATTATTGCCATTCTCGCTTGTCAATGGGCTTGTCTTCGCTTTGGCTGGCCTAATGATTGGAAGCTCAAAGGGGACATTTCCAGCCTTTGTGGAGCATGATTATGACTGAGCACACTACTCCCCTATGCATCCTGGCCAGTAAAAACATGTAGGGAAAGCAAATTATTTCAATGTTTTGCACCGATGATTAGAGCATTAGCCATGAATGCTAGAGCAGCTTATATTTGACAGTCAAGACTTGTTCAGTTCTGACATTTATTCGCTCATTTTAATGCAACGACTAAGTGCAAGGTTGCAGCACTCACGTATGTGCAAAGAACATATCATAATTCCAGAGCGCAAAAATATGAGTGAGGAGAATGACCTTGGCAAGATCGCAAATCTTTAAGGCAAAGAGATAAACTATTATGTAAAAGTGAAAAAGCTAATTTAAATTTGTTTTCACAGTTGTAATTTTCTCAGACATGTAAATATGTCTGAATAAATATGGCTGCAAAAGCGAAGTGGCAGCTCACTTAGAATTTTTCTGCTGAATTTAACAAGAAGTTGTAGCTGACCTCTTTGAATAAACACTATAACAATACATCAGCTTTTCAAAATCACTTTGTTTTCCTTGGGCCACCGAAAAGAGAATGAAATAGCTTAAACAGATGGTATTAATTTGGACTTTGAAATTCAAAGACACTGTAGGTCAGAAGGTAACCACGTAGGCAAAAGCATGGATAGGATGTTCTCCATAATGGATACATCTGGATCACAGTGGAAAGAAGCCCAAAATTATCTGTTCCAATCTGCAGGATATAAATAATGTGGCTTGAGACCATCCCCAATATTATTTTACCTTTGAAATATTTTTTATAAGAGATTGACCAGCAGCAGTGCTAAGAAGAGAGGGAGAAATGTCTCCTGTTCATCTCACTAACAAAGGCACTCAGTTGCATTCACTAAGGGTGCAGTAGACAAAAGGAGAGATGTTCTTTAAACAATTACACATATATTTTCAAAAACGGCCACCTAAACTGTAGTTAAAAAAAGGTGAATATTCAAGACTCAATTATGGAATCAAGTACTTGAGCACTTGGAATCGTTAAGGGGGAAATCACCATGTAAATGATGTGGTTAATCAATTGTTACCTGGAATATTTCATGGAAATGTTTTTTGGGGGTTCTTTTCTTCTAAAGGCAGAAATTCAGGCGAATGTTATGTCTTTAAAATACAGTAACAAAATATTTATTGTTTTTGTTAAAACAGCGGGTCCAGCCTACAAGCCATCAGCCGTTGTGTGCCATAGAAGTGGGCAGTGAGTGGATGCTAGGTGTGTGAAAGGACTTGATATATGACCAGGTATATGCACCTGGCCCTGGGAACACCAAACGTATGGTGCGGGCCAGTGGCCTGGGTGTCAGCCGCAATGAACCACACAAACTGCTCCCGTAGAAACTCCCCATAGAATCCCACCCCCTGGAGTGATGAGATGCTGTAACAAAACTCTCTCGCTTTGCAGAAAAAGCTGACCACGTGCAGGCTAGACTCAGCAATAAGAAGAACAAGTTAAAAGGAACTAAAATAATTCCTTTAAATCTCAGTACATTCAAATGCTGCTCGGGACTGTAAGTGCTTTAGATGCAAAAACAATATATAAAACCGTAATGCAGGAGGTCATTATTTTGCATATCTGTAAGGCTGTACAGATACTCAGTCTGTTGCAGAACTGAAGGCAAAAACTGAGCTAGAAATTATATTGAAGAATCAGAAAAAGATCACACAGGTGGATGTTTTCGTATACATATCAACTCAACTATTTCAGTAATCTGTAGTTGTCGAAAAGAAGGTACGCAACAGGAAGAGAGAAACAGCTAGACAAATGTTATATTAAAGAGAAACTAAATCCTTCTCCTGCTTCACATACACTTTCTGAACAGTCTGTCCAGAATACTCAGTGTCCTGGTTTCAATTCATCCCACAATTCATCCTATCTCACTTAAAAGTGCTTTTCCCCCTTTACCTACTAGATAACGCTACAGCATAATCAGATGTGTACAAATTCTCTCACAGAGAGAAATATTTTGTTAAAAGGATTAAAATTGGGTACTTAAAAAGTTTGAAAATGCTGGAACTAAGGTTAGCTATGAATTTTAATTATTAAGTTTCATGCACCGTTTTTCTACCTACCTCTGTCTTTTTGGGGCACAGAACAGAGATAAATCTTTAACTGTGTAATACGCAATATTGTGTTTTCTACTAAGCATTCAGTGGGTGACCTTATATCTAGTTTACCACACACTTCAAAGCTTGCATTATTATCACTATTATTAATTTTCTCTCGGGCTTTTCTGTTGCCGGCATCGCTGTCTGAGTGCTTCACAAACACTAACAAAAATATTTACTCAACATACTTTGAGATGCGCCTAGTCAGATGCTACCCTACTTAATATCTTGCCGAACTGGGACAGAGATTAAAACCAAATTTGAGTTCCCAGTTTGAGACACCATTAAGGCGCCCTTGCAGGATAGTTAGCACCACGCAGTGGTTTCCTTTCGGAAAGAATGTCTTCCAGTGATTTCACCCACGACCGCGAGTGCTCACGGCTGCTCCAAGTCACACGCCACACTCTGCGTTTCCAGGAGCCTGGTCCAGCACCGTCGAAGAGCGGCGAGCATGGAAGAGTTCAGCACATCGCTCCAGTGCTAGGACCACCTTCTGCAGCCGTCATCCTGCTCACGCATCCCAGCTGTGTCCGTAGCGGAGCGCAGGGTGCTCCTACGGCAGCTCCGTTTGCTGCACAGCCATGGCCCAGCAACGGCACAGCCCGTGCTCTTCACCCAGGGAAGGTGGTGTTAAGATGAAAAGAAGGAGTAAGCACTGAATCCTGTAATTAAAGCTGTCCCGTGCTGCCAGCAGAACATGCTCACCAGCCTTGGTAACAGCTTTGCGATACTCCGTACAGATGTAGGTATCTGAGGATAATAAATTTTTCTTAAGAGTATACCAGGAATATACCAAACATCTAGTTGTATATTTGGGTGAGCGTTTAACTTCAGATGGTAATCAGATGAAACTGAATTGGAAATGCATAGCTTAATATAGCAGAATTTTGTAAAAATTATCCAATAACAATAGTTATTCTATCTCTTGACATAACAAAACAAAATGTTAGATATTACTTTTCCTATTATATTTTCTTAATACCCTGCTATTGTCATCAGAAGCATAATAGAAAAAGACTTTACTGTGCATATATTATTTTCTTTTGATTAAACAGGTGCACTGGAATTTCAATCATTTAAAATCATAATTAAATGCCCCGTTTTTTTTCATTGCTTTTTTTATAAACACATTTTGGCAATTAAATTCTGAAAAGAGATTTTTTTTTTCCCCTCCTTCTTTTTTAAAGTTATATTTCTAAAGAATTAGAACAGACAGATTTATTCACTCTGGGAAGGTGGAAGACCTTACCCAGAGTGATCTGATTATACTATTCATAAAGAGAATGACTCTTTCACATCATCCTTAGTCTTACTTTACACCTTCACAATACTTTTGAGTTGCTTGAAGTTGCTTATAATTTACAGGCTTAAAGATCAAGTAAGAATGAAAATTCTAAAAAGCCAAGAGGAAATGACAGCACGTTAATATCCACATTATAAGGAAAGTTTGTTTATGACAGAAATCTGGGTAACAATTTCTAAAGCACAGCTAAATAGTATTCGGCTAAGAAGTGCTACAGTAGAATAGGATGTATTTCAATGAATTTAATCTGGAAAAAACCCAATAGTCTATATGTTCAGAAATCACCACGGAATTTAGAAATTCTAAGTGATCTTCTAGAAGGTCTGCATTCTGTGGTTAGAGGCTCAAATCATTTTCTCACAGGCTCAAAGTCAAGCCTTTTAGAAGCCTTTGGAAGGTAACGCAACAAGAAAAAAAAAGCAACAGAAAGTAATATTTAAGTTTAAAAGGATGGGCCAACATGACAACAGTCTAACCACAAACAAGAGACGGGAGCACTCTCACAGTCTGGGTTAAGGTAATGCGCATTGCCTCTGGAGTGAGTTAATGCAACTAATGTTCAGATACCGTGTCCGTAAGGATGCGGATTTTAAACACTTGAACAATCTCCGGTTGGCTTATTTTTTGTGTCCTGACTTGTGTTATAGAAAGGTAAGAAGGAAAAAAATGAAATAGCTACCACTGAAGAGGTGCATACAATAGCCTTATTGTACTTGTTTCTGTTAATGAAAAATACCTTACATTTTTATCACAAAAAAAGATGACCCCCCCTCCAAGAAATAATTTTTGGCTTTAAGCTCTAGAGGGAGGCCATCATCCCAGCTTCTCCAACAGCAAGGGTTACTATTTCTGTGTGTTTGACTCCACGTGTTGCGAGTTTCATTCACCTGCCTTTGGGTACAAGTCACTACTCCATGTTTCTAAAGCATGCTATTTAGGGCAAGAAATGAAGGAGAAGATTAAACTGGAAAAAATTAAATTACTTGTACTGGCGTCAGAGCAAAACGTCAGTGGGTTCTGTAGAAGTGGCATGATAATTATAATAATGGTAAATATTCATGAGAACTTTTGCTTCCATATGTGGACTTCAGCAACACGTTACAGACAATAGTGTGGATGAGCAATGTCATATGATGAATATATGGCAGTAAAATTCATCGGAGAAGATGTACTGCTGCTAGCATAGCGGTGTAGAAAACCTCAGGTTTAGCCGTCCCCATTGCTCAGACAGAAATGGATTAGTTAATCTTTCATTGTGTTAAAAAGGTCATCTTGCTTCTTTAGATTTTAAGAAGTAACAGAAAGCAAGTACAACGGGCTATTTACAGGCATGCAATAATCCCATTGAGAATGGCATTTACAGAGCCACCAAAAATCATATATTCACTGTAACATTTAAGTCTTCTGTTGCAAATTTCAAGTTATGAAAGGTGTAAGTGTGTGTTTGTACAATAACGACCTAATCCCAAATAAGTAGGTAAAAAAATTAAATTACAAGGATTTCTTCGTGCAGTATTCAGGTGATTTTCAAAGAAACAAAAGAGTCCTTGAAGAACAGTATGCAATCTTAGACTATTCAACTTCTGTGTGTTTTCCTAAGCACAATTTTTAAAGGAAACTATTAAACTATTCTTCTCAATGTAATGAATTTTAATGGTGCATGGATGCTAAATCCCTTACAGCTGAAACTGAAGACAAGCATGTTGTTGATATATACATCTCTATGTATGTAATAGAAACATGTATTTTAAATAATGTTATTATATAACACTTACTTGTAGAAATACCTTGGGTTTAAGCAAAATCAACCTTTTTATGAGTTGAAGAGGTACGTATAATATTCTCAGTATTTCTGAGCAAGAGCTCAGATATTAAGACAAGAGTTAATCACAACTCTCTTTTAAAGGATAAAACTACCTTCTTTAATTATTACACTGAGGATTTTGTAATTCAACAATATAGTCCTACTAATAATTCTGTCTAGAAGAAATTTGCATGTTTTAAATTGGAGACATTTTAAAATACCATAGTTAAATCCTGATTGTAAGAGAAAGTTCTTTTTTAGATTTATTTCAGCTTCTATCAGTGGCATTATTTTTCCAATAGTCACTAACCCCGTACATCTCATTTGAAGCAGCTATGTCCAACCTATAATTATTTTCTTCTAATTAGAGTAATTCATGGTTAATTATTCAAAATGATTCTTCTTCAAAATCAAACCCATTTCTTGCCATGGCACTTTAAAAATGTAAGACACAAATAAAATATTCCTCAATGCAAATTTTTGCAATAAAAGAATGTCTATTTTGCTTTCTTAAAATAGCATTAAAATCTTTGTATAGCAGTAAAGGCTCTGATAATACCAAAATCATAGACAAAATTATTTGCTGCTGTATAGATACACGTATTTCCATGCACAGAGTGTCCTCCATAGCATCTATGTCTTTAATCTGCTGGAGTGTTTTTCTGTGCCTGAGAAGTCTCTGACAGTGGCAAGGAATATCCTGAGACCTCAAAACCACTGCAAGAACCCAGACTTTCCTACAACCTTGTGTCAGATCTGGTCAAATCTCACTTAACTGTAGCTTTGCTTATTCATAGTTGGCGTAAACTTAATTTGAAGGAGTACAGTTACACCCTACATGATTAAGGCTCCAGACAGATGTTATTGTAGCCTTGCAATGTATAAAGGGGACTTAAGGAATTCCTTCCAAGGCCTGTAGTGATAGGACAAGGGGCAACATAGAATCATAGAATCACTTGGGTTGGAAGAGACCTTCAAGATCGTTGAGTCCAACCATAAACCTATGCCAAAACCACCCCTAACCCATGTCCCTCAGCACCACGTCTACCTGTCTTTTAAATACCTCCAGGGACAGCAATTCCACCACCTCCCTGGGCAGCCTGTTCCAATGCTTGATAACCCTTTCGGTAAAGAAGTTTTTCCTAATATCCAACCTAAACCTCCCCTGGCACAACTTGAGGCCATTTCCTCTTGTCCTGTCGTGTGTCACTTGGGAGAAGAGATTGACCCCCACCTGGCTGTAACCTCCTTTCAGGGAGTTGTAGAGAGTGAGAAGGTCTCCCCTCAACCTTCTCTTCTCCAGGCTAAACAATCCCAACTCTTTAGATTGGACATAAAGAATAAATTCCTGCCTGTGTGGCTGGTGAGCCCCTGGCTGGGGTTGCCCAGAGCAGCTGCAGCTGCCCCATCCCTGGAGGTTCCAGGCCAGGTTGGACGGGGCTTGGAGCAACCTGGTGTGGTGGGAGGTGTCCCTGCCCAGGGCAGGGGGTGGCACTGGGTGGGCTTTAATGTCCATTTCCAACCTAAACCACCCTGTGATTCCATGGTGTTGTGTATCACTGTTTGCATTTTGACGTGTTAATGGAAAGCCTGGATAGTTACTCACTGTCTCCATGGGGATTCTCTTCTGATCACCTTTACGAATGAACTGGTGAATGGGCTGAAATCCTTACTCCCATTGGCTGGCTCAGTTGGTGACTGCTGATGGTTCTCACTTGTGCAATACAAACAAAACTCCTGTTTTTCATGGCTAAGTCCATCAGATAAATTTGATTACAACTAGTCAAGAGTTTGAGGAGCTCTGTGCTGCAGGTTATAGTAATTAAATGATCAGCTGAAATTTTTTACTGTATACAGTGCATAGTTGTCTCTAAATTTACAAGGATCTCACCACTTATATCAAGAGATAAAATTAAACACTGATTGAATAACCTTCTTTTGACAACCAATTGCATGCTACATTCCTGCAAGTTATTTTTGGACTGTATGTTGCAAAACAGTGTAATTTGCATGACCAAGGCTAAATCTGTTGAAAACAGTTTAAAAAACGGATACATAAAGCAGAAGATATAAACTGCAAAACTGTATCATGTTGCATTTAGTAAAATAACTTTTCTGACTGATTTTTTGACAGATTGAATATTTTATCACATCAGTTCCAAAATCCAGGAGGAGCATGCTCTGAGGCACTTTTGATATTGTATTTCTGCTTGTTTTACATTTCATTTCACCTATATCTCTCAAAGGAGATCAAATTAGTTATGAAGATCCAAATTTCAGTAACAAACGGAACAGTGTTATTACATGGATGACTTTCCAGAGGAACTCAGTGACTTCAGCAGAATATAAGATGATTTCTGTTTTTTCAGCCATTTTTTTCTCCGTAAAGGTGATGTTACAGGAAAAATACTTGTAGTAACTTGTTAGTGGAGTGCCATGACAGCTGAATTCAGTGTGGTTTTCTGAAAGTGTTAACGGTGTTTATAGTCTCATTGACCAAGCCTAATGTAAGCACATAAAAATCCATGCTCATAAGCACATACAACAAACCAAAGTACAGCATTAATAAAAGATATGCAAGAAAAACAGTCCGTGTTATTATCTAGTCAGAAAGCTCCTGCATTGTCAGAGTTTATTTATGGCTGCACAATAAAGCACAATGGTAAGGCAGTCCTACACATTTTCAAGATAGGTAATATATTAAGAAAAAGAGTCAATCTCTTGTCCCAAAATTCAAGTAAATCTGTACTGGGTTTTATTCTATGTTGCTACATCTATCTGAGTTATCTGGCACATAAAAATATTACTGAATCCTATAAGAACGTGTTGCAGAACAGAATTCACCGTATCTTTTTGTTGAAGCAAACAGAACTTTTTATGGTCTTTCATGGCTGAAATACAGGTAATTTCACTTTGAGAGACCAGGCACACTGCAGCCAACCCATTTTAAACTTCAACTTGATTTTACAAATATCCAAGCACTTATTTCTTGGCCCATACCAGAACGTACTCAAAAATAATAGCAGCAAAAGATACAAAAAGCTACCTTCAGAAACTACCGTGGTAGTATCAGTATAGCATTTTCCTCACAATTCTGAAGCACAGATAAAAGCCAGGACTTGTAAGTCCCATATCCTATCTGGGATGTATTTCTCCATAATTATGCACGCAGAAATGGTGTATGTGCTTGCCTTCAAATCTGGCCCTAAATCCCTAGAAAAATCTAGTACATTTTTAGCAGCTTTGTAGAGGAGCTCTTTATGGTATCCAAATAAGAAGACTTGCTAGTTACCCACTGCTTCTTTCTCTAGGAGTGGCAGAACATTCTAGTTTTCATCTAGCGCCCAAAATACTTGTCTTAGGCTTTCTTCCAGTGAAAGATTTCCCGTAACATACCTTTCCCACAAGATGCCTTATATAAGCAGCATATTTTAAACAAAGTTGTTTGGCTTCTTTTGTTACTAGATATCAACAACTGCAGGAAAAGGGGGAAAAAACCACTGTGTGGAGCTTGTTTGCTTTAAAATCATGCCCCCTTCTTAGCTATTTAGCATCTGAAACTCTTCCATGCTTTGCCGCGTATGTCATTGCCTCACAATTATCTCTCTTCATAACACCTGAGTCCCCCCACCCAGCTGGCTGGACCCCTTCAGAGGACTTGACCAGCCTCTAGAAATGTCTTTCTTCTTATCAGAACCACATGCTACGGTAAGAAAATTAAGAGAAGGGCCTCTGTCACTGATGAATCAAAAGAAAGAGGCAGCGCGAGATGTTTCCAGGGACAAGGTTCCAAGAGAAGACCTCCCTGAACTGCTGCTGTCAGCTCTTATTAGATCCTGCCTGGAAAGAAAGCTCTGCAACCCAACACCTGCCCATAATCAGTACTGCTGGAAACTAGGCAGTCATCTTAACAGTGGGTTAACAAACCCAGGTGCACAAGAGCTGGTTGTTCTCTGCTATTCATCATGGCACCAAGCTGAGGTAACATTTCCATTTAACATTACCTCCTTTGCCCTTACTCCCATTTGTCCACCCAAAGTTCTATCCTAATTGATCCTTCTCCAGTCCTGAAATCTTCTTTCCCTGTAGCACGTATGTCCAGGAATCTTTTGCCTTACTGGCCTCTGATAAAGTTTTCTACCTTATTTGTTTGATATAGCCTTTGGCTTCTTCAGCTTCCTCACTCCTGACTTTCATATTGCTCGGACCCTCGAGTCAAGAGAAACCTTTGGCTTCTTTTGTCTTGAGATCAGAAGGGTTTCTCTCAAAATCAGATTCAACTCCCAATCCAGAGAGAAGAAAACCCCTTGAAAATCCCCAAGGAATATAAGACAGAGAAAGTCTATGTATTGGTTCCGTTCTACCCCCTGATAAAGGCTGCCAGCAGCTAAAAAATAACCAAATTGATAAAGAAAGGACATTTCTTTTCAGAGTAAAGCAATCTAGACGCAAGGAGATAGAAGCTTATGGAGGAGCTCTTATATCTTTTTCATAGAGAAACTGTCTATTTAACAGCACATGCTGTATTAGAATGTCTCTTACTGTTTGGGATGTGAAGTCTATCAGTTATAAAGAAAAATCCTGGTATTTTTCTGTGGCTTACTCAGTTTTCTGTTTCATTTTCTGTTTGGCTTCTTGTCTTCCCTGCTTGTTTTTGCAAGGAGATTAACCCAGGATATTTTCCTGAGGAAGACTCACAGCACTGACATGAGTTGCACCAACACAAAAGCGTGAGAAGCACTGATTTGGGAAGGAGCAGATCCCCCAGTGGTGGTCTCCCTAGTGAAAGAAATGTCAGTAGCATCATATGTTCAGACCCACAACAAATCACTGTATTCCCTGGAGGCTCAAGGCCACGTTGGACGGGGCTTTGAGCAACCTGGTCTGGTGGGAGGTGTCCCTGCCCAGGGCACAGGGGTCGCACTGGGTAATCTATAAGGTCCTTCCAACCTAAACCATTCTATGGTTCTATGATTCTGTGATTAGCGATATTCACAGTAAATAAGCCTCACATGAGTACTCTCAGCCTTGCTTTCTGCTGCTAATTTTCAAGAGTATGGATTTACAGGTTCAGTAGTCAAGGGCGGTCAGGGAGACAACCCAGACAACTTCTCAACCAGCCTTTCTTTGCTTTCAGATAACCATTACTTCTCACACTCTCTTTCATAACCACGGGTAGAAATGCTATTGCTAACTTTTAGCTACCTGAAAATATCTCTCCAGAGATGTTTTATATGACGTGACTAGTTGTTTGACAACTTACAAAGAGACAAATGCGTACTGATGAAATGGAAACCTGGGTGTTGCCCAATGCTACGTAAGTTGGGCAGGGGAATAGAAAAATCATGGCAAAAAGTTTTGGTTACAACCCAAGAACAGGCAAGCATGCTGGAAAGAGAACAGGCACAGGTTTGTTCCTTTCAGAATATAATAAGCCATGCTCTGTGCTTAGAGGCTGTGGACTACAAGAGCACTGTTTTAAAGACAGTTGGGGTTTAAAACTGGACCTCCAGCAGTTTAAATATAAAACAAGTCAGAGATTAAAAGGGTGGATTTTGACACAGGCAGATGTAAGTATGTAACAAAACATATGTTTTCTCAATATAAATATACTCAATGTTTTCTAGGCCCTCCTTTCGTTATAATTTAAGATTATTTTGCCGGACATAAAATTTCAGTCCTGCTCAAACCACCACCACTTCATATTTACCACAGCAGCCTTGGATGGCACGTCCAAATTTTGTGACCAACCATAACAAACACCTTCACAAGATTCATATTTAAATCTATCGAATCAAATCAATTATCTATTGGCTGCTAGCAGTCAGGGGTAGTAAGTTTCCAGCTAGAAAATTTGACCAGTAGGGAATTTCCACACTGACTTCCTGACACAGCATCTCCCGAGAAAAAAATTCACACACTTCAGCAAAATGGTGTCCATCCACCCCATGTTCCATTGGCACTGGTAATCCCACTAGTCCTGAATTACTACTTGATCTTGCTTAGCTGAAAAAACTCAGAAGCTGTGGTTCACGGACTAAGTTTTCTCCACATTGCTTCCCCATCCCTATTATCCGTAAAGGTGAAGGAAACGCAGAGCCAAACCATCTGCCTGTGCCATCCCAAGGAACATCCATGACTGCTGCATTCAACAACGAGAACAATAACACTTCCCAGAACATCTGTTGGTTTTGAGAAGTATCTTGCAACACATCATGGGAAAAATCACAGACAATACCGTTAAGGGAAGGAATGTTGCAGCCTGAGTTGTCTCCTCATTATACTAAATGGTTAATAATGCAAGTGGTCACCTGATGGATCCAATGACTAACTGACCCAATGATCAGTTTTGTTAGCACAATAAAGTGGAACAGAAGCAGTTCTCTTTCATATAGTTAAAATGCTGCATTTAAAGCAAAAAAAACCCCAGCAGATGAATGAGAAGATGAGCTCAGTTCCATGCAGGTGGATGAATGGTGGTCTCTCATGTATTTGAGACTTTGTCCCGTAACAATCCGGAGACAAAGCTTTACATGGTTCTGAAGACGAATAGGAAGGAATCAGTGAAATCTGCATAAAATTCTGAGTACCATATTTTCCCTATTTGCCTAGACCGATGGACTTTTAGTAGTATTTAAATCCTTGTGTTGCTGCATTGTATTTTCTACTATAGCAAAGGTAGACGGTATGCAACCAGTTTGGATGAAACAAAAATTTGAGTCAAAACCAAGATGCCCTTCAGTTTTCACAGCAGCTGGAAATGCTATACTGTGGTTGTTAGAAGCAGAGAGGCTGTGCTGCCTCTGTCCATAGGGGTTTTTGAGACCAGACTAGGTAAAGCCCTGAATAACCTGATCTGACCTCATAGCTGACCTCCAGAGGTCCCTTCCAACTTGAATTATCCTATGAGTCTACAAGAACTCCAAGTGCTTCACCTATTATTGGTGGATTATGCCATATATATATATATATATATAGTTTGTTACTTGATATTACTTATTTTTCTACAAGTCTGTTATTTAACTCATTCTTGTCTTACTAAGTACTGTGCCAAACAGAAGGCACATATTTCTATGTTAGGAACATTCATTCTCAAGTACTTAAAATGATCTTTACATTTTTTCTATGCTAATTAGCCCACATATTCCCGATCCTGATTCCAAGTGGTGGGTGCAGGAGAGAAGGAAATCGCCATCATTTATCAAAGGTTAAGACTACATTCTGAGATAATTTGGCTTGCTCCTTTCAAGAGAAAGTTACTGCACAACTAAAAATTGTTAGTGGTTTAGACATAGACATAAGACATAGAAATAAGGAATAAATAACGTACTCTCCAATTTGAACTTTGGGCTAGCAATAAATTATTGAAGAAATCTGTATTCAGTAGACCGCAATGTCCACAAATTTCCTGCTTTTTCATGTCATGAACCATGTTCAATTATTCCTTACCGGAAACAGATTATTTCAGACAATAGGTAATTCTGGAGATTCTGCCTATTTTGAGGAATTCATACGCTAGGCACCTTTTTAAATTCTCTGCTAAAATGGATAGACAGTCAGTATTTCTCTTAGTTTCTCTGTTAAAAATAACGTGCACCACTAAGGTGCCACATTGCTATCTACTGTAATTTTAATTTTATATTTAAACAAAATTAGAGCATCAACAAGCTGTATTATGAGTGACTTTTAAAACAACATGCCATTCTAGCTGTTTCAGCAGTACTACGGTAAGGTTCTCAAGTTTGTAAAGGTATGCCATTTTAACATGCATTTTGATCATTATGACCAAAATGACTATTGGTGTATCAAATACAGTTCTAAATGCTGCAAAACTTCAGAAAGCTACTGCAATTTCTGTTTCTTACCACTCTGTATAAATTAATTTTACAACCTTTGGTTTAGAGAAAGAAAACAAAGGAGGTAGAAAAAACACACCTGTTTTTACAAAAGAAATATGATAATATAGACAACTGCTACAATTTCTATGACTTTTTGATCAATAGAATCAGTGTACTTGTTTCTTAAGAATACTATCACTTAAATTGTTCTTTATATTTATTACTGCTTAATTACTTTACTTTGCTAAAAATAAAGGTCATTAAAATAATCCTGAAGCTTGACTTAGATTTCAGGACTGACCTGCAAGTTGTAAAACCTTTAACTATGTTCCATTTAACGCATTTAATAGATGTAAAAGCTCACAAGTGATGATATAAAGGATAATTTACGCTTGCAATGCATTTTTGTCCAATTAATAGATTGCCTGTGTGTTGCATATTTTGCATGACAAAAGAGCAGAATATTAAACTGCCATTCATAATGAAAATGCACTTTGCAAATTAAAAGTGCCGAAACAGAAATTTTTCACCCTGTTTAGGAAATAAACAGTCCTTAACCAATTAAACTGCATTGTAATAATTCTATGATTTATTGCAAGTTGTTTAACTTTCAAAACTCGGCTAACCCATATTAGGGTCACAATCCATCATGTCTTGCTTGGAAAGCCAGCAAATAATGGCTGTTGTATTAGCTGCTTTTGATGATAGTATGAAAGAAGTATTAGCACTTGTCAACAAAACTGCTTACAACATAACATTAGCATGCATGGGCTGCTGTACCTATTTATTATTCTGGCAGCTTCACACATATTGTTACAAGCTTATAAAACATTTTGTCGGGTGGAAACCGAATGTACACTGTTTGGTTTTCTGATAGACTGGCAGCATAAATGTCTGGGCTGACTTAGTTTACTTTAAGTGTAAATAGAGACACAAATTCTTCAACCTGTTCTCTTATAGATACTGAAAAGTGCTGAATTATTCAGCATCCAAGTCTTCTGTTTGTGTCTATCACAGTTATCAATTACCCATCAGCCTTCTTGTCAAAACAGAATGGATTAATCTGGCTGAAAACAAGACAAATAAGTGGATACTATAACAGGGGTGCAGGGTTGCCAAACTGTCAAAGGGAAATCCAGGCAGTGACATTTGCCTTCAAAAGTCAGATATCCGGCTTAAGTGAGCAAATGATTTCCCTTTACAAGCCAAGAATGCACTTAGCTCACCGTAAGTAAATTAATCTGCCTACTTTGCCTACTAATGCATTATCAACCGTGATAGTCACAGCAATTTCATCCTTACTACTCGTATGCCTTTGTGGCCCTATGCTTTGTCTGTGAGTTGATTCTTAAACATAAATATACACAAAGTATTGTTTTATTTTATAAATTAAAAGAGAATTACTTGAATAAATGAACTTCTTAGTGTGGCTACTTCTGTTAGTTTGATCCATTGTACACATCAGTTGATAAGAGATCAAGTAAATCTCTGAACAGCGGACTTGTGGAATACACCCAACTTCTGTTAAGTCTAACCTTTCATTTTCCTCACAAGCTTTAAACTTTGAAATCCTGCTTGGCAAACTCTTTAGGTCTGTCTATTACTCTTCAAAAAGCATACAATTGCATGTGATTTCATTTGAACTTTTAAGATAAAATATTAGCAATACGGCACCCGACTTCGGAGAAAGGTTTGGCACCCGTTGAGTTAAATCTTGGATTCCAATCTGAGGTTTCTGGCTTGTTTGCCTTTTTCTTTTTTCCCCCTCTGTCGTAATACTATCAAAAATGACTCTTCTCAACTATTTAGCTAATCATCACTCATGCCTGGAACCTTGCAATCATGGCAGCAGACATCAAGAGCATAGTGTAAGCCAAACTTTTCTATTGTATACTGTAGTAAAAGCTTTTATATTTTATATATTTAACACTTATTTTGGAAACCTACCTGCTGCCCTATCTAAATTCCTACATAGACATATATCTTTAAGCATCATGTTCTGGACTTTAAAATGCAGGTTAAAACTTGACAGTGTTTCCCAGTATGTACAAAATAATATCAAGAAAGCAATTTATTCACAAAATCTTGGACAAAACTTGCACTGTCTGTTAAACAGTTTGACAGACCAAAAAAAAAAAAAAATCAATTCCTACATCAATTATTGTAATTCCCAAAAAGTCAAAATATGGTCAAGAGTACTGTAGGGTTAATAAAAGAATTTCTGTTCTTTCTCTTGTTAAGTCTCCATTTGCAAAAAAGAGAAAGAAATTAGCAAGGGTGTTTTGCAGTCATTTCCCCAACATACCTGACCCACTGCCGATCTCTCTGAATATTCATTAAAAATACAATGAAACCCATTATACGTCATGTAATTTCAGTAAATCAGTGAAATTTACCTGTTATATGTTAATCTTCATTCTTTTTCATTTCTTTTAAGCATGAGCAGTACACAGCTGGCTTTCTTAACCACTTGATATTAAGCACTAGGATTTATTGACAGACGCTTAACAGTCAAGAAAAGATTGCACTGGATCTGCTAGTTATAAAAGTTATTCAGACTGTATAATTCAGCATTGCTAGACATCTGCTCAGTTCTTTGACTTTTAATAACTCTAAGACTGTACTGTCAGAATTGATAAAGAATATATATATTCTAATACTTCTTGTTCTTCTTTTGGAGATATGCTCATTGTGATCTGTGAATTTTTTTTGTGAAATTAGTGTCAGGTCCATGTCTGATTTAACTCTCTTGATCAGTTCTAAGTGAAACAGTGTAAAGAGATCTCAGACACCTTTCAGAAAGACCTTACCAGTTCCCACCAGGAAACAATATAAACCTACCCGTTACTCAATTCTTGACAAAACTGTTCTGTTCTCTAGTAAATTAAGGAATCATTTTTTCCCTGTGATTGGTGAGAGCAACTATTATTATTATAAAAGATACAAAATAATTTAAACAGAAGAAATTGGTTGCTTCATGTCAAAGGTTTTAAAAACTACTGACAGAAATCAATCATTACAATGGAAAGAAAATTGCAGCAGAAACACTTCTTCTCCACTTTGGATATGTCAGAGAATAATTTTCATTTTAATATGAGTTCCTCTGTCTTGATTTTAAGATCCAGTGTATTTATTTGTTTGCCTAAAAAGTTATTAATTATGACTACTAGATGTTTCCGAACGCTTGAAAAGTGCCTGATTTTTTCACTCAATGTCCACTGGATTTCCAGAAAAAGAAAACAAATGTTTTGTTACCATCTGTCATATGAGAACATTAGGAGAATAGTAATGCTGGCATTATCTACCTATTGAAACACCAGCTAAGATTTAATGTTCTTTTAAGGCAAAATTGCACTAGTCAACGTTGCTCCTATAACTTCCTAAGATGGTTTCCTATGGTAAACACTTTTCAGCTCTAATCTCACTCTGTTTTTCCCCAAAGAAGGCACATACCTGACTTGGCTAAGAGGGTTCATTTTTAATTTTAATACCTAATCACAATAAAGATAGCTTCTCGTAAAGCATTTTCTAGATGTGAATATCAAGCAACAAAATGGCTGCATCTGTTTAGCTTTTATTCTGCAACTCAGAAAAAAAGCAGTTAAACTAAAATTAAGGGAAGAACCTAAGTCTGCTATGGAAGCAGAAAAGGCAGAATCGAGAGGTCCCTTCAGCAGCAGGGACTCCTGGATGACTTCTTTGTGGCAGTCAATAACCTGGACTTAGCATCCACGATGGGGATGAAGAAACCTACACAAAGCTTCAGAATGCTGTGATCTGACCAAATTTCGATACCTTCATGAAAACATCCAAGAGGTAAATACGTATCAGAGTGGCTGGCGGTGGATTAACATGCAATAAAGCACATCCCGCTGGATGGTTTCTTCCATGGATCGTCAAAATGTAAGGTAGGTTACAGCACACTTCACACAAGCTGCAAAATCAAAAAGCACTACCTAAAATCTAGCACACATGTTATTACGTAGCATCTGAGATCATCAAACTTTCTATTCAGATACTGCAAAATCATATTTTTGGCATTTTAAGTAGGGTTATGCAAAAATAAAGAAAAGCATTTGTGCTCTTCTTCATGAGGTTTCAGAGGAATTTTCTGAGCCTGAAAAATGAAACAAAATAGAAAACCAAGGTAATCCCAAACCTACCTGCAGAACTAAGAAGGCTGGGATAATGCTAAAGAACTTTTTCAGAATTCCTAGGAACTTTCATTATCCCATTTTCAAAAACTAAGCAAAATTCAATTGTGGTAAATTATATTATCTTCCCATAGCTTTAAGTTTTAGTTAAGAGCTAGCGTCTCCAAAGAATTAAACTAATTATGTATGAAGTAGTGGTGTTACCGTTCAAAAAAACCCTAAAATGCTGAGAGTTCCCAAACTAAAAGATGCTATATCTGATACTATAGACTTTATACTATTGCTTGATATTATTACTATTTTTATTACAAACCTACCAGATTAAGAAAGTGTCGGATTTACTCAGCTGCCCAGAATGCTGTGCTGTTACTAACCTGCTTGTTTCAATATGGTAGAATCTGTCCTGTTGAAAGCATTATGCCAAGCAGAGTTAGTATCAATTAGCTGGTGTTTGATAATATTTCCGGACTCAGAAGGCCAGAAGACATTTTATAATTTTTTTTTTTTAAAGTATTTTACAGTGGTCTAGTATGTTACCTTGAGTTACTTCTATTCATTTTCTGGGGAAAAAATCAGCAAATTAAAGAAAATAGAAAATAAACTATTATGAATTGGTACATTTGAAATGTGCTTTGGCATGATTTAGTCTGTGCACGTCTGCGAAATCTTCAGACAGGCAATTTCCTTTCTGAATTATCCATAAAGAGAGGACAAGGACAAGAACTCCTTCCATGATCAGGGTTCGTGCCAATTTTCATCCTAAAAATACTCATCTCTCACTCTTCAGAGCTTGTATGGAAAGAAAATCCCATGAAGGGTGATCTAAAGAACCCCTTCTCAGACCTTCACCATGTTCTAAATGGAAAAAACCAAGACCCTGACTAAGAAATTGACTTTCAAAACTGCAGTAATAATGAGATACATGAACTGAAAATGACTTTTTAAAAATCAAACCGATCAACTGATCACAGCAATTTTATCACAAGTCCAGGTGTGGTTTAGTGAAATTGGGGTAAGCAAAATTTCTTTTTCAAATCATAAGAAAGTCTACTTAAAGGAAGAAGACAAAGATTTCCTGCTGGTTATTGGAACTTTTGGGTTCTTTTCATCAGGAGCCCACATGGCTATTAATACTGCGGGTTGCATTGAGTCAGAGTCACAAGTCTTTGGAACCACGTCTTTGTCAAACTCAATAGGAAGGTCTGCTTTCTCCTACTCATACTTTTGACTTTAAATGTTTTATTTTGAGCTGTTTTCTTGGCCAAGAGGGGAAACAAATATCAGTCTTTCTAATTAGCACTAACTTTTTGAGAATGAAGTGTCTGAGATAACATCATCGTTATGAGTAACTTGCTTTCAGAACACACCTACGGGTATTCAGTAGTACAAGATCTGTCTACTTTTGATAACACTGTTACACTTATAATCATGGAAACATTCCAAATTTCTCTCAAAATGTCACAAAGACCTACTTAGAAAAATATCATTGAAATGAACAGCAAGTTAAAAATTACAATCGTTGATGAAATTGAAAAACACTGATAACATTAACCATCATTAATGAGTAGAGCTGACACAGAACTTCATCGTTTCTGTTGAAAACATATCTTGATGGAAAATGTTGTTTAAGCAAAAGTTAAGTCCTTCACAGGAATTTTTTTTTTTCACTGAAATTTCTTACTTTTAAAGTGAAGAACAGAACTAAAAAAAAAAAAAAAAATCCCTTTTCTGTCCATTATTTTGATTAAATCCAACTGTTTCATCTTATGTCAGTTCAGCGATAATATAATCTTATTTGAGATGCTCCTACACCTTAGATGGGCTGTGGATTGAATGCCTCATATCTCTAATTATTTCTTATGGGGAAGATTTTTATGTTGAAGATGAATCTTTGGGTTAGTGAACAGGAGATTGAAGTGCAACATTGCTAAAATGAACCAAATGAAACATTTTCATTTAAGTCAAAATGGAACAGAAGCCACACAAAGATCAGCTCAGACATGGTCTACACTGAACTGTGCTTGAAAGTGCTTAAAAATCCTGGGGTTTGGAAAAACAACAGTTTTATTTCTCAGTGTTGATAAAAATTGTCTAAATAAACATTATCACAGATCAGAACGACTAAGTGTTGCAGTACTTTTATGTGTGAGAATAGAAATACATTTCATTTTTCAGCACCCCTGATTTTGATATGTCTACTGTATGGAAACTCTGATTCTGACTGGACCCTTCTATTTATTCTTGTTTAAAACCAATCCAAAATCTTATCTGTGGAAAACATGATATTTTGGTGAATATAAAAACCAGTCCATACAAACATTACAGCCTTCTATGGTTCCTCTGAATCCATACAGGTTATGCTAGGCTTTTAGGTATTTTTGTACTCATATCCGAGAAAGGTTATGAATACATCCCTGAAACATAACAGTGTCATATTTTCTCACTGTTGCCACCACACAGTCATTCTTACAAAGGAGGAGGAGTTTATATATTCCATATTCTTATGAAGGAGTTTATATATTAATCAAATATATAAAACCTAAAAATCTTTTACCCTACGTGAACTGAAGTTTTTTCTTCGTAGCTCATAGGCTGATAAAAACCAGTTACATTGAATTTAGTAATATTGCATTTATAACTATTTTAAATTATAATACAGATAGCTGATTATTTGATCTATCTGCCTAGCACTGATCAGGTTTTTTCTTACCTTAAATTTGTCCTTATCAAGGGGAGGCTAGCAGACAAGAGCTAAAACCTGTTTTTAACAGGTTTTTAAAGCTATGGTAGGTTGATGCTGAAGTCAAGAGGTATGATGATAGATTACATAGTAATAGGTGAACTGGGTTTCAAATAGATAGAATAAATATTGGCAAAAACACAGTTATATCATGCTGGACCTTAGCAAGAAATACAAACCCTACTGGAGAACCTCAACAAGTGGCAAAGCCACTATCAGTGACTGCTTAAACTACTTTAAAGTAGTTTAAAACGGCTTAGAATATGGATGTCATGCAAAAATATTCTTACTTTGGGAGGAGAAATATCAACAAACTGATATGTATGAAATACATACTATAATTTGCATAAACTGCAAATGGTTTACAGTTTTGGAAAGGAGCAGAAAACAGAGAGCAAGGGGCATGGAGGGGGCGCTGAGCTAACCAGCCACAGAAGACAGGCATGGTGCAAAGCTCTACTCCCTGCACGAACATCTTACAGAAGGTGCAAGAAAGAGAAGTTTCTTTTGAATTTTCTTCCCCTCCAAGAAACATTTCAAAAAGGAAAATCTAGAAGGAAGACACATGAAATCAAATGTAGGATGTTGACGTCCTATTCCACAAAATCCTTCTTCCAATCATAACTACTTAGAGCGTGGCACAAGGCTACTTTTAATCTATGCAGTTTGTACCTCCCTTATCACTACCTATGAAAACACATGGTTCTGAAGAAAAAAGCTTTCTCTCCTTCCAAGACCTAACTTGCTTACTAAAACCATTGTGTGGCAGTTACTTTCAGGCTAGGTTTGCACTGTACGAAAATATATTTTATACCAGTTATGAGTTTGCCATCTTTCCGTTTCCCTTGTGTTCTCTTCTAATAGTGAAAACAGAAGCTCTGGGTGTAACCTTTATACATTAATTACACACATATTTCAAGTGTGACGACACACTGTTTTCAGGTACAACACAAACTCTCTAACCTTGCACAACTCTGTCTTAGCTCTCCCCAGTCTGCCACATCCATCGTGAGAGGGGTATCCACCACGGGAAATAATAACATTTGAAATGAGACAGAGCTTCTGTAATGATATTTCTGCATTATTCTCTAGCCTATTCTTTTTACATACCCTAATTTCTTTTTGACAGCAACCTCACTTTTAACAGAAATTTCCATTCTTCTTCTAAATTAATATTGCTAATACAGTAAGAATTGAGGAAAGTATATGAATGCTTCACATTTTCCTCCTCCTTTACTTTGTACTTCATCTGACACTGTACCTACTATTGATTTAACATTGTCATTACTCTTCTCTGGACTTGACTACTAACTTCAAAAAAAAAAAAAAGAAAAAAGAAAAAAAGAGTAGATCTGCACGAACAAAACGAGACCGAAGCCAAGATCATTGACATCAAGTAAGTTTAAAACTTGTCATCCAAGAGCTAAACAACAAGTTTATTTGGAAGTATCAGCAAAACCATTTTGTGATCAAAGGACCTTCTAAATTTGGAGATCTATGGCGTAAGAAATGGCTGTTAATACCTGGTTGGGGTACACTGCAATATGGTATTACTTTTGTGACGGCTTCAGTGGTACATCTGTCACACATGGGCACAGTAGGACTAATCCTGCTCCTATGGACCTGGGCCAGGCCCACCATCAGTGTTAGACACCATGCAGAAATATTAGAACAGCTGACCGCTTTTCAAGGTACCATTTAAACAACAATACCTTCGGGTTATCTCTTTCCCAGGTCCCCTTCTCAACAAGTAACATGCTCTATTTAATGTGACAGTAAAGCCTGAAACCTCATTCTATTGGAATTAAACCCAAGACCTGCTTCTTTATTCCTAATGGCAGTACATATCAATATGTATATTTTTAAAAACAACAGGATCTAGAGCCAAGACCACTTAATCAGCTGGGTACTGGCACGAGGTATCTTTAAAAACATAATTAAAAAATAATGAAAAAGCACATAGCTGGATATTTCCTGCCATTATTTCACAAAGTATAATTGAAGTGATAATCTTTCTCATTGGACTAGAATGAACAATAATGCAGAGCCTGATTCATCTCAGCTGTTGCTCTTTACGAATTATAAAGTGTAGCTGCTAAAAGAAAAAATCGCAAGTTTCATTTAAGAACATACAGTTCTCTTCATACAGTAATAATTCGCTGAAAGTGTACTCCAGCACATTATGCGCATCAGCTTTAACTAATCAAATAACACAAAATTGAAATAAACATATAAGGACAGAAAAGGTAAAAGACCTGCTTCCTCATTGCCACTACAAAGATAATTGTCTAATTGCAAATTAACTTATACCCGATTTCAACACACAAAATCCTCCTCAATTTAAAAAATATCAATTGAAGAAAACAAACATTTTACTTTCACTTCTTTCAGACTCTCATATTCTGATGGTTTCAATACTTTATTTATACTAACTGTATGCCCATGAGTTCCCAGGTCTGTTTAATAACTGGAATTAACAAAATAAACATAAACACTAACTGCCTGAATAAGTCCAAGATATCAAAAGTGATACTCTGTGCAAACTAAATGGGAATGTATTTGCAATTTAAAATATAATTCATCATAATGAAAATGTAAAGTAGTAGTTCTGCTTTATTCGGTATGGCAGGTTAGGGATCCCTGTGAAGCTACATTGAAGCAAAGAGTAGATTAATAATTTAATTTGGTTCAGAACTGTGCAAATGGGGCACTGCGAGCTTTTATTCTGTAACCAGCTGCTGACCCTAATATGGATCAACCAATTAGACATCTCTATTTAATTGTTGGGTGACCCATCTAAAACTCACTAGGAATTTTCATTATAAACAAAACTCAGCGGCCTAAAAGAATCCCAGTTATCCCCCTGGTGGAGACAGTTGGTTTGATAGAGGCACACAAAGGAGCTCAGCAAACGAAAAAATTGCAAGATCATTTTAAGCTGTGTTCTGTGAAAGAACATCTTAATATAATGAGCCTTTTTTCGATATCCCTTGGCGAAGCATCAGCCCTCTCAGATAACCCCACACAAAGCAAATACCATTCGTCTGAAGTTACATTTGCTCCTTGTTATCACAACTTATGCCACTTAATTCATTATTCAACGAATTCACTTTCTTGTTTATTAGATGCAAGGTAGCCGCTCATCCCTAAAGGCCATGTATGCAAAAGACTGCTTGTAATCCTGTCACTTCAAACCTCTCCAGGCTTTTACATTGCTTCAGGAATTAGGAAGAAAGAAGCAAACAATTTAGATTTATTCATGCTGATATTAAATCTGTATATGATAAAGGAAATGAGAGAAATGTTACACAGCTAACTTAAAATCTATTGATACGGATCAACAGAATACGCTATTCCCAGTATTTGTGAAAGCCAGCACATTCATTCCCGGAGTATAAAAAACCCTCTAGACTGTATCTTAGGTCTTTAAAAGATCTGATTAAAAAAGTAGTTGTTTCTCACATTCCTTCCTCCCACTGAAAGGTATCTCAGCGTCTTTCCTCAAGTGCATTTGATATATTCAGTCTACCATCACCACCAGAATTATCTGCTCAAGTGCTGAATGTGTGTAGTGAACGTATTAAAATCAGCAATCAAATGCCACAGATATCAAATTCCAAAATGTTTTAAATAAGCTTTTTTCTATAATGGACCTTAAGATGCATTGCAGCTGATTTTGGTAACTCACTGACTGTCTGTTCTCGAAGGTTTCTAAATGTGAATTTTGCTAATAATATATTTAATAGATTTAAGAGCACAAAATAAGAGCTTCAACTCTTTTCACACTGCAGTAACAGTCATCGAGATGTTTCAATTTTACTCTGTAACCTTATGCTGTTAGAATCATTAAAATGCAAATGAATTACTGAATTAAACAGACTTTCAGTACGCTCTTAGCACAATTAATATTGTATAAAATTATCTGCATAATTATACACACTAATGTTTATATAAGGCATTGTAAAAAGCCACAAATCAGAAACTGGGTGTAAAACTGGTAAGCACTGGAGAACAGGCTCCTACATATGAAATTGTAATTGGTAGTTTACCGTTAGTACTCAACATGAGTGCAAATAGACTTGTACATTTCACATTTCAGTTATTAAAATCTTTAAAAAACAGAATATTTTTTTCTTAGTGTTAGTATCTCAATCTCACAATGCACAATAATGCACTACTCACAAAAGTTCATAAAATTAATTTCTTGATATTAAATTTAATTTTAAAATTATAATTAGTGACCTGGCATTACATAAACAGTAAAAGCAACAACAGCTAGAAAAAAAACCACAACAAAACCCTGTTGCAGGTATACATATCAAGAAGCGATTGAATGACTCGAAATAAAACAGCATCTTAAATACAGTCATTTATGGTATGGTTAAAATTACTACAATAAAAATTGCTTTTTAAAAAACTATTTTATACTTTTCTAAGTATGTTATATGGATTGTCACTTTAAAAATATATGTATGTTTCTTAGTAATCCTGCTCTTATTACAGAATACATGTACTATGACCATCACAATTCAAGAACAGATTCACCTGAATAATTAACCTTTTAGTCTAGCAGTATGCAAGTGCAAGACGTATGCCTTTCATTCAATTTGAAATAAGGCAAGTGGAGAAACCGTCTTCATAAAATGTAATGCAAAACCCAACTGTTTTCTCTATGTCATGTAATAGTGTCAGTAGCTGGACTGTGTAGGAATCTGTTGTATTCACACTCACCTGACGTTCTGAAATAATTCTGAAAAATTAGTAGTGAATAATAATGAATGGAAACTTTTCTGTTAATATACAGAGAGTCCTAACTTTATCCTTTATTGTGCAACGTTTGCATTTTTGCACGTGGGAGATTTTAAAAGTCACCCAGTGATTTTTATAGTGCAACCGTATGCTAGATAAAGATATTTAAGCTGTCAGTATAAACTGCTTCTGTTTTCATTTTGCATTTAATTTCAATGCCAGACTCAAGGCATAAATTTTTCATCACCTGCAATGCTATGAATAAAAGATTAAAAAAAGAACTGAGAAGAAATTCTAACACATGCGGTGCATGCAGCACATTGTGCAGACACACTGTGCATAACTAGATGTTTAATTTCCATCACTTTTTCCTACGTCAGGAACACTATTATTTGGATTCATACATCATGCAGCTAATTTCCAACATTTCAGCTCTGTGGAATTCAAATTTATTTAGCTCTGGACAATAATCCGTACAACACTCTTGAAATCTGGAGTTGATATACATATTGGTAAATTCGCATAGCACTCCTGTAACATTAAATAGAATATGTCTCTTGCCATCTAGTGTTGGCAAGTTAAGTACTATTAAAATATTTCAACAGCACGTATTCTGGCTTTAATTCTTGAAGTAGCAAATGAATTACTCTTCTCCTAAGTTCAAAGTAGTAAGAATTACTAAAAATTTCCAAGCTAATTTCAATTCCTCATTAAGACTCACTTCATATTTTAAGCCGAAGGATGTGATCAATCCCAAGAGGTGAAGTTATGGGCTCACTCTGACAGAATTTTTTATTTAGCACTTAAGAGTGTTTTTAGTAGCGCTATGCATCTTCGGCTTTACCTTATTAACACTCAGAGGGCCTTGGATGAAATTCTGTTTATCTCTCTCCAACAGCTTCTGCTGGATAAAGAAATGTGCTGTGGAATACACCTGTTTTAGCATTAATGGTAGTCTTTTATTTACCAGAAAAATATTTTGAGATTCATAGTTTGACTTTTACCTAGCAACGAACTCTCAGGTACACCATGTATTCAGTCCAGTCAAAAGTAAAAATATTTTTCAGTTTTGCACTGTCTCTGAAAATCTACATCTGTATAATAATCTCCATACACTGAAATTAATTTAAGGAAAAAATGTCACCATTCAATACTTAATATTATAATTTGTTAAAATGTTTCGTAAAAACTTTGGAAAATTGCTTCAAGCAACGGTTGGTAGGGCTTTGCACTGAAACTTCTGTGCAAAGGCAGTATGGTACTATTCCAGTCCCTGGCCTTTTCAGGCAGGCGCGAACACTTTCAATCTGAAAGATACACTTAATGGATTGTAGCTGGATTAATGGGATTTATGGCTGCCAGGGCTGGTAGGGGTCAAATACAGTGTTTTACTAATTGCTTCTTTGACTTGTAGCAAAGCTGGTGCAAATCAACACTATTAAGAAATTCTAGAAGGACCGTCTATAGTAAGTTGTCATAAACCATTTCTAATGCTTCTACTAAGAGCTCAAGCAGATAAAAAAAGGTAGAATAAGAATATTATACTATTTTCACATCCACGGAAAAGTTCTACATTTGTAATGGACTGTGGCACGCCGGTGGAGCTGCGTGACATCTGCACTCATGACAGTCATTTGCGCTCCTTCCGTACTTTCTCTAAACAAACAAAATTACTTTCAGCATTTCAAGCTGGCAAGGCACAAAAGCAAAATCACGTATTTATTTTTAATGGAGCAACACCGATGGCAGCAATGTAGTTATTGGTAATTTGCTTCTCAGTTTCTGGCACCAGCTCTGCAAGGTGCTAAGCACTTCAACCTTGATCCAGCAGAGACCTTTACTTTACTTCCTCAGCTTTACTTCGCGCCGGCTGAGAGGCCACCAATTTTGAGGATCTGAGTTCTCTTTTAATCAAACTTAACAAATTACAGTCCGCAGCAACCTTACCACACGAGTCAGCGGGCAGTGGACAAATGTGAAAATGTGGTCACTGGCACAGCTGTTTGAATTTGGAGAGTTCCACACATTATGCCTTTTTTGATTTAACTCATGAAGACAACAAGATATGCAGTTATGTTACAGTCTCATTTTATAACTCTGTTAAAGTGTATGAGTAACCTGGGCTTGGTAACTGTGAGTTTATATATACATAAACAGGCATACAAAAATGCAAAAGCAGTAGTGTTGTACTTTAAACAGCCTTAGGAGTATAGGATTCAAAGAACTGAATTAACAGTGGGAGCAAACACAAGGAAATAGGAGAATCTATCTTGCAAAGAAAATCTAAAATATTCTCTAGTTCTTCACAACACTCTTTTAAATCAATAGTGGTTTGAAAATTAATTGGCAGGTAGAAGGTAACACACTTTTTTCCCTGCCACATCCTTAGAAAAACAACTTGAACATGTACTTTTGGACTGCAGCTTCTTTGCTAAATTCACAGAAAAGACTGGAATTCAGAAATGGGAGGGGAGGAGGAAGGCGTTGTAAAACATTTATGAAGAGGGATGTGAGCAGTCAAAGAAAACAGACCATTAGACTCAAGGCACTTTCTGTTTCTAATTGTTTTTCCATCACCCAGACATCTTTTTCCCCCTAAAGCAAGGAAGTGCGGTGTGACTTCTGTGGCTGTATCTATGGATGAGGTCTCCGCGGGTGGACCTGTGCACGACACAGTGGCACGTGTTCCCCCGACCACCACTGCCACGCACCTTTCGTTTTCATTGTTTTAATTCCTTCTAGGTGTTCCTCACAACTCACACACGTGAATGCAATACAGGCATCCGGCTCATTTTGTAAGATTGAGTGACGTGTAAGTTTGCCCAGGGAGGTTATTTTAATGTTGCTTAGACAACATTCAGCTCTGAATTTTCTAAATATGAAACTGGGGCAGTTGGGAATCTTAGCCATCTTCTGAGTACTGCTGCATAAAGGTTTAGATGGAGATACTACAGATTTATCTGTTTACAACTTTAGAACGGTACTGAATATTGGTGTGCAAATAATTACGCATTATCATTTAATTACAGCATGAGCACTTAATTCTAGAACTGCACAATATAACAGATCTACAGACAGTGCTCCACTCTATTCATACAGGTATTACATCAGCTGAGTGCTCCTTTTAAAACAACGGGTGAAGATCTGCCTTGAAGTTTATAGACTAAGCGGGATGAATGTAGGAGCTAATCTGTGATCTCATTATGAAGTAGAGCCACAGAGCTTGGCAGCTTCTGTCGTTTTGAAATGAATGCTTACGGTGCACTCCTTTAGTCTGCATTGCTTTTTAGTTTTTACTTATTCTTAGCAGCAGTTCAGGCGGCTTCCAAGCTTTGAGTCTCGTAGTGATTTCAGCAAAACAACAATTCCATTTCTAAAGCTACACCTTATCTCATTGCAAAGTTTGGCTGAGAACCACTATATAGTGATAGTTTATCACACATTTTAATATATAATTAAAACTAATTTAAACCGATAAAATAAAAGTGCAACATGAAGTGCTGAGAAGTTGATAAAAATAATTTTTCAGTGCTCTGATTCTGCTTGCCTACCTACAACTCAAAGATTTTCTTTCTTTCATAATACACTATAATATGGTTACAAGTGCATTGAAATTCATCTTGTTAGAATGGTAGTAATATATCCCACCAGGACTACTGTTCCTAGTAGCAATTTAAAATAATTATTGTGAGACTTGATGCTAGACATCAGGTTTGCAATAGAATTACAATGAGGGAAGTGTATTAGAGACAAAACATTGCTGGAAGAAAACTTCATAATGGCGCAATTTGGAACTAAGCCTCAATTTTACAGTAATAGATTCTCTTTATGATGGCACAAAGGAGTAAATGCACTTAGCAAATTTAAATCTATTATTAATCACACTTTGTGGATTGCAGTGCAGAAAGGAGAAAAGAAATTAGCTTTTTAAGTATGTTTCTTATATAAAACAAGTTCTACTATGAAGAACATTTTACAAAAATCTCCTTGTTATAGCTCAGAAATACAGTAAGTCTTCATAACTGCAGAGAGTTAGAGAGGTTCAAAATCTTTCTAAAATAGTTTTGCATGTCTTCATTTCAGAAGTTACTAAAGGCAGGGTACTCTACATCATCAAAACACTTTCACTTCTAGAAACAAAACACTCAACGAGAAAGGTGAAATAAATTTGATAATCCATGCTTGCTTACTCCAATCACTCTTCTTAAATGGAGGGAGATATTTGTACTACCCTTGCTTTAATTATACCACATTTATAGCAAAGCAAAGTATACATTTAAGTATCTACGGGCTGGTCCACACTTCCACAGACCACTGGATCCTTTCAAAGAGATATTTAAAAGAAAATACCAGAAAGTAACCCCATCTGGATTTTAGGAAGCTGTAATACAGCAGTGGAAAATGGTGATATTTCTTATGCTATCACTGCAGAAAATTCTTGGTTTTATAGCCTACATTGTAATTTTACATCTAACTTTAAAATAACACATACATTTGGTGCCTCTTTTATTTCATGAATCACATTTTTAATAAAAATTGATATATTAATATATTAGACTGGCAGATGCAGGGTTGTGGGGTTTTTTTTCTGTCACTGATCCTTTCAAATAAACGGAAGTCTGGCACAGACAGTTCAGATGAAAATAAAACTTTCAGCATAAAGCAATATGATACAGATATCTACCAAAACACCAACATATGAAAGCAAATAAATTGCATTGAAAATGTTTGTTTTAAACAATATATTAATTGGACATTTATTTTATGGTTAACAAATAAACATTTTAAAATAAACATTTATTATGTTTAATAAATTTCTACCTATTACCTTTGAGACAGAGATTAATTTTATATTCACCTATATTTTACCTTGACCATTTAAACTGTGTCTAAAATTACTGATAGGCAGCATATCTTCTGATCTTTAACTCTTTCAGTTCCATGCATGCCCCAGCCATGGCCAGACAATAAACACGTGCCCACCTGGCAGCTTGCAAAGAATAGAGTTTCCAAAGCTATTTTTAGATGAACTAACTTGGATACCAGAAGCACTCTACTCTCAGCAGCACAAGCTTCATGTGGGCTAATTTAATCTGCTTCAGCAAGGAAAATTAGCCTATGGGGAGCTCCACACTGCCTAAGTTTCTGGTACCTGAGGTACCTCATTTATAATATCCCTATACTGTTTTCACTGCCTCGCAGTCTGCAGCGTAGACACGGCTGGAGAAAAGCACTCAGTGGGTCGCTCAGACAAAAAATCAAGAAATGGTTCCGTGTCAACGCCTTAACGTGAATGAACGCACATTACCCCAGACTTCTCCCATCATTTTCCTGGGGATGGTGCACATTTATTGAACCAGATGATCGTAATATGGCCTGCAGAATATTACACGCTATAACATTATGAACCAAAAGTTCAATGAGTCAAAATGGTTTTCTGAAAGAGAAGGGCTGAAGTCGAGCAAGCCTACTCTTTTTTCTACTTCCATCTGCAGAAGACAACGTCACTTAAAGGAAATAGGGGACAGGTGGAACTAGCCAATCTTTACTCATCACCTAGAAGAGGTGACACAGCATTACTTGCTTCAATAATTATTTGTCAAGTCTCAAGAGTGTTTGTTGTACCAAAGTGAAGAGAAACAATTTTCATTTCTCCTTAAGGTAAAGTTTTAAATTAACAGGAAAACGTGACTCATGCACATCCACAGACTTAGGAGCAATCACACAAACAAAAGGAGAAAAAAAATGTCAAGGATTAACATTATCTTAGATAAATTCATTATTTTGTGGGTCTGATTCAAACTGTGAATGTATTTTATTGTCCTTACACCTTTTCAGAACCCATCTTAGTTTAAAACAAACTACACAGCCAAAATTATTTGGGCATGTTAGAAATTCCAAAAGTTATCTCTTCACTATCTTCTCCTTTTTTATGCAAGCATAACAATGTAAAATGACCATTTTTTTAACAAAAGCAAACATTTCCTATAAATATCTACTTAGCATTCCTAAATAAATAACTGAAAATTCCTTAAAACCTCACAAATGGCTGTAACTACACACAGTAATTCCTCATGATGGCAAGATAACATATATCTGACATGATTTGATCTAAAGGACTCATGAGACTATGCAAGTCATTAAAAACAGTTCCATGTTTCAATTGTCAGGGTTGCCAACAAGAATACTGCTATAATCCTATTTATTGTCTTTGCCTGGTCCATAAACAGTCATTAGTACAGTTTATGGCATAGGCAATGATAATGCATCTGTGTAATTATAAGGCCATGCCTTGTGGCTACTAGATAGGCTATAAGAAGGCCTGAAGTCTTGCAATAGTCTTCATATCATTAAAAAAGTCCACCCCCATTTAAGCACCCTTAAAAAATGCAGAGTTGACCACAGCTGGCACATGATGTTTTAAAGTCAGCCCGTAGCCAAGGAAAACACCCATGCTGTGTGTCATACTGACTCCATGAAGCATCTCTTCATCAAAGGCATCAAAGAATGGCATTTCTCACAGACTTTCATTCTCTTCTCCTCTGAAATATTCTGCCTAACGATCAGAGGTTACCAAACTAAAATACTTATTAGAGAGAAAACAAAAGCCTGTCAGTTTCTCAGGATAATTTATGAGTTACACAATGTTATGCTAAATAACCAGAGAAATAGAAAATAAAATATGTTGCAATAGCAGTTCTCAAGATTGATGAAAACAATTCTGATAGTATGCAACTTTAAAGCCCAATCTTGAATAATAGAGCAGAAAAATGTTCCCATAGCGTCCACCTGACAAAATCTACTAAAACAAGAGACGGTCCTTAGAAGACCATCTTACACAAATTCAAGACCATCAGTGCAATCATACACTTTTAGGAGGCTGCCCTGAAATGCCACTTTTTGTCTTTTGACACTGTACTGTTTTCAAAACAAGCAAATCATAACGATTTCTCTTTATATGGTAGTTACTCCAGGATAGGAGTACTTGCTCTGACTGTATCTTCTAGACTAGACACATGCCCATCCACAATATGTAAAAGGAAGAAGTTTAAGTTAAATCTGATTTAATAATTTATGTAAACTTAGCATATGTTGGTTCCACTTGAAATCTCCAACACTGGTTCAATGACAGCACAAATTTCTTTTCCATAATTAAATAATCTTGGGGCAAGTCCAAATTATGTGAAGCAGAGAACCCCACAGAGCAATTTCTGCAGCAAATGTCAGAGGTATTAGACTCTGTATCACTTAGACAAAGGGGTATAATACATGCAGATTATTAATTTCTAATTGCACTAAGAGCAGGGCATTTTTTTGTCTCCGATTACCATAGTTTCCAATTCTTAATGTAAAAGCACATCTGTGTATTTCCCGCGGCACCATGAACCAGGGTGTAAGGCAGGACAAGGAGGCTCTGTCACACTGAGTAATGCTCCTTATATAGGAAAGTTGTGCGCATCAAAAGCAGACACTAAAATTAGTTTGGCTTTCAGGTGAAAGAGTGTAAAGCTTGCTTGAACAAGTTTCATATTTGGAAGCTTGCAATGACGAAAGATGAGAGATTAGTTCTGCCCCTAAATGAACAAGAGTGAAGAATGGATCCATGGAGAACTACTGGCTACCTATTCAATATTAGCAGGCGACTTCATTTACAAAGTTGAAAAAGGAGCAGATTGCAAAATAAGCCATCCAAAACTTTGCAAGGCTGTGATACGGTAACAGCTGTAAATGCAGGTTATTTTATCACCCTGAATAGATGAATGGAAAGGCGCAGAATGACTACAACTATCGATCAGTTTAAAACTTTAAAGGAAAATCAGTGTGTAGTTTCCATGAAGCTTGAGGTCGTAAGATGACTGACGCTAACAGATCAATAAAAATTTTAAAACAATAGATGTTGCATGAATAAAACAGCTATAATTGAAAAAACCCACACAAAGTAAATAGTCCCATGTAGGGACTATTTTACTGTAAGTTTAAATGAACCAGTGTCTTTATACCCAGAAAGATGCTTCCCCTGAAGTCAGATTGTCCTTCAACATCTCCCTTCAATGAGGTAAAAAAACACATCATACTGGCTTTTGCTGAACACAGGCTCTTTGCCGTGGTGGATCACTAGCCTCTTCCCTTCTGATAGTTAAAAAAATTTCTAAAATATTCCTGTTATGTGTTCTTGCATCTCTTAAGCTGTATAACTTGTATGTAACGACACCCCTAAATATATCCACTGCATTCCTCCTGCTCTCACCTTCAGCACTGCTGCTTCTTCTCCAGCATCTTTCTCACCTTTGCTGCCGCGACTGCCTTCTCACATGCCCCTTCTGCACTGAATTCTCTTCTCCAATGTCTTTAGTCTGTATCCGGAACGTCTTTTCTCTTCCCCTTCTTTCTTTCAGAGTTGTACCTCTAATTTAAAACTGTCTTACTCTCAATATCATTCCTATCTGTTCCTCCTGTCAGTCCTAGTACTCAGTTTTGACCCCTGCCTCAAAAAAAATCCCAACCCTTTGCCTATTTTCATTTTTGTTTTCTCTGCAATTGCCTCTTTACTACCTCATCCTGAAAGTCAGGTTATTATATTGGAATTCAGGTTAAAAATCTTTCTGTTCCCTGTAAGAAACCTCTCTCCATTTTCAAACCCACCATTCATTCAGCTGGGTGACTATCCACCTTTTTTACCCCAGCATCCTCTAAATAATTCTTGTTATGTTACTGTTTTACAGCCAGACTGTTACCTGTTCCTGACATATGCCATTTATATCATCATCAAATTTTTCTTTTTCATGCCCACAGCTCAAAAAAAGTACAATATTTAGTACATAACTCATTGTAAGAGGACTCTCTCATGCAGCCATGTTCTCACTGGTGCCACTTTCTCTGGCAAAGAGGGATGAATTTTCTACTCCAATGGCCCCTTCCAAATTACTGTGTTACTGGTTCTCCTAATCCTCAGAGTAAAGTCTTTTACCTTCTCCACTGTCTCTCAGGTTTGAGTCCACAAAACCATCAAAACAGTGCCTCCTTCCATCCTGCTACCCTTCTTTAATCCTAATCTGTGTGCTATTAAGATGCATATCGACAGTTCAGTAGCAACAGTGGGGCATTAACCCCTTAGCTAATTCCTTTCTTACCATGTGAGTAGGAAAGCCACACGTAAGCCCCTTCACTGCTTTTTAAAACTCAGTTATTTGTACATCCTTTTCTGAATTTGACTCCAAGTGCCAAGATGGGGACAGTCTTCCAGAAGCATTGCCTGTTCTTGCCTGTGAAGTGCCACATTCCTGTTTGTTACTCTACAAGCGAGCAGGAGGATAGGAATACGAACAGCAAAAGAAGTCAAACTTCAGGTGACTACGGCGGAAAAGAGGAAAGCAACATTGTATGGGATAAAGCTTCAGAATACACCTGCTCTACAGATACCGCAGTTAGAGAGTTTTGGAGTGATGCTGAGAATCCAGGTTAGCTGGGACATTGGCTCAGCCCGCTTGCAGAAACCAAACATATTTGGTCTTGACTGCAGCTGTCTGCAGAAAGATAGATCTGCTAATGATTGGAATTCAAGACCTAAATGGGAAAAACTTAGTATTGGAATGATGTTGCTGACTGCCCAACTGGACTGGTGACACTGCCTGCGGTACGCGGTGGGAGAGCAGGCAGTGAGGGCGCTGTGGTAATGGAGACTCGGGCCACTCTCACGCTGTGGATTGGAAAAATGTCATATTGTGACCTGATGATATGACTAAATTTGTAGACATGGTCCGCAACTGATTGATGGAGCAGCCTGTTTAGCAGCACACGAGAGAAAAAACAACCTTTGACTTGGTTTTGAGCCGAACAACAGACTTGATGTGAAATGTTACCGTCAAAAATCCACTCCGTAGCAGCAGCTGCCAACGCACTGGAATTCAACCTTCTGGGGCAAACCCCCCAAACCCCCCAAACACCACACAGCCGTGCTTCACCTCAAAACACTGTGCTTGACTTCAGCAGCACCACAGCTCTGCTATGTGTGAAGACGAAAAGCTTTTTATGCCCAAGAGAGGCAGGGGAGAGAGTTAAACTCTCGTAGGCGGCACAAAGACAAGGGGTGTCTTGGTGGCAGAAAGTGAGCGGTCACCCCAGAGAAGAGACATGGCAAGAAGAACTTAAAATAATCAGACAGGAGGGGACAAGAAGTTACAAAAGCAAGAAGGTATCATTCTGAAAGTTGAAAATAAGAGAGTGAAAATAAGTGAAAATAAGAGACAAACATAAACTGTGGTAGGTTAGCTATAGAAACACCGTAAGACAATCCATAAGAGCGTTTGGGTAACAACCAACACAAGGCGTTACAACCTTACAATAAAATAATGTGTTTTCAAACATGTCAAGAATTCTGCTTGAATGTTTGCACAGACCATCCGTATGCAAGTGTCACAGGTTTTCTTGATGTGTTTTTTTTTTTTTCTTCCAATGAACTGTGGAAAACTTGAGAAGGTTCCTACACTTGAAGCTTGAGACCTTAATTAAGGTCTCAGCAGAAAATCTGTCTCCTATTGAATGTCAGAAGAAAATGTTATGTGACAAATAAAGGGGGCAAAAAAAAAATAATTTCCCTGGTAAGGGAAATCCTGCGTATCGATACCCAGTTTCTAAAGGAGATCTGTTCCGCATGGTCTGCTCCGGTTTCCAAATGCTTCTGACAAAGTCTTTCACCAAAGCCTTGTAAAGAAACTAAGCAGTCGTGGTGGAAAAGAAAGGGTTGCCACGTGGATAAATCTGGTTAAAACACAGGGGGCAGGTAAGGGTGGATGGTCAGTTTGCATGGTGCACGCCAGAGAAACTCCCCAAGGACCTGCGCTGATTATCTTATCCACAAACGATGAGAAAAGGGTGAGTGAACGGCGAGATGACAAAGTTTGCTGATGGTACAACACACTTACAGGTGGTGAAGTCAAGAACTAATGGTGGAAAACCATCAGGAAAACCCTTATGGCTCTGAACTATCGGGCATTAAGATGGTAGATGAAATTCAGCAAAGACAGAAGTGATGTTCAAGGGAATCTCAATCCTAACCATACTGGTAAAATGGTGGGCTCTGAGCTGGTTAGTAGCAACCATGCACGTGATCTTGAGGCCTTAAATAGTGCTGGGAAAATGTAAGTTCAACGCCAAGTAGAAATGGAGGGGGGGAAAAAAAGGCCAAAAAAAAAAAAATCAGCCTTGGGATTTAAGCATTTAGATTTATCAGGAGAATAAATAGAAGTATTATACTATGCAATGGTATTTCTGGTTCCACCATCCCTCTGTCTTAACCCCCCCCCCCAAAAAAAAAAAAAAAAGAAAGGATAGAGTAGAACTGAATAAGGTAGAAAAATAGGTGGGATTAGTTTGGGCTGAAAAAGAGACTGTAGCAGGTTAAAAACAAACAACAAGAGGGTTTCTTCATGCAACATGCAGTGAAGTTACGCATTGCTGAAGACGCTTAAAATTTATGTGGACTGAAGTGGAGAAGGCACAAGTTCATGGAAGAGAAATCCTGCATTAGATATTAACTATAAAGACATTTCCTCTGTTTAAAGGAAGCCTTGAGCCAAAAGTTTCGGGAAACTGAGTGAATATCCTGGGATATTTTGGTATTTCAATTGGCTTTTGAAAAACATGCTACACCTGAACAATTTTCATTGTAGTAATACAGGACAAAGCTGAAAAAACAGACCCAGTTTTTAAAGTCTGTTAATTCAGTAAACTATAAATGACTTTATGTCCTCAATTTTCACAGTAGAAATGTGGCACTAAGTTTATTATGCAATATGCAGGGTGGCGTCTACTAATGTCTTCTTTATTTTAATACATGGAGAGGTATTTGTACCATCTACTTTGGCTGCTCTAGGCATCTAATTTAGATTGAGTCAGAATACCTAAAATTAGTGCTACCTACATACAAAGAAGCAGGAGTAAGTGTTTCCAGATGGACCTAAATTAAATGCATAAAGACAGAATCCATAAATATTCCCTCCAGTGTTACTTCTACTTTACCTAGTATGTGCTACCTATTAATATGGTGAGAGAGAAGAAAAAAAATCTGAATGCTTCCCACATATATACCTACTCAATTATTAAGAAAAAAATTCTTACTATCAAGTATTGGCATTTTTTAATGCCTGCTGTTGACATTTCCATTACAGATCTATCTCAAGGCTAAACTGATTCTGACAATGGCATTTTATGAAAGAAATAAATTGCACTTTTGTAATTCTTTCACTTCCAGTATATTTCCTTATAAGCTAAGTTAGCACAGTACTTAAAATATCAGTTTAAACAAAATCCTTACGTCAGAAAACACAAACCAAAATCCGCCTTTTACTATCTTCACAAATAGAATAATCTGCACCCTTCAGGTTGTTCTGAGGCACATCAATAGCATCATTTACATGACATGTATCACATGAAATTATAGAAACGATGCTCCACTTGGCATCTGCCACAATTTCAGCTTAAAACAAAGTGCAGCTTCTCCCACATAGCATCCTGATTAAACAAATTAACTATGGCGCTGACTGCAAATGTACACACTAGAGTGTAAAAAATGAACAGATACAATGGCCAAGTCTGTATTTAATTTTAATTAAATTTCATTCTGTAGCTCAATTAATCCACAACTCCAAATGTCAGCAGGACTTAGGCAAATGGAATGACATCTGCTGCACTGCACACTGACTATAAAACCTTCACTGCATGCTACAGTTCTGGAAATGTACCAGAAAAAAAAAAAAAGAAAAAAGGCAATGTTCTTATTAAATACACATCAATGTATAGAAGTCTAATTTCAACAGAACATAGGAAAGACACTTTCAAGAAAACTTGAGGAAGTTTTTTTTCACAACCCTGGCTAATAATACTGTCTATCTAGAACTGAATACAGTAGTGAACATTGATAATTTATTTGCAATTGAATTGAGTCCTTTTAAAGTGATCTACTAAAAAGGATCTTGTAGCATACCGTGACTAAAAAAATAATGTTGTAAACACTCCATATTATTTATTTTTTATTATTATTATTGTTGTTATTACTAATTATTATTATTACTACTACTACTAAGACCACGACTATATATCTGCATAGGAGTCTTACCCGGAAGCTTCTGCTTGTGCTTCAGTGCTGTAGGAAGACATTATTTCATGTCATAGAGAAACTGATGTACACTTCTAATGGCATTAAGATATTTCAATGGCAATCTGACATCTAAATATGTTTACAATGCCAGCCGCATGACAGGCCAATTGCAAGAGGAGTTGAGGAATTTGAGGAAGGGAGAAAGAAGACGGTAATGGTGAAAGTACCTTCACGGAGCATCCGAGCCACATCACCATACCGATCTCCATCATACTCTTTCCTTTCTTTTCATTGCTCTTTCTTATTTTAAAAGAACGGCCCAATCTCAGCCATCGTTGTTGATTGACTTTTATTACAAATGACAGACAAAGCAGGTACGGATGGGGGAGCTGGGGACAAGGCCTGCGCATCCGAGATCAGGGAGAGGTTTCTGTAATAATGGCTGTGAGTTAAACAACCCATTTTTAATAAAACATTACTACCCGTTTCAACGGACCTTATTTAAAATACACAACCAAGGCAAAAAGCAAAATTGAAGGGAAAAAAGCCTGTATGCATTTCACAGTACTTTATGCATAAAAATGTATTAAGATGTCTCAGTTTTCCAAATACTGTTCCGTAGCTTCATTCAAAACATATAAAATAATGCTGAATTCCATGATAAAGTCTGCTCTGTTGTAAGATCTTGGGTCTGCAAATATTTTGAGTGTTTACAGGACAGAGGCTGCCATTTATTTTTCAATTTAATGATCTCTATAATTGTTTCCTCCCCCTATTAATAACCAAGTCATTGAACATGCTAAAAGCAAAACAGAAGCTTCTATGTTTTCTCGTAAAAAAAAAAATAAAAATCATTACAAGTCCTTCCAGCACTATTAATTGTGCTTTGTGCAGCTCCTGCATATTTTGGATGGTTGTATAATTGTCAAGTGAAGCAGGGAATATACAAAACCATGCACTGAAAATTGAACTTCATGCTTTAAACACCTATTTTTAATCAGTTGAGTAGATTAAATGACTAATCAAAGTGCTTACCTATAATAAGAATAAAAATTAAAAAGAGAATATACAGTTTCCAGAACTAAATTCCTATCAAATAGTCCAATTATTTCTGTTCCTTTTTTCCCCCATAAATTTTGAGCTTATTTTATGCCAAATACATTCAACAGACATTTCAATTCTAATTATTGCACTAAACAAATCTAAATATGATTATACTAAATTATGATGATTACAATTATATAATTAACTAAAGTACTCTCTGAAGTTCCTTAATTAATTTTTCTTTCCTTTAACATTGCTGTCTCAAAGACTGCTCTCATGTTTAAAGAAAACGTTTTTCTAAAATATGAACCTGCTTTAAAGGCAGCTGTATCTATTGATATCGTTCAACTTTTCAACAACGAATTTAGGATCTCCATCTAACGGAATATCTCAGAATGACCTAACATTTTCAAACAATGGCTTCACAGTATTTTATGTATATATTAACAATAAAAGATTGTATTTTTACAACTACGTGCCAAGGTAATACCTCCAAACATTGTAAAGAAATATCTTAAAAATAAAATATTAATATATCCTTAAATATAAACAATATAGTCCTAAAACTATAAATCTATCTAAAATATTTACCTATAAGTATTTTACCCTTAAGGTTATATAAAGACATAACTATCAGTTCAGTTTCCTCTATGGTATTCAAAAGGCATGAATCCTAACACCACTGAAGTCAAACAGCTACTTGTGTCAATTACGTTGAGATTCCACCCCAGGTCCCGCAAGTTTAATTTTCTGTATCAGTGTAATTCTACTGCCTGTAAATCCACACCCTCATCTCCACTGAGAATATGACAGACAATAGCGTTTTGGTTATTGAACCAGTCATGATGATTTTGTTTAGAAGAAAATTAACATAATTTCACGTAACTATCCTATGGCACACCCCTGAGCCTGAGAAAGTACCAGCTTTTGGACAGAGCATGGCAGAAGAACCCAAAAGGTTCTCACTGACAGAGATTTGGCAAGTGAAGATATAGTTTGTTACATGATTGTTTATTCTGTTATTTTCTTTCCACTGTGACTTTCACATCATACTCCAGTAAATTTTATCATTAGTATTCATTTTTTCTACATCTCTCTTTAATTTTTTAGAGTATTGTCTTCCTTTTAGTGCTTTATTTTAATCTTTTGACCTCTTATGTCCAATAATATCTGCAAATCTCTTCAAAGTTTCTAAGTCTTCAATTGACTTAGTTGCTTTAGAAGCTTTTTGTTAGAGCTATCAAAAATTATTCCACTGTTAGGAATTCAAGGAAAATTTGAGCTGTAAGTTTAAAAGATCTGAAACTTTCCAGAGGTCCTGTCCATAACTCAGAACTAGGAAAGCTTAGTGTGGGGAAAAAAAAAAAAAAAAGAAAAGAAGTATAACAAAAATACCTGTTTCACAGTTTCTTCTCAAGGAAGACCAGGTGCCTACTCATTTCCCTGAATATCCAGAAATTCCCCAGCTTGAGCACCTGAGTGTCACTCCATGCTTGCATGCAGCTAGGATCCCACCTCTCCCCCCCATCTATATATCTAATTATGTCATCCATATATAAACACTGCCTTCTATAAAAATATAATGCTCAGGAACGATGATTTTAGGGAGCTCAGTGTGCTTCCCAAACTGAAAATCAATATTCATGGAAAAAATAAGTGCATTACTGGAACAGCAGCTAAGTTAGTCAACAAAATAGTTTCATTTTTACCTTGTGTCACTACACTGCACTGTACATAAATAAACATGTTCGATTATTCAGCCTCCTCTATGACAGTCAACAAGACTGCTGATTAGTACTGCGTACCCAGTACACACTTCAGATGCGTGCCTAGTTGTTCTCCTACCTAGAATGAAAATTGCATCCGGAGCTATCAGACCGATGGAAAAACCTGGATGATATCCATCCACCTTGTGCCAGCCACCAGCAGTCATAAAGGAAGAACCTACCACAAATACAATTGCTGAGGTGGAAAAAAAAAGGTGAAATAAAAATGTTTCTGGGAAGAAGTGTGGTAGAGGTTCATCATCATCACCATTATACACTGTGCTATCAAGGTCAATCCCCAAAAGACTTTTCTGTTCTTACAGTACAGTTTTACTTCTTACAAAATTGAATTTGTGAACCAATACTCATGTCTGATTTTTTTTTTTTTTTTTTAATTCATTGGCTGACGTGTGGACAATGGAGCACACTTAAAACTGGACAATTAAAACTTTTGAATGAAAGGTATTTCTTATCTGTGGTCTTTTGTCAACTTGGGTTTTTTTTAATGACAGAAGAGAAAGATAGAGGTCATGGATGTGGGTCCTTAATTTTCTTTTGTAAATATTTTTCCTTGATGATTTATATTCCAATTTTACTTTGTCAAGAGAAACAAGTTCTCTAAGGTTATTATGAATTATCAAACTTTGCAACAAACATCTCTGGGAGAGCTAACAGCATGCTACACATGCGTACCACAACGTCATTTTTACTGATAGGATGGACAATTTTGCTTCTAGCTCCTAGAATTAAATAACAATTTCATAACCACTGCATCCCTTAAAACACTTCAGAAATTCATATTAATGAATGAATGAGAAGTTCGTATTAATCAACTCAAGTTTTATAAATTAAAATAATGAAAATGCAATGATCTTTTCAGAACTTTGCTGCTACCAAGTCTTATAATGTTGGAAGGCAAATATTAAAAGAAAGGTCTTATAAAATACTAGACTTCTCTAAATTTTTTCATGTAAAAACCAACCGATCTGTTAAAACAAAGTAAAACACATGTATTTCTCAATTACTAATATTAACATTTGTGGACTGTTTAAAAGCCACCACATCTAGAATCTAAAAACCACATACTAAAAAGATGTAATTTGCCTCTTGTCCAATTTCACCAGTATTAATAGTAATAGTAATATTAAAACTGTAGCATCTAAAGTTTAGGAGGAAGGATACAAGTCTTTACAGAGTGTGTAACTCTCAAGCCATGAAAGTAATCTAAAGAACATTTAGAAGCATAGCTCATTTGTACACTTTTCTCTGGTTAAAAATTCACTGTTTTGGGTTTTTACTGTTTAATTTTTTTTTTTCCTCAAAAATTTAAGGTAGAGAGGAATGAGTTCAATTTTACTCTATAACTCATGTTCTAAATCAACGAGCTGTGCGCGTTCCTAGACAGACAATAGCACTGCTACTAATCTGCCTGCCACTGACTGTCAAGCATCTCCACTCTTCAGGGTGAAATTCACGGGAAAATCACAAACTGAGCCGTAGGCAGATAGAAAGAACACCTCGTTTTCAGCTGTGAACTCACCATGTAGCCACCATTATGCATTTTCTCAAACAGATTTTTGCATTAAATGTATGTTTTTTTAAAAAATAGAACGATTACAACACACTATGTGAGAACTGAATTAAACTATTCATAATAGGTCAAAAATATGTAACTTGTTCTGACTCTGCAAGTTACCAACTTTTAACTCAGGACATTGCCTTATTACTGTAAGACCTCTAAAAGGTGAAAAAAGCAGAAGGGAAAAAGAATGAGGTCGCATTTTACTATCTGTTTTCTTCATAGGAATTGAACGCACATAAACATTTGTTTAAATCCCTCTGAACCGGGCAGTGACAGCTTCAGTTTGACCAGCAAAAGCCGCGCAATCTGCCCAGCCACTCAGTCAGCTTTGGTTTGGAGCTGTCAAATTTGTGGAGTCCTGTTAGGGATTTTAAGCCCTAGTGGGCCCCAAAATACTTCCGACTCCACAACCCCTTTATCCTAAGAAAGATTGTGGTCTCTAGCTGCAAAATGAAAATCCCCTTGAGAACATGATGGCCAGACGCAGGGGCATCTCCAACCAAACCCACGCACAGGAAACTTGCCAGGTAAGACAGTTCCCTCCAGGTGCTTCACGTCACATGGGAGATGAGAAAAACAGAACACGCCGAGGCAAATCTCAACCAGAAATCATTGAAGTAAGGCAAAGATGTAGCAGGTTTTACTACCAGACATTTGGAATCAACGTTTCATTCAGAAGTTTCAAAACCACAAATAAATTTTCCAGAATTATGATCAAATTATACTGATGTTACATTACCTTGAGTTTATTTGTAAACAGGTTTTCTTACTACTTTAATAGCTTTATTGATGTTATTTTCTTCCTTGCGTACTGGTAAACAGTAGTTTTGAAAAGTTTCTCAGCTCCGTAGACACAAAAGTTTATTGCTGTTTTAAAGCAGAGTTGCATTCTTTATTTGCCCAATCTGCATATCCTGCAGACTCTGCTAATGTTACTCTTTTCTCCTTATCCAGAAATCATCTTGCTTTTTGGTTTGCAAGAAGAATATTAGATTCAAGTGAATTTTCACAGTGGAATTGTACAGAGATGCAGTTCAAAAATAACACATTTGGTCTTTGTATAACAGATAATTTTTCTGACAGCTGTCCTTCTTTAAATATGTGTGTGTGTATATGCATGTATGCATACATACATAGTTTGAAGTCAACAGAAAGCTACTCAAGAGTCATAAACAATGCCTTAAAATAGTACTAAAACGAGAGTGTAAAGCTGCAGGGTAAAAGCGTCAAAAGGATCATCAGTATGAAGGAAAGAGAAACACAAGTAGTACATGGGGCAGAGTGAACTGATTCCAAAAAAAAGGCTTTAAATTCTAGTTGCCTCTGTGACTTCTATCCATGTTTCTCAGCTTTCATTTCTGCTGCTCATTTCGAGCCTTCTGCTCTGTTTTTAAGCAAGCTTATTGTCATTACATCTGCTTAATTTTATAGCCCTGATCTCTTGCATGTGCTGGAACAGAGTTACGTATTTGTTCTGCTGGTAAATCACCATGCAGTTTATCCCAATAACTGATTTGAAGATGTTACATGTTCTTGTGCCATATTGTTTTAGTCAGGAGAAATCACTTATTCATACCTAACATAGTGTAACAACATTAACGGGCGCAGTTAGGAGAAGTTGGATGCACAGAGCTCAAACTGTGAGGGGAAACATGAAGTGGACTTCATAAAATAATTCAAAAGCAAGGAATCAAGAAAAGATAGTCTGGTCATGCTGTCATTTTTGTCTGATATTGTAGACTTTTCAAGCAAAATATTTCATTTAACATGTTAGAGCTACACAAAAAAGCTACCATATTAAGACCTTCAGTCCAATTGTAGGAAAGATTTTTTTTCTGTGAAGGCAATGTAAAAGAATTTATGCAATAACTCATTTTTTATGGACAGGTTCTGAGGACAAAGAACTTCTTCCAAAACCTCTGTGACCCCAATCTTGCTATCAAAGCCATGCAGGCAGACCTGTCCCATCCCCACATGGAGTTTGTTGGGTTATGAGGATGCCCTACATGCAGGCGTTGGTCAATGTGAGTCTGGCTAACAGATAAGAGTCCTCTCCAGTACAAAGGTTTATATCCTGGATTATTACACCTATTTTTTCCTGTTTCTTCTGAACAGCTGTTTTTTAACATGTGAGGAAAAGTGTTAATAACATTTATTCTAACCTTGAAACTGTTGGCTAACTATGCAGAAGAAGCACAAGAGATTGTAAAATGCTCATTATACTTCTATGTAACTAGTGACCTAAGTAAAAAATGGTTTACGCAGAACAAGTAGCTTGCATTGCATAATCTATCACTTGTCCTTACCCATAGCTGCAAAAATAAAAAATTATTCCAGAGGTGAATTGTCTGAGTCTGAAGACTCTAACAAAACCAGATCCCAAAAGAGGCTGGACAGAATTAAATTCAAATGAGTAAGTCTGTAAAATGCTTCTGGAATTGTGCTGGATACGCTACATGGTATTCAGGTCCTTCTACATCTGAAAGCAAGACCTGCTGGAAGACTTATTAAGCTCTTATTAGAACTACCACAAATTCTTCCTAAATAATCACTATTGAGGGTCAATTACCTACAATAAACTATCAATATGCCAACTTCTTGCTGGGCAATACCTGAAAAGTAAACAACTTACCTTTCTTAAAATTGTAAGCAAAATATACACAAACAGATACTCCCTGAGGACTCTTTTAGAGACATAATTGTTTGTGGTATTACAGACAAAGCCATCATCAAAACAAATTCCCCTCAAAATTAACAAATAAATATAAAACTATAATCTCAGCCTATGAAGATGATCACTGAATTCAAGAACAAAAATAAACAAGAATCATAAAAATTATGTAAGGAAAAGTTAGTTCTGTTATATTCGTACGTTCAATGTGACAAAGGATGGCTCCACTGTAAAGATGTAGATTTTATTAAAATAACAATGTAAAATTAAGTAAACTGATACATATTTTCCAGTCTTGTTTATATTATTAATACTGCCATGAAATTAATACCATTAAACTCCGTACTTCATAGAACACATTTAAATGTCTGAGGTATAAAGGTTATTACTCATTTATACCTTATTAGATGCTTCCCTTTCTTCCATAACACTGTTCGTCTGACTTACACTTCATGCTCAAGTCATGCAGATTGGAGCTGACTCTCAATTACACAAAGTCTTTCTCCAAAGATGACAGTCCAAATACAGTAGAGATAAAATACATCAAGGTTTAAAATAGGTCCGTTCAGCCCCACTGCCACTTCATCATGAAATGATATAATTCACTGCTGCCTCTGCCTAGCCTAACATATGTTCTATTCACAGCCTGCGTCACTCTTCATTTGTAATTATTTCCCTTTTTTTCCCCCTATCTTGTAATACTTTGCTTGGTTGAAGACAAATACTGAAAGGAAAAAAGAGTATTATCATATGATGACCTGTTCCAGGGTGTTAAGTCCCTGTCAAGGTTTGATTTTAACATGGGGTATTGATGACAGTACATCAATTCAGGCATCATGTCCAGAATTAGACTATATTAATTATCACTTGAGTGCAGTATGCATGAAAGTGCTGTTTCATTGACTAAAAGGATTTGACTGAATAAAAATCCATTTCTCATCTGGTTGCTTATGGATAAAGACATTTTTTCTCTTTGCTGTGGATTGTTCTTTATTAAATATGATATTTATAAGATCGAATAGACTGTCTCATTCAACAACAGATATGAATATTTTTAAACAAAGAATATTAAATCCATTGTTTTGTTGACAACTGCTTAACAATGTATCAAAGTTTACAGTTCAGACGTTACATAGCAAAATACAGAGTATATATAATGTATATGTAATATGTGAATGTATGTGATCAAAATATTATTTAAAAAAAGGGTTATGAAAAAATTAATTTTATAATGACATGTAGGTGAAAAAAACCCTATAATTTAATATAATTTCCACTTAGTAAGAAAGCATATTTTAATGTTGAGAATTGTTCCTGACTTTTCATTTAATAAAAAAATAAAGTTCAAGATCACTGAAAAAACTGTCTGTGTAACCTAGTCACTCAGAGAAATTCTGCTTTATAGCCCTTACTATGTAAACTATGAGTTAGCTGTAAAGTAACTAGAAGGAGATCTGAACTTTGAAGTGTAAATATCCGCAGAGTCAGGTAAACCAGCATATGGTAAGACAATTACACTCAAAAATTTACCTCTCACTGTATTTCTTTTTTTTTATTTAACATCTTCAGTCATCATGCAGAGAAATGAGTTTCCAGTCCTCACTCCACGTTAGGTGTTATCTGCCTTGCATGTTTGCATTGCCACAGCCAAGTGCCGTAAAACATCACCACACTAAGACAATTGCACAGATGTTGCTCATGGTACCTCAACCATCCAGCTGTGCTGGGAGACATTGTTGGGAGAAGAAGAAACTAAAAGAGTTGGACTTAATGGACAGCCTTGTACTTTACTGCTAACCCAAGCTGCTGATACGTAATAGAGTTAGAACTATGAATATTTTTATTAGCAACATTTAATTTGTTATGCAACTTGTGTCTATCTACCAATCTGTCTGTATCTGTATCTAGAGTGTTCCTTACAAACTCCGAACAGAGGAGAACCATATAATGCTGTTAATTTTTAAAACCCATGTTATACAATTAGACATCTAAGGAAATGGAAGAAACTAATTCTTAGATTAGTAGGTATCACTAAAGTTTGGGTAAACCCTCCAGATAACAGCATAATAAACATATTGAAATTAAGAAAGATGAATTCCCAACATTTTAAATCTTGCTTAGCCACAGTACTCAACTACAAACAGAGACCGGCTTTAGCTTTAAAGAATCACAAGGATTAAAAATTATAGTCAGTCAGAGAGGTACACTAAATTATACCTTATCTGATGTTTCAATAAGCAATGAGTTTCAGTAATGATAACTTTCACTACAGGGCTAGAAGATGATGCTGATCATTAAGAAGGCATCAGAGACAGCATTCACAAATCCCAAAGATCTTCCCATCAGCTAGGAGATATTATCTTGTATTGCCATAGCAGATGATGCAGAGATATTTTGCTTGTAAATCAGGTGAATTTTATGGAGAATATTAAACTTCAAACAATGGACCCTGTGGGATCAACAGTCAGTGCACTTCTGCGTTTGTTAGGAAGGGGGAATTAGCCCTTTTTACACGCTTATCCCTTCTAATACTTGACTCCTGTTCCCTTTCCAGGCCACAAATAGCATCCCCCTGGGAGGACATCCAGATTTTGACGGAACCTGGGCTGTGCTGAGCATGGGCGGGTGTGGTAACAGCTGTAGCAATGATGAAAGTACCTGAGAACTTTAAAAATTAACAGAGGTAAAAACTTAAACCTTGGTTTCTTAAATCTCGGTTTCTTCCCCAGGAAAGCAAAAAATAAAACATGTAAATGTGTAAGGCAATGTTTTAATAACTTCTGGATACCTGAAAGACAAAAAAGTCAAGATTGCTTTCCCTCATGCAGGAGCATGGCATGACAAAGTGGCAGATTAATATGATTACGCTTGCTCTGCCTTCTACATTCCATGCTCCCCAGTGAAAAATTCATTGCTTCTAGCTGTCTTTAGTTGCAGAGGTGAAATTAACCAGTCCACTCGCTTCTTCTCCTCCACCTCTTGCTTGCTTTGCACGCATACCTAATTCTTGCACGTTAAAAGCCAACCGCTTGGTCCTTGCTTTAGAACGGTGTCTACAGAAAAGTATGATGTGAATGAATGGCACCATTCATTCAAGTCAAAAGAGAGCCAGAGAGCTTACTGTACAAAACGGAGGTCGGTTGATTGGCAACAGAACGCTGCATGGGTTATGCAAAATGAGGGAGGCGACAACGTGGGAATGAATGAACAGGAGCTGCGTGCTGAATGGGTGACTCACCACACCTACACCCTTCAGAGAGGAGGTGCTTGCAAATATCTTAGGAACAGCCTCAGTAACACATCATTACGCCAATGGCTAAACTCCATCAAACGCTAGGAAACTACAGAGGTTATTTTAATACTTAAAAATATTATTATGGGCAGTATTTTAAAATACGTTTCCTGATTAAATACCAACTGCAATCTGCTACCTCTGAAAAACTGGCAATAGAGCTCCATGCTTATTTGGATGACTCAGTGATCAAATTAAATCACATTATCTTTGATCTTTTGGTTACGGTGATGTAATCGAGAAACTTTTGATCTGGGAGTAACATCTTTTAGCTTGCAGCTGTCTTCCGTGAATATTTGCTACATATCCATCTTTATATGTGTAATAGTCACTGCTTCCTGATGAGAAGTAACGTGTTTTCTTATCTTTCATGAAGTAAAAGTGGCATGATATTCAACCAACTGTTTTACAGAGGCCGAAGGAAGAAGACAATAAGGTTTGGGGTAAGAAATAAAAGTAAACATTCATCGAGACAGGCTAAGAGAAACTGCTTAAAAATGTCTGAACCCTGCACCATTACCGTTGTAGGAACACTGGAGAAAAAAGGGATCAAACCAGGAACAAACAAGACAGTTCACGATTTGGTTTCACAGGACTCTGCACCAGAAATGAACCTGAACCCGCTATTTAAATGCCCCAGAACTTCAGGGGCAAATACAAGATCCTGCACTTGAGATGTTAACCATCTACATTGTATGAAATATAGTAATATTGTTATTAATATTGCTATTAAATACCAAATATAAACCCAAAGAAGAGTTTAGCAGATATATAATGAAGGGGAAAACCTGCCACCAGTGTCCCATGTGCAGCACAGATTCCAGGCCACTCCTATGAGCAAGGAAAAGTGGAGCTGAGACATTCCATATAATCAAATTTTCTCCTGACTTGTTCTCCTTGATCACAAAGATATTGCTGCTTACCTTCCAACATGGTGCACTATAGGTGAAGTCAAGCAATCTGCAACTGTTAGAAGAGTTTGTTGGAATGTCAACACAGAAAAATTTAAGACATTGATTACCCCACTCAAACAAATACTGCTGGCATGTATACGGGTCCTTTGTCCACAGTATGCTACATGTTTTGTTTTGGAAAATACACAAATGGTACGTTTCTATGGAATTCAGCTTCATGGCAAGTTTTCTCTCTCATGCTAAAACAACAGTTATATAAAGACACTGATTTCTGTAGAGGCTGTTTGAACTTTTTATCATGATTCAAGACAGTCTCATCCATCCCAAAATACTTCTGCACTGTTCCGGCAGGTTAATAGTAACAGTTTGCATACCCCTGTTCCTCTGACATTCCTGGCTTGACTGGTCTCGTCTAACAAAGTAAAACCTGAGGAACAACTGAATGATCTGAAACCCACTCCAATAGGCATTAGGACACTACCCATTTCTTGACCGGATAATGACAGGAAGAGGGGAATGATTCTTAAAACAAGAACATTGACTGGTAGCTCTGTGGGTAGGAAAATAGTATCATTTGCGGACCTGACAAATCTGTAGTGAACAAGCAACATCACAAGTCATAACAGAAACTTGCATTAGTATGAAGCCTACGTTAGAAAAGTTTCAAATTCCAAAACATAATCTGAGGCTTTGTGCAAAGTTTGTGTTAACCATTTTACAATGCAAACCAAAATATTTGGCCTGTTTATAATTTTTGCCATAAAATTATTTGCAAGTTGATGTTATTAGTCTAACTTTTCCCTACATAGTTCTAACAAAAATGCACTATTTTACTGCTTTCCTAGTAAAAACTTCAAATTTTCTTCAATTTAAGGGGAAAAAAAAAGGTTGAATCCATGATGATTCTTCAATAGTTATGAAGAGCAGAACAATCTTACAGGAAGAGCAAGAAGGGAAATTTGGCTGTCTGTTCAAGAACTTATTGCATACCCTTGCATGGTTAGGAGGGACTTACAAGCACAGGAAATAAGTGTGAGGTAACCAAGGTAAAATTGCTGCTGCAAGATCAGGTTGAGACATCAGATATTTTTACCTAAATATCCCTATGAAAATTTTGAAAAAAAAGCAGCAGCATTTCCAACATCTTCTGTACAGTTCAAATACTCCCACACTTTGTTCTTTACAGGAAAGCATGCATCCTTTACATTCAAATCCTCAATAGTAAATTATGGATCAAATCACATGCGCCTTTAGCCATGAGAGTTCTGTATCACTGAGAATGCCAGTGCTAGGGAGCTGTCTGGTTTTGCAAACAACCAGTACTTCTCAGGAAGTACTCCTTTCTCAGGAATGCTCCTGCATTCCTATTTCTTTGCCTGGCATCTTATGACTTTATAAACTAACTTCTGATCCGAAGCAAGCAGACAGCCAAGCTCTAGATTAAAGGCAGATTGCAGAGATCAAGATTCAAGACATTACAGTCCAGCCCCTCTTTTGAACAGATTATTCTCATAGTGGTCACAGATTGTCCTTCTCCATTACAAGAAAATCTATTAGTGATTCTGGCTTGACCAGAAATCTCTGATTCCTACATATTCCGTTGCTTGCTAAGCACTAAGCCCATAAACTAAGGAGCAAGAACCTACCCAAAAAGGTTAACTCTTGTAGACTGGCCCCAACCATCAATCTATGAACAACTTTGTATGTATTTTGCAGCATTTCATAAGCAGGCATTTTTTATTTACTGATATTCTGCATTGAAGAGAAAATGTGGCAAATCTGTGCACAAACAGCCCAACATAGAAGCAAGGATGTAGCCATTCTCTCAGACGCTGTGTTGAACCTTCATTATCGCCAAGATTATTTTTTATCAGCCTCCATTGCATCTGGCAAGGTCTATATCAAGGAGTTATTCATAATATGGGTTTTTTTTCCAATCATGACAAATTTCAGTTTGCACCAGAGGGAAACATCCACCATTATGTGAAACTATAACTCTGTTCTAAGTACAACAGTAAGAGCGGATTGAGAAATACTTCTCAAAAAATTGTTTTCCTAACATTTTCACAGTTCCTTACATTCACTCCTTAGGTAGTATCGTGCAACTAAAGGGTTTCAGTCTGATATTTGTCAACCTCACTAGTGTCTTTCTGCTTTACATCTGAGTAATAAGTACCAATTTTCGGTACTGACTGGAATAGCGAACATATTTCAGGAAAAGAGCTTCCCTTTCTCTTTCAGAAATGAAGGAATGGCAGAATGAAAGTTTGGCAAAAATGTAATGAGATTATACAAATTCATGTTGCTTGCATTAACCTTCTCTTTCTCTCAAATAAACTCCTGGAAAGCTTACTGAAAAGCCAAAAGAAGTGGATCTAATGAATAATGTTATAGGCTCAGTACAAATGGGACAGGCTATGGAGCTGATAGTGGCACTGCCGTGTAATTTTCTCTACCGGTGGATAGGGGTAGACATTCATTTTAATCTTGGTATGTCTCCACAGCATTAATGCTATTGCCATAATTCGTAACACTATTGACTATAAATAATGGCTATCCCTCTTAAGAGAGATGCATGAATTCCCAGTTAACTTACTAAAACGGAGTAAGCCATTTCTCAATGTGCCTCCCTCTATTACTAGACCATATACGAAGTCCCACAACTTTCTGTTTCTTTTCATTTCTGCATGCACCCATTGAATGATCTGGAAGAAATATCACAGAAGGAAGGACCAGCAGTATATTGATGATGGTACAGTGCTACCAATCCATCACCACCTACAGCTATATCAATATTACCTACCAGCCAGTCAATGGATGAAATCAGATCAGAAATAAAGAGAGAGCGAGCTGCATGAAGGGGAATGAAGAGCATGACAGATGAGCAGAGAAAAAGCATTTCAAAGGATTCACAATGAACGTACAGTTTCCTTTGCTTTAAGGGAGATATACATAATATCGGTCAATTCAATTCATAGATTAGAAGTACTCTTGGATTTTTCTCTGACACTAAGTTTCACCCATTACTAACGCCTTCAATTTCTTGTTGCTAGGAAACTTCTTCCAATCCTGGTGGACGATCATAAGATCACAAGAAAATTCAGGTTGGAAGGGACTTCAGGAGGTCTTTAGTCCAACCTCCTGCTCAAAGCAGGGTCAACCATGAGGTCAGACCAGAGTTATCCAAAAACAGCTGAATGAGTGATGTCCTAGCCTCGTTATATCTACTTCTTGGCTGGGCTATATGCAATAATTGGACACAAAATTGTCATTCTAAAAACTGACTAGCATAGTGCATTTTTCCTTAACAAAACATGCATTCTTAGCATCCAGGTTCTTAGCTGGTGTATTCTTAACTCTGAACATCTCCACTTGCCACTGTGGCTTCCCCTAGAGTTTAAGTGATGTTCAAAGTCTGTTCAAATATTAAAAAGATGTCAGCAGCTAACCTAAAAGATTGACTAAAGCTAGACAGTAGTCCTCTGACCTAAAGAAACTCTTACAAAAGGGAGAAAAGCTTTCTTGGGTTAGTCTGAGACTGCAAAATGCCTTCCCACAGGAGCTACAGATCATCAGAAATCCCATCACTCCAAGTATAAAGTTCACTTTGGCAATACCATATTGTTATAATTAATATGCATACTTACACGTCTATAGGTAACAAACACTATCTATATTTATTGGCACATGTATTTTGCTCCACAAATTTACAGAGCATAGTATGTTTTTAAACAAAAAAACCCCAAGAACATTATAAATACAAAATGTGAACACACATTTCCATTTGTAAAAAATGAAAGAAACACACTTACTAGCTTCATAGACTGATACAGTACTAAAATGTTCTGCTTTGGGTTTCAAAGCTATGGTCATCAGCACATATATATAAAACTTGATTCTCATTTACTTCCAGATAAAAGCCCACATTTATTAGGAAATAAAGATTTCATAGCTGATACTTAGAAGAACCTTGGCAGAAATGAGGCAAATTTCCAAAGAGAAGCATCAGATAATGAGGATGTTTAGAAAGAGCATATCTGTAACAGAAATGTACACTAAAATATTAGCTTTCCCCTACACTGGAGTCACTCAGAGAAAGACAAAAGTGTTTCTATGAAGAATTGAAATATGTAACTTTGTACCCTAAAACATACTGACTTAAATTTTTTTAATATATTTTGGCTTTGCAGTCATGATGTTCTGGAGTAAAATACTGTAAAAAATGAAGGAAATCCTCAAATACCAACAATACACGTTCTGTGAAATTTTGAGCCAGACTAACCTAAATGTTACCTGCACAAGTGGTTTATTCACATATTGAATAAAACTGCCAGTATAACACCTTCAGCATTTTTGATAGATTTGATGTCATCAGCTGGCAACAATGACAATGACAATGCATTTTTATTCATACTTAATTTCTTTGTATCCATACATATTATTTTATATATATATAAAAATATGTATATATATAACAATAGACTCTTGCAAAAATAGCCATGTAGGTTGAAACACAGACTAGGTAATAACTAAATCCATGCCTTCGCTATTAAGCATTTTTGTTACCTTTTCCTTATGAGCTTCTTCACTCAGCAAAAATTTAGCTTATTTCAACATCTGCAATTTATTACTAGAGTTTCTGTCGTCTTAAATTCATTGACTAGCTCCATTCTATTGTAAGGGACTTACTGTCTACTTACATCAACATTTTTACTTCTAATTATGACCATTAATCACCGCAGAAAATATAATTTAAATTGTGGATTATAAAGACTGGAAATAAGTCAAATATTGGCTAAGGATTTTTCATCTTGGTGTGACGGGAGAACTCAGAATAGGGATTTGATGTCATCCATGGCTCTTTAATGTGCTATGCATCATAAAATGACAAGTACCATAATAAACACATAACAAGTCCCTTTAAGTTTTCATTTCTCACCATTACCACAAAAACCCTGAAACGATATTGATCTAACTATGAGATACTGATTACTTCTTGCTGTGATGCAATAAGTCCTATTTACAAAGACATGGTAAGTATCTCAGAAGCTTTCTTAAGATGAGAGATCATACTGTCATGGAATATGAAGGTCCTGTATGTTGTCTTTCCATGTTTTCTAGAAATCTACAACAACTAAACTCTTACTTATTTTCCAGTATTATGGGTACACTACTGATTCTTCCACTTGTCTAATTTTTACTAACTGTGTATATCTGTTGTCTCTACTGAGTGAGAATACAGGCTGACTGTACGTCTGGAATACAGCTTATTTAACTGCGTTACTTTTCACAGATTTCATTTTGGTTTTAGGTTATGACTCAGTGACCTCAATGCATATGCAGTTTTAAAGAAATTACACACTGAAAATTTGACCACTGTTTTATTTAAATTCATACATTGAGTTATCACATTTCTATAGATCTCATGTAACCTCACCTTCAGAATGCATTCTTTTATGGGTTTTTTTGTTTGTTGGTTCAAATCAAGGAAAAATCAATAGCCTAGGATTCTTCCGAAGAAAAAGTTTGAACTGTGAATACTTTTACTGGGCCACTACTTTGTTTTGGCAAGGAAATGGACTGGACTGCTTTAATTGGCAGCTGGAAAGCATGACTCGCTCACGTTGGCGTGCTGCCAGCATATATATATAAAAAAAAAAAAAAGTCCTTGTTTTGGGAACTGGTGGGAAGGAGTGCGTTCCTGTTTCTCAGTCAATGACAAATTCTCCTCCCATCTTCCACCTCTTCATTATCTGTTCAGTTGAAGCTACTGGGAAGGCATTTCTTACTAATTGATGATGATAATATTACATAACATTTACAGGCCTCTTTCAGAATTCTGACTTTATTGTTCCATCCCAAACAGAATAAATTCATGGTAAAATTTTGCCTTGGTAGCGCAACCATGTTTACAGTATTTTACAGTAGCACGTGAGCTACAAATCAGGACCAATTTTACCGTCCAAAAGAAATTCATATTTTGCTGAAGACTGACTCTGACTTATGGTGAGTTAGCAGAAAGGCAAAACAAAAGGACAACATGTTCCTTATACTGTTTGTATGCTGATGGCTGTAGGTTATAGTATTACAAGTCTTAAATAAAGTAATTTTATTGTATGCTTGAGTTTCCTGCTACAGCTCCAGGCTTCTTCTACTTCTGGCTAAGTGTATCGAGGGGGCTGGTCACGCATTTTGCCTGAGTTACTGGAACTATTCTGTCCTTGTCATTCTGTCCAGCAGTGAAGCTTTTCCCTCCTGGACGCTGATGGTTCCAGGATTCCATGTATGTAGGTGGGACTTGAAACTCACTTCTCAGGAAGGGTTCAGATTTGCTACTAATACCCACGCCAGGTTCCTTAGAGCTTAGCGCTGCTACCCGTAATTACCAACATTAACGAAGTAGCGAAACACTACCTGAATTTGGTAGAGAAAAGCACTTTGATGAGAAAACACAATTCAAACTTTCAAATCATTGTTTCAGAAACTATAAAACCAGGATGATATATCAGAAATGGCATTCTGGCAGGTGATGTAAGAAATACAGTTTGAAATACACAGCAGAGGGCAATGGGTACCAGGGAGACCTGCACCGCTATAATAATTACCTAGCGTATGAAGAAATAACCATTTAGGTTCTGCAATCCTATGCAGATTTTTAGGCGGAATGGTCTGAAGTAATGGATTCAACTGTTGCAAATAAAGAGCAAATCGATACCTTGGGTCTACTTTGACGCCTTCGCCCTTTTTTCTCTATTTGGTCTTCCCAGTGAAGGTGACTAGAAAGAGCACATCTGGGATTTACCCAGCATTACGGAAGAACCCAGAACTGGGATATTCAGCTCCTACACATCCCTTCACGCAGACTCTGTTGCAAAGTGGAAGGATCATGTGGAGCAGCATGAAAAGTCTGGATGACAGGTGTTGAGTGATTAAATATCTCCAGCTGGAAAGTCCACAGGATCCTGAGCTAACATGTGCTAGGAAAGACAAATGACTGCCTTTATTGTAGATTAATTTATAAGACAAGCTTTGTTTACACTAGAAGTTCTTTGTGGGCAAGTATCTGTTCAAATCTGGATTGCAGTCTAGAGAATACTAACTGGTGGTACTGGCAGAATGCTAGTTTTCTGCTTTTATAAAAAGGGAAGCAAAAAGACCTTCTATGGGTTTGGATGTGAGAGTGGAGGAGGGAATATTTTGTTTTTTGCTGGCCCTCCCAAGGGGGAGGGCCACTACTCCCTGGGAAAAGTCAGTAGAGTCTATAATCTGCTCTGAGACTTCAAAACCCTGGAGAAGAACGGTGCCACACAACACCCATAGCAGCTATCGCATTGTCAGCACTGGGGGAGCTGCTGAATTGCGAGGGTAGGAAAGCAGCAGCTAATTCTTCGAGTACAGCTAACCAAGGCTGATGTTTAGGCGAAGGCAAGGCAACTGTGATCCTACTGCCTAAAAAAGAAACAAGAACTTAGATGGTTCTGTTTAAAAATCACAAGGTTTTCCAGCAAAGTATACTTTCCAATATATTAGCATTACATTTGCAATATATCTTTTATTACGACAAACACTTTTCCCCAACAAATTAATTTCAAGTATGAAAACACTGAACTTGGCGAGCCACAGATAGCTCCCTGGAAAAAGTCCATTACTCCTGGTCAGAAACACAGGCCAGCAAGCTTCAAAACCTGGGTCATAATCCTCAGCATCATGATGGCTGAAACATAGTTTATTAGAAAATCTATCACAGCTTCCTCTGAAGTCACTGGAGTGAGATACTGTTAGAGACAATAAATTGGTACCAAGCACGCGAGATCCAATTCAGCAAAGCAGCCGCTATGCTGGTACAGCCAGATAGATACTTTCGGCTAACAGGTTGCAGTCAGTTTGTGGAGGAATCTGCCTTTTTCTTAGTCTCAATCTGTGTGTTTCACTCACTAAAGGGAGTGACGCTTGCCACACAGATCCAAAGAATTTTGCAAAGTTTTACACGGCTTTGTCAATCAGGATTTGTGAAGTGTTATATCTCCTCTAATGCAAGGTACTACACAATGTTTTAGTAGCAAATATTTGTATTAGATTTATTAGAAATGAGTAAGCTGGGCTTTTGATGATTTTAGATTTCTCTGTGAGTGATAAAGCCATATCTCATATGACTGAGAAAGAGTATTTTGCCTTAATTTTTCTTTTTGTGTTCAATTCTTGCAGAATATACGCGCTCAGTTTAAGATCTTGTAACCTGAAGAACATGCCATTTGCACTGTGATCTAGCAGAAGGATTTCTGACGTGGAAAAGGCTGAAAATATAAGGACATTGCTTTAATTTTAAACTTCTCCTTTGAGACTCCTATGGCTACAGTGGACGGGCTTTCTCAAGACCTTTCAGCTCTGTTCTTATGCTAATCAACAGAAAAACTTGCACTTTGCTCATCAACTGAATAAAACATTTAATTGTACCTATCTAAAGGCACAACAGTTATTTTGATGGCAATTTAATACTTCTATACAGCTATGGGTGGGTCCTCATAGAAATCTAGCAAATAATCCCAATTTAGCTAGAGGTCCCAGCTTTCAACCAGCTTTCCTGGAAAGTGATAAAAGCGATTGGCAGTAGCAGAGGTTTCAATGCAGGCTACAGAACCCTCATGGGACTTTATATAAACACACACACTGCAAAGTTTTTCCAAAGGTCTGTATCTGTACTGCATACTGCTTACCCAATTAAAGAGTTAACACAATCCCAAACATATACTTGTTTTATTTCTTGAAGTATTTTAAAAAGTTCAGTGTGCATATTGAAAGATACACAAGCTGCTTGCCTTTTTTTTTTTTTTTTACAAAAACTTAAAAAAATTTGGAGTAGCAAGGGTGACCTCCAGTGTGCAATAAGTTTATGTCATTACACCTTATGTAACAAAATACTTTTTTGGCCTACTATTAATTTTGATCATCCTACAAAACCAAATATTTACTGTATTTCTTGTGCACAACACAGAAATTCAAAACATTGCCTTCTGCTCTGAATGGTGATTTTGAGAAAACATTCTGAGTTTCTCTGTATTACAGGGAAAAAATAACCGTCTGAATAGAAAAATCAGAAGATTTATTTATTGCTCCTGTCCAAATGCAGACGATCTTAGCCTTTATTTTTCTTCTAGAATAAGAGTAATTAAAATGAATAAATGTATTACAGAAGCTTTTGTATTTTTAAGAATACAAGAGCATTACAGATTAATAGTGCAACTACTGCAACAAAATAGCTCAGCTCACAGTTCAACTCACATGTATTTCAGTGCAAACTTGCACAAATTTGAAAATATTCAGGAATTCAAAGAAGCCAAAACTATCATAAGAGATTATACAAAAAGTGCGTATGTGTATCTTAGTAAGCTAAACATTTGCTACAGTGTCTAATAAACTCCACAAAAAACTATAGTGAGTATCATCTCTTCAAGAAAAAAGTAAAGTCCATGTTCCAAGAGGTAAATTCATTATATTGATGAGTTGTGTCAGATGGATATCTTTGACTGAAACCTTTAGTCAATGGGGTGTCTTTAAATGAAAACCTAACAGACGTCATCATAATAAATTCAAAACTAAGAACATCATTTTTACATTCCTTTTTATTTCCATCATCGGTACACAACTTACCTTTTGACGATTAATTTTGAAATAGTTTTTCTAATAAACTAGGGAGCATTTTTTCGCTAACTGCAAGCACACAAAAGATCTAATTATGGGTGCCTAGTGGTGCTACTGTCTGTCAACGTAAGTGTCATTCAGGGTCTGTCAGTGTTCCCATTATACATCCCTACTTTCAGAGGGTTATAATGTGAATGTTAAAATTTGCTTCAGGCTGATTCCTGGCATATTGTGCAAGGTATCAGGCTAGAACCGTGGTGGGTTTTTTTTCCTTTTTAAATAATTTTTTTAAATTATCAAGTTTAGACATTTTAACCCATACCTACAGAAAAGGAAAGAGATAGTAGGAGCATATGCTTTTCCAAATGACAGTAGTATAAAAGCAGCTTATTGTTTTAGAAACTTGAATGCTGCATACTGATTATCCAAATGTAAAAGAAAGGCCACCAATGCAGCATTAAGTCAAATCATTCCATTTGCCTTCCGTATTCAACCAATCACACTATAGACAAAGAACCCATTTTCATGATTAAGGATAGAGGGAGTTGGCTTTACAGTTTTGTGGATCAGCAGATTTGCACCCAGTCTTGGAAATACTCTACTTTCTAATTCTTCCTTTGGACTTCTTGTCCGCTCTCATATAAAGCACGTTTGCACATCACCAGGAGTATGCAAATACTGTATACCATTATATCGTAAGCCCTACACTTTATGTTTATAAAGAAGATTTCCATAAAGTTGAAACTTTGACTTTCTCTGCACCAGAAAGCAATGTGTCATAAACTCAAAACTTTGGTAAGAGCGCACAAACGGTCCCACACCAATGCCAAGCAGGCACACCATCCGCAGTGCACACTGAACGCAAACAGCAGAGCAGACGTGTCCGTGCGAGGAGTTAGTGCAGGTTGGCTGGCGCCCTGTGAAGTCCTCTCCGAGTTTATTCCACATGAACCCTGAGAAAGACCTTGAATCTCAATAAAAGTAAAAAGAACGCCGATTCAATACATTGCATCACGATTAGGAAAGATTTAAACAACAGCACTTGAACAAAGTTTTTTTCTTTCAAAGGTGGACAGATCTATTAGCATTTTCACCATGAAATGATAAAGTCCTGTTTTTAAATTTTGTTAAAAGTCATGCTTTTCTGAGCCCAGCTAGAGCAAAAAGATACTAAAATAACTAAATATATCTCTAAAGGGCTGTAGTTAACTACATATTTCTTACCCTAATGCCTATTTCTAATAGGCGCCATCAGGTCTTTCAGGGAATGAACCCGCTTTTTATCTTTCACAAAACTGGGATTTGAACTTGATTGAGGCTTCAGTGTTTCTATATGTTCTTAAACAATAAACTAATCAACAAAATGGAATTACTTGTATTTTATTTTTGACACCAGAGTGTTATTTATTTATTTGGTAAGGAGGGTAGAGAATGCAATAAAACGCACTTTTCTAGAGTCTTTACGAGCCAGATATTGTTGCTTGGCCCACAGTTTCTTGAAGTGTTTGACACCACAAAAATGCTATAGGCCAAAGGCACAGGAACATAATATTCTATTATGAACTTTGATACTGTTTGCTTTATTTTCATCTTACTAGTTCCTTTAGTTTAACAGTGGGCATGCGCCTACATATGTTGACAACGTGAAATAAAAAAGCCCTGGAGTTCAGTCTGTCACACAGTCCTTAGGTGAAATCAAGGCCTGGTTCAAGCCGTCATGACTTGCTTCAGAGCAAGAGGCTTAAGATAAAGGCGTTTTAATTTAATTACTTTGTAAACTGCAAATTTCTTGCTGCATTATAACTAACACGTATAAAAATAAACAAAAACTAAAAGTTAGCTCTAAAACGTAGCTGCAGTACTAGAAAAAGAAGTCTTATCAACGTGTTTAAACTATCGCATTAGATTTAGCCATTTTATGTGCTCACGCGTGCCAGTATGTAAGTACCTACGGCAATTTTTTTGCTTCCATTTTTCAGAGAAGGAACATTTCTTGAGTTTTATTTTCTTTTCCCCCCCCTGAAGTAAGTTTACGTCTACCCATCGACTTTAACGCAGGGATTTAGCAATCTGCAGGTTTTTTAAGGGAAGACCTTCCCCCCCGCCCTGCCTGTGTATCAGGAGACCATTTTAATTCACTCACCAAGAAATTCTCGCAGGGGCCGGTATAGGCGGTAACATAGGAGCCAATATCGCAGCTATCAGTTTTCATAGAGCCTGGCTGGACCTTTACATTACCGCTGCCCCGCATTTATTGTTCTTTCATTGCAGCTGTCAGCATTGCCTGACAGCGCATTATGGAGTACACGGCTACGGAGTCAGTATCAATCAGGCCACGATCATGCAGATAAAAGTAATGGACTATTGATAATAGGCCTTAAATCAGATCATCACGGCTTAAGTGCAAGATTCTTAAAAGCCGGTAGCCTTGTGGGACTTCCCGCTCACTTCCATCTGCCATAAAACAAACTAACTTACCCAACACTGACAAACTTTACGGGAGCGAGTAAAGGAGGACGCTGAAAACACGCAACAAAGCCCTGCCATGTCCTGCACATCAAGGTGAGGACCAGCAAAGATTTTGACTTCCGAGTTACCCACGGCGGAAACAGCACGCTGCTACGCTAATGCTCTTTTTTCCCCCCACTGGCAACAGCAGTTTTGTTGTGCTCTGAAACTCTCTCACTTCAAAAGCACTTCAACTTGATATGGCCATTTAACAAGGAAAACGGGAGAACGCGTAGCGTTTAGCCGCGTTCTTCACCAAACTGAAAGCACCTTGTTAAAAACAAAAGGATCTAATTTGTCCTAGACATAAATAATAAAACAAGAGTCGCATGCAAATTTAGTAACATAAAATTTTAGGTGATAAACAGAATGGAGCCGGGCTTCTTGTTTAGTATTCCTTAGTTATCACCATAATTGCTGCATGTCTGTCATCACCAGGAAAAGAAAAAAGTGTCTCTCTCAGCTGCTCCCCTGCTTGTTTTGTTCACTGTATTCTTGTAAAGTGGGAGAAAATAAGTGTCATTTAATGAATAGTGCTATTCTTTGTCTGACAGCTTCATATCTGTTAGGTGTAGGAGGCCTAGTACTTTCCTTTTCTGATAATGTTTTTGACAGTGTGCTAAATTCCTCCCCCAAAAGGCCGGCGTATATATTCTGCTAAAAGAGGCTTCATCTATCCTGAATGGATGCCCTCTTTTAACCCCCTTCAGCTTCTGTTCTTACATTAATTGAGCTGATCAGATTGAGCATATGAATTTGTCTTTGATGTATTCGTATGTTTAGTTGACGCTGCTCACGCTCCCATTGGCAGCGGGCAGAGCTCTCAGACAAATAGGGCTGTTGCCATAGTAACAAGCGATAGCTAGGGATCTCTTGAAAAATATTTTTATTTCAAAATTCAAACTGGAAAATTCTCACTGGATATGGTTCTCAGTTCTAAACGTGTCATATCTAATGATGAATGCAATTAGGAATCCCACCAGTGTTTTAAATAATAAATTAGGCTAATTTTCTAGGCCTGGCATGATGACATACAAATACTAAAAAGGAATCTCTCATTTTTTATCCATGACAAAAGACTTATTAATGACTTTTGTTCTTAGGATTTCAAAATTAATTGAATGGTGGAATAGCGCTATAGCCGCCTATGTGCTGAAGATGAGAAGCCTAGAGGTAAACTTTTTTTTTTTTAAGTACTTCAAGCTGCTCGGATATTTGGTTATTCCATGTAAAAGCAGGTGAAGAATCATTCTACAAATGCTATAGCAGTTGGTAAATCTCAAAGGATGAAAAATGCCCATAGCCATTTTTAATTACTGAGCATGAAAAAAGGAGAGATGTTGAACATAAGTTTTGTAGGCCCTTACAATCTGAGAATGCCAGGATTTTAGCTTTCACTAAAAACACATTTGAAATACAAGGAAACAATAAAAATACCTAACAGGTTAAAAAAAAAATAAAAAAAGAAAAAAAAAAGAAGAAAAATGGGCATCTGATGATTAGGCTATGATGGTTTGTAATTAAAATACATATTTTTTATTAATCTGTCTACTATTATTTTCCCTGGAAATTAGCTTCCTGACTTTGGCTTTTAAGATACTGCCTGTCAATGTGCAGTAATAGAGTTTCAGGGTTCTGCTTCAACATATAATTATACTACATTGAAATCCATTGATATTATCATCTTTTATGCTACTTCCAATTAGACTTGTTCCATCTTGAGGGGTCAATGCCTTATATCTCAGCATTCAGGAAAATTCAGTTAAATGTTAAAATTTGACAATTCCCTGAGAAATGAGGTTATGTTGTAAGTACTTCACTTGAAATCTACAGCATATCTGCAGTTGTCATAAGCAGAAGATAGTTTTAAGAAGTCTCAGGGTCATAATCACACAGAACAAGTCACAATGTGGTGAAGAAAAACTTAAAAAACCTCTTCCATTATATTAACTCTATGAGTCCTATGTACGGATTTACTTTCTCAAGATGCTGCTTATCGGGAAGAGAAAGCAAGCAAAAAAGTCCCTTCCTTTATTTTCTGATTTGTCTCTCTTCCCTGCTCTGTTTATTTCATGTGTAAGGAATTTTACACATTTTAAATGTGTACTAGAGTTTAAAAAAAAAAATTTACAACACTTCAAATGTTAACGGAATACATAAAAAAATTAATTCAGTAATACTTTGTCACCCACCAGGAAATCATGGCCTTACTGAAATTTTGTCATTGTCTTCATTAGACTCACACTTTCAGTCTGGGAATGTCTCCCATTAAATCAAGGGAAAACAAAGTCCCAGGCCATTGTGAAAGTCCATTTAAGAGCACAGCATTCTGCTTTACCAGTCTGTTGTCTTCTAATGGTGAGATTACAAAATTAGTCTCTGGATTTGCTTCAGATAATGCATTTTCAGTTCTTAAGACAGATTTCTAACGTAGCTATTTTTTATTTTATTGCCTTAAAAAGAGACATAAATGACATTATAAATCACTTTGTTTCAATTTAATACAGTGATGCTTGTTTTAGAAATTTCTAGCATTATAATTCTGATCATGGTCAATTTAATCTTTTTTAATTCTATCCATAGAAAAACCTGGCCTGTTGATAGTTTTGACTTATAGATTCTGTATTCGTAATAAAATAGGGATTTCTTTAGATCAGGAAAAAAAAAAAAAATTTGCACAACATCGTGCAGCGTGAGGCAACAGCTGATGCGACTATCTTTCCAGGCATCACTTAGAGAGAACCCAGTAAGACAACTAATTTCTGGTCAATGTAAACATTAATAATAGTTAACTATGTGGAAGAGAAAATGTAATTTATTTTATCTTCATTAGCAGCGTTCATCAAATTGCAGGGTATAGCCATCTGATTGGATAACGACCAGAGCCATCAGTAGGCTGGAGGCAGCCTTGATGTTGGCTGGAGGGATGCGCGGACCTTTGTGTCACAGGGCTGGGGCACACATCCCAACAGGTAACGCGAGGGGGTCCACATCCCCTCGAGCCTTGTCGTAAACATACCATCACACTCCTTAACAATCTAATTTTGAAATCGGGTAAATTTATCTGGTCATAGTACAAAATCCAATGGTTACATTATTAGCACATGAGACTGGATCTGAAAAGGAACATGAAATCATAATTTATTTCATGAATATAGGACTGTATGTGTATTTTGTAAGTCTGAATCACATACTCCTCCTTTACAAGAAAATGAATCTCTCAGTAGGGGAAGGAATACCTTACGGCAGTCAAAAGAACTGTTCAAAAATACATTATGCTAACTATTAAGAGCAATAGTTCATTATACTTGAAAGGTATTTCAAATAGGATGGAAGGTTAGGGACTGAATCTGTACCAATGAAATCACTGTGTAACCTACACAAAATATGTGGGTGCTTAATTAATTAAGGCCATTCATAAACCAAAAATATTTGTTTTAATTTAGTGGATATAAAAATATTTAAATCACAGTACAAGTCAAAATAAAACCAGCACGTATACAACACGGCATCAGATGCTTTGCAAAAAATGTAAGGCACTGAATAGATGGAGAAATTTGGATTTATAGATAGTAAGGGATTCTAAGACGTGGTGATGATTCTGTTTTCCGGACTTAATTTCTGTAATTTTATATTGGTGTTCTGTATTAAGTCAGTTCCAACTTGAACTTTCTGACTGAAGAAATTCCATAACTATTAAAAATAGTAGAAGGTATTACTGTAATAGAAACTGTGAACTATTCGTTGTGAAATACAACTACATAATTAAGATAAAAGCACTGCAATTTACTTCTTTCCAAAATGATTTTGTGAAGATTAGAATGTGTTTTAAAAGTTGCCATAACTTTTGCTTTAAGTACGGCCTTGTACGAAGACTACACAGCCTATCTTATTTTCAGAAAAATAATCTAATCCAAAGATTAATGGATTTAGTGAGACAGACTGTGGACAAGAGCTGGGGTGATGATCTTGTTACAATGGAATAAAAGATCCATTCACTATTAAAATGAATCCCAATCAGTATTCAGTACTATAATCAAAACAAATGCAAAGACCTTCCCTTTACAAAGAGTAATCAGTGCAGAACTTAAATCCATAACTGAATTAATTTCACCTAAACAACCTTTCAGAATTCACACAGTTAGGAAAGAAATTAAGTGACACCGAGTGCAGATTGCTGACAACACAGTCCCTGCTTAAGGCCTTTTTTAAACAGGACAGATTTTAAAAAGTGAAACCAAAAGTTAACTGGGTGAGACAGAGTATTGTGCAAAGCTGAAGTTATTCCAACGAACCGCTGATTTCTACTGATGCCTAGTGAAAATCAGTAAATTAATTAATAAGTTATTTGATGTCATATTAAAAAGATTCTGGATTGTAATATTTATTAGAAGACCACAGAACTACGGGACGTACCATCCTTGGATGATGAGCCTGTTAACTGCTAATTTAGACAGAATAACAGTGTTTTTTCAGGGCGCATTTACATTCAGTTATAATGCTTCAAAACAACAAAAAAACCCCCCTCAGAAGTGCATTCCAAGTCTGCTTAACCTACATTTGAACTTCGATGTTGCTGCTCATTCCAAGAATAGTTAAAAGTATGCTGAAATGATCAAACAGAAGGGATGCGCACCACAGAAAATTCTCGGAATTAAAAATATATTTCATTGTTTGGGATTTTCAGTTCCGTGCAATTACACCTTCCTACAACTAACCTAAAACTTACTTTACCTTGTTATGATAACCTTCCTAATTTTCTTCCGGTAAAAAAATTGGTGTAAGCCAGTCAGTTAGCTCCAAATATTTCTCTTAAACGCTGAAATAGGGTTGGGATCCCCAATTCAGCAACACATTTTTTCCATGTGATTAAATGCACTAAAGTTACATGACCGAACTTTAATCCAGAAAATATATTAACTTGGTATCAACGTAATGAAATACTTGTTTTAGGTTAACCATCTGCTTAACAGCTTTTTGGAACTGTTGTCTTGCTCAAGCCCTCAGCAAAGGGTAATCAAGTTTTTCCTTACTATTTCTCAAACTTTTATCCATTTTTTAATGTGAATTCATATACATTGCCATGCAACATTTTAAAATCTTAGTCTATAGATAGATGAGGATCCACACAAAATTTTTAAAATACACTGTATAACAAATATATGATTTTGTCTTTACATCAAACATTTACTTCCTTGAAAGTATATAAAGCCAATGGGAATTTTCATTCTGGTAGACTATGCAACAACCTCTACAGTGTATAGGCATACTCTGCACTCCAGCTGTAGCAGTAAAATTACTGAAACTGTAATTCTCTTAATATTTAAATAATATATTAAAATTTAATTTTCAGCACCTGGAAGAATCTGTTTGTGTGCCAGCAAATGAGGTAGTTGGGCCTGGAGCTCCTATACATATGGGACTCAAAAACAACCTATCACAAATAATTACTAAGCTAGAGCAGCTGTACTCACCACACTAGTCATTTAAAAATCAGGTCAAAGTTGCCTCGATTCCTTTTCCATTTTCAAGGATTTCTGCAAATCAATTCTACAGTCCTCGTCTTTTTGCTTATTTTTTGTCATGTTTCAATTATTTTTATTATTAATTATTACAAGGGAAATATCAGATAGTCTTAGCTTTCCTGATATTCCAGACATTAAAGATGTATGTTTTATAAGAGATAGTAAAAAACATGCAATATTTGTTTTCCAGTACATTTTTCAAAATTTTGATAAGACTATGAGCAAATACTGTAATATGAAGATGCATTTATTGATAGAGGACATACATGCATTACATGCATATACACACGGTACTACAGCACAATCCACCATACACATACAGAAACTATATTCATCTTTTTAAAAAACAAAATATGTCATCTGGCTCACAAAAAAAAAAAAAAGAGATTACTTTCATTGTAGGCTTTCATTTCTTTTTACGTTGGTAGTTTTCAAATAGAACACAAGTATTTCTTTTAAAAGCATTTTCCAAATTATGTGCTTTCAGACACACTTTGTGTTCAACTGATTCCAAGAAGTTGCTTTCTAGCAACGACCACCAACTTCATGATCATTTGTGAAGAAAAGGCTTATCTGCCACCATTTTTACCTCATACCTTTTCAGAATTTATTTTGAGCAATGTAATCTGAGATCATATTTTTCACCACTTACATAGTATTTGTTTGTACCGAATCTGAAAATTTTAAAAAGTTCAAAAAGATTCAGCTATGTCTTTCCGTTCATAATTTTAAAATGTTCTAACCTGCATTCCTATACATAAAAATAAAAGGACCCATAACGAAACCCATATATTTTATAATGACATACATAGAAATAAAACACATTAAACTTCAGGGGGAGAAAACCAAGCGTTTATACACTATTACCTTCAATCACTTGAATGCAAGTCATTCATACCACCACTATTGCTAACAAGGCATCCAATTTACTAAACAATGAATATTGAAATTACGTTTAAAAGGTACAAATGACTGTCCAAAGAATGACACTGAAAAATATTAAGTAACAGCTCTACCTCAAGATAAGCCTCACAATTAAAGAGTTTTAATGAAGAGAGCCTTCAAAGGCTAAATCAGGAGGCATTGATTAGATTGCCTCTAACTTTGTGTTTTGACACCTTCGTCTTTCATGGCATTATATTGTCTCTGTGCATCTTACAAAGGAAGCATTTTACTAAGCCCACACATGAACAGGAGACAGCAGTGCTTATAAAAGAGACTGTCAAGGGTGTGAGCCAAAATGGGTCTCATTTGGATTTCAAGTGAAGAAAACTCCTAATGCATTTCATTACAATGTATGTGAACCTCTGAAAAGAACGATGGATTGGGATTCTCATCCCTATTAATTTATTGAAATGGATTCAGTTTTTTTCTTGTATATCAAGAGGGACCATGTGTTTCAAGCAAGGTAACAATATTATAGTACCAAATAACCAAATATGCTGCGATGCAGTATACCCTTCTGCGAGATAAAGAGGATGCAATTTTCTTGATAATTGGGATTTGAGTTCAGAAATAAATCCTACAATAGCTTGGCAACAAATAAATATTCTTTGTTACTATCGGGTCTTAAGATATGATCAGGAAGCTATGCAACACAGGGATGGATTCAGTCTTTGTTACCACAGCAGGTTTTTACCATTTGAAATCCTGTGCCCCCCCACCCCCGCCACACTGTCATTCAAGTATTGACTTTTTATTTCATTGAGGAACTGCGTGTATGATGTAATTAGGATAACACCTATATAAGTCATATTTTATTAAAAGATAGCAGAATGGGATGGAGAAAAGTAAAACCATTTTGAAAAATTGTAATACATTCCAGATCAACTTAGCTCTAGAAAGGTGCCATAGCTACCATATCACCAATTATCTTACTCATAGTAAAAAAGTTTATATAAATACTTATTTGTCTTTTTCCCCTTCAAATTCAATAATAAAACCTATAACCTGCTATTCGAAACCTGTAAAACCTGATCTCACACAAAGAACGGGATACACATTCCTTATCTATGCTAAATAATTTTACTAATATAACAGTATTAAAAATAAGACATATGTTCTCATTGTTTTTAACACCATTAACCTTTAGAAATGATTGATTGTGCTACGCCAATAACATTCAGTGAGTTCAAAGCTCATCTATTTTTTATGGAAATCTTACAACCTGCTAGTTAAATTAAAGGTTAAATATACATAAAGTCTTAGAATAAAACACAAAGTATTCCATATGTATGTAGCTCAAAAGCAGAGTACACAAACACATATAAACCTATCTCCATTTAAAAACCCATGACCAAAAAAACCCCTCAATTGTGATGCAAAGACTTGTAGAGTTAAAGAATTTGGTATCTGTGGAATATTGCCACAACTATGTCTGTTAAGTCAGGAACTGCCTATGAAGTTAAGAACTCCACTGACATCACAATTATAAAAGACAAATGTCATCCAAATCATAACGGGAGATCAAGGCGTGCTCGCTTCCACACATCAAATCTTAACAAGCGTTTCACTTGAAGTTAGAGGAAAGTCTAGGGCCTATTTAACTTGCTTAATAACAATTATGCAAATACATATAGGAATAACTATATAACTAATTTTTTTATCTATAAAGTGAGGTAGCAGAAATGTATGTTATACTGAATATATGCATTCAGTATAAATTCAATTAACATTTTGAACATCTTCAATGTTGGAATAAACATAATTTATATATTTAAATTTGGTATGTATATGCAGCGTATACACATATACCCGAGCAACAGAGAAATTAGCAAGAATCATACAAAACAAATTCAAATCCAACCTTAGCAATAAAGATTGCACATTTCCACATACAACAGAAACACACACGGACACGCATTTATTTTATTTTTAAAGAATAATCATAATTGAATTAGAATGATGCATGTTCCATATTTTATCTTGACAGCTTCTGTATACTCAGGCAGAGCCCATTAAACGCAAGCGTACAGCAGGTTACTTGTTGAATAATGTATTTCAAGTACTTAAAATTACTAGGGATTTGACTAAGATCTGCACATGAATACATATTTTGGACTTAATTTTCTGCAGTGGCATTTCTTCAGCTGAATATACTTTAAATTCTACAATGAACTCAGTTAATATTAGGCTTTTCCAGGACATAACAAAGGTAATAACACTATCTTTACAATATAAACTTTATGACATTATGAATAAAACTGACAAGTGTAAAATTTGATCCATAAACTAAGTGATATACTTATGTTAATTTACCTTTTAAAAGATATTATGTGTTGCTCAGTTTTTTTGACAGGGCTTCCATTCATACTGAAGACATGTTGAAAAACACTATATTTTCTCTCAATAAGGAAAATCACTTTATCCGCTATCATTCTCATTCTGTCTCAATAAAAAATCAATCATCAAATACTTGTTTCCAAGTTCTACTTGTTAAACTGCCAATTTATGCGTACTGTTCAACTCAGCTCAAATTCTTTCAAGACTACTTGCTATTCTTTTTAATGGTTTTTTTTATAGTATTCAACTTTTAAAAGAACAAGGAGAAAATAAAACTATATATGTATTATAATAATTTTACATTTAGAAGTTTGTGATCTGATGAGGTTCGGAACCTTCATTTTTATAAGGAAAAAAACAAACCTAAATCTTTTATGTGGTTTTCAAAGTAATAAAGGTCTGATTGATCCCACTGACTAAGGCAATTGCATCGGTTGTCTAAATGGTAGTAACGTCAATGTCAGATATGTGGTTATCTTTTCATCTTGGCCTATTCTCAAATGTAAAAATCAAATGTTTGAAGGACATTTCACTGACCTGTTATGGCCTCTGCAACTCTCAAACACAATACTACTATTCCTCATATAAGTGCCACATTTTGGATAAAAAAACACTTCATCAATGATGCCTTTGCGACATCTGGCGGTCCTTATTATACATAAACTTTAGGTTTGTTTCTTTGTTGGGTGCTTTCAGTTGCTGTTGGGTACTTTTAGTATATTATTTTTATTCCATTTATTTATTTATTTGCAAACCTACCAGTATGTAAAACTTTAGTCCAAAAGGCTTTGATACCCCCTAGCGGGGGGACAAAAGCAATCGAGTCTGCAAAAACACAACGAGGTCTACCATGAATCCATATGGAGCAAAAGGTCACAAATCTTGAGATGCAGTGACATCATGACAATAAGACACTTTTGAGACAGAAGCTGGCTCATTTTGAATGTAAAAAGGACACTGATCAAATTCTCCCACACATTTAAAACTATAGAGAAAAATAAGCATGCAAAGACCTCAATATAGATGCTTAACAGAGGAGAGTTAAAGCATACCTTTCGTTTTCACAATTAAAAGATGCCACTGAGAACTTGACAAGTCTGCTTCAGAAGATAAAAAAGCTTTATTTTTATGTTATTATCAGATGCTGAGAAAATGCCATTAAAGAAAAAAAACCCACTCGGTTCACAGGGTGTGCACTCCCTATAACACCCCAGCTATTTTAAAATTAATTCAGTTATACCAAAGCTTGCTCTACATGTTTCGGTCTTATTATTTATCATTTCAATAAACTACGAGAAAAGTATTTTAGGCAGCTGAAAAATTATCTTCCTTTCTTCATCTTTCTTCCTAAGCTACTTCAGTGCAGTAGGAAAAACTCATTCTAATTTCTTTATTACATTAACCACAGGAATATTTGACATCAACTTTGCGAAACCATGACTTTCCTAATTCTTAGCCCAGCGAGAGGAACCAGTATGCTATTTCAAGTCTGTTTTTCACTTGTTCTAACAATTAGCATTCCAAAACAATAGATGATACAATAACCAAAAGATAAAACGTATACTACTGTTTTTTCTTTAAAAAAAGAAAAATAAAAAAAGTCAATAGAATATTTTCTTCACATTGAAACAAAGCAATTCAAAATATATTCCTTGAGATATAGAGCATCACCTCTTTAAATTCTATTTTGCTGCCTCATGTTAAATACTCACTTAAATACTTTACTCTTCTGAAACTAGTTAACACGGTATCTTGTATGGACATAGATTTGTCCTCATATGAACAGATACGCAGCATGCACTACTGACATTCAAGAATAATTTCTAATAAATCATAACTGATTCAAACTGAAAAAAATCATCTCTCAAAGCTGCTCTTGGGAATGACTGGATTTAATGGATAGTTCACTATTGTCTTATTTTACAGAACAAAAGAGTACTGCACCCTTGCAATACCTAGTAGGCTCCCATAAAAGCCATCATTCAACTTTTAATTAAAATGTCTATAGCTTGTATTTTCAGTGTGCTTAATATGGATAAGATACAGACCATGTACCGCGGGGCAGGCAAACGGTTGTTTGCGGACCACGGATATGCAAGCACAAGACAAATAGATGGCCAAAGAAACACTGCTAATTCCAAGCAGTCTCCTTCCTGAGCCCCAGAACTGCAAACATGCAATCTAGTCTAACTTGTTGAATTCCAGTTATTGTACTGAATTCACAGGGACAACTCATTAGATTAAGGATATGAATAAGCTGTTTCAGGATCATGTTTTAGTATGGAATAAAAAGATTAATCACTCCTTAATCCCCATGCAGGAGAATTCTGCATGTGACAGCAAAGATAGATTAAAATGAGAAAACTAAATTTGACAAAGTTAAGCAAACACACTAGAAAATGTCACGAAAAAGCCATCATGAAAGCAAAGTGTTCTCTCCTAATCACTGTGAGACAACTGTTAACATGAGAAGAAAAATACATTTAGGATTGGTAGGAGCTGTACAGTCAGCAATGTAAAATTCAGGAGTAATATAAAAATCGAACTGAAAAACAAAGCAGCCATCTCTCCATATTCAACAAACTTTATACAAACTCAGAGAAGAAACTCAGTGAGAAACCACCTCCCCTGACATAAAAGATACTAAAGAATCATAATGGAATGGTTCCATTTTTGGGAGATGGAATACTCACCTATAAACTACATAGAATGGACTGATTATGTTGAAAACATGAACATACAGTCATAAATCTAACAAATTTCTCAAACAGAAAATCATTCTGGTTAAAACTATACGGACAGACCTCTGAAATACACGTTTCTAGAGCTATCATACCAAATCCAGATTTAGCAAGAGCGATACTGATTACCCAAAAGAATCGGACCAAGAAAGCGAAGTCAATGAAATTCCTAGCTAGAATGATTTTAGATATTTTCATATAAAATGGTCCAATAATATAGTGGTAAATAGTTTGGAAACACAATTTCAGCACTTTAAAGGATTATTTTGTGGAAGAATTGGTTGCACAGCAAATAAATAAATAAAGTTGTTGTTAATATAATCTAATTAAATACAAGAAGCTGAGATAAAAACTGGAACAGCTGAGAACTAAGCAATGGGGATTGTACTATAATGCAATTCTATATCCTGCAGGAGGAAAAAATACATCACTCAGTTTCAGCAGATGATATGTTATTAGGTACCATCACAATACTGAAGGTCAGAAGACCTTAAACTCAAAAGCTAAAAACATAGCAATTTATCAAGGCCAGAGGGAACACACATGAGTTTCTGAGAATTGTAAGAACAAAATAATTCTTAGAGGTACAAAGAGTAATAAGATTGATTTTTTTTTTTTTTAAATAAGAAATGTTGGGTTTGTGGGGTTTTGTTTTTTGGTTTTTTTTTTAGTAGGGCTGGAAAACCACCTGCAAAAACAATTAAAACAAATCAAATTAGTAAAAAAAAGAATTAAAAGATCATGGTATAAGAAGCATAGTTTCTGCAAAGGAAACTCAGTCCTCACTGATCTCTTAGCAATAAAGCAAACACCAAATTGACAACATTTATGTTTCTAAAAGCATTAGAATAATTCCTTTATGTTGCTCCAAAATAAACTGAAGCATGGTCTTAAGACCTCATCATCTCTTAATTTTCTACCAGAAATGTTTAGCAATAATGAAGACACTATGAAAGCCTCCTCACAAAAACCTTGTTCTAGGCTTTCCCGGCAGAAAAGCAATAGAGAAAAGCAGTGCCTTTTGCCAGCTGACTATCACTGAATCTTTCCTGCTCAGAAAATTATAGCCTGAAGCTGGTTAAGTCAGACCAGTCAGTACCAAACCATTCTGTTTTGTGCACAATGCTAGAGAATAACCTTTAAGCATAAATTCACAGTATCTGAACGTCACGGATCACCTTGATCTATGACAATTTTGGGTTGAAATTCAGATAGACGGTGGTCAACGATCTCTTTATGACACACAGGGAACAAGTGTCTGGGGAATTGCTGCTGTAGGTGTCATGTATGTTCGCTCCTTGAAATACCGTTAGGCTGCTGGCAGATACTGGCAAAAGTGATTAGAACTGTTCCCTGTAAGTCTAATACATCCAATTCTGAGAGTGCGCTTAATTTTTCAGTGTCCAATAGGAATTGTAGTTACTCCTTTTCCTGGAGAGGTCTCATGTTTGGAATCCCATAAAATGCCATTCTGCTATTGCTAATCTTCAAGGCACACATGGAATATTTTAGGAGGTTATTAGAAAAAGGAGAGAGAGACATTTGCTGTTGGCACGGGCTATTTATATTTGAAAGACATATCATTGTGCGTCTTTCGCCTGTCTTCGCTTAATATAGGTGGATACTTCAAATAATGTTGAGTAGAGTTGGGGCTGGAACTGAAAAAATGAGCCTGGCCTTAGCCTAAGTCATATGTGTGATTTATTCTGAATAAGGAGCTTCTGCTTGTTTCTTTGAAACTGCATTTGGGTGTCATGGGAGGAGAGAGCTGGCGAACATGTTTCAGCTTGTGGCTAGAATATAAAACAACCAGAAACACAATACCTGCAGCAAGCGTCAATTCACTTAATGAACAAAGTATATGCTTATCAGATGTTCTGTGATCATCATGAAAGCCCCTTGGTCTTCAGATGAGTTTGAAGTGCTGACTGTGACCTAATGAAAATCATAAATAGCATGTACCTGGCCGAAAAACCCACGAATTAAGGAACATCTACCAGCTTAGCTTTATTTCTGTACATGGGGCAATCACAGCACCTGATGACCAGCATGCAAAGACTCAACAAGGCACCAAAACACCTTTAATAGTGTATTCCTGTATCAATGGAAGGTTAGCTCGCATTTGAAATTGTGGTTTATTTCTTTTGAAACAGAATGCCTGTAGGGTCACTGTCACATATTTCTTCTCCAAATTCAGGCATCTGCTATTCAAATAATGTTCTTTTTTTTATTGCTAGAATTCTGAACATGTTGTATCAAAATTTCTTACGCAACAACCATTTATTCCGCTGAGCTATGCAAGAAAACACCCAATTGTCTATGGATTCACTTTGAGACTAGTAAGTACATTAAATGCTCTTTCTATAGCATGATCTGGCAGTCACTCCCTAAGAAACAATAAATAATGTGATGTTGAAAACATGAGAGAAATGAAAGATAATTTTTTTTTGAGAGAAGTTACTACTTAACATTTTTAAAGATTTCTTTTGTACTTGAAAGACAATAAGAAAGCCTTTGATTTTCTATATACCATTTACAGAGGTTTAACTATATATCACATAAATGCTTTCAGTTTTTATCCAAATGTGCTGTTAAATTACCCATGTAATTATCCCAAGAGAAATCATTATACTTTTTTATTGTTAATTTCATTAACACTTTAGTGGGAAGAGTTTGGTTGTATTTAAATTCAGCTGTCACAGTCTTTATTAGTACAATTAAAGGGATCATTTCTGTATTATTCCAGAGGGTGGTTTTTTTGCGGGGGTGTTTAATTACTGAGTTAAAGCAACAACAGAAAGTTAATGGGCAAAAATATAGGCAATAATCTATGGCCAAACTTGAAACAAAGTACAATTCTCCCTGATCCCAAGAGTAAAATCTGTTTTAAAATACACTGCCATTAAAATGAAATTACAACAGTTCTTTCTAAAACGGGTGACATGACACGACAGCTGTATATACTTTAACAAGCCCTCCAATAACAAGCGGTAGCACTACACTGCGTAATCAGATAAAACCTGTTACAGATATATCTTAAAGACAGGTATATTCAAATATCTGCTTACAGAACCTTGTAAAGGCAAAGCAGGTATCACTTTTGATATACCGCTATTATAATACCGTATTACTTCATCAATAAATGCAGCACCGTTGCTTCCTTGCCTTTTGTGTGCATTACAGTGTTGCTGAGCCAGCAAGAATTGCACTTACATACAGTCCCATTGATTAAAATTGAGTAAGATCAAAATAACTTTGCAACCGGCAATACAGGCATAAAAAAGGGGAGAATATGGAATGCAAATTAAAATTATTTGCTAGATACAAACTTCAAAACTAAGATGCTAAAGAGCGAAATAGAAGATTAGACTACTTCTATAAAGAAATTCCTCATCCCAGATGAAGGTGGGACACTGTTCTCATCTGCTTCCAATTCTGAAGAGGAATTACTATCTTGATCATCCACACTTGGAAGAAGCTGAGAATTAGGGAAACCAAAGAATTAGCAAACATAAAAATCCAAGCAAATTCATATGCATTGCTCTTTGACAGAGTAAAATTAATTTTTATCTGCAGGGAGTATATTAATTTAAGGATAATCTGGGGGAAAAAAATTAATGGGGAGGTATAAGACCTCTTACTAGACCCTACTTCATTCCAGGGGATCCACAGAGTTTAAGGAAGAATGATGTGGAAAAATTGTATGGAGATTTCATTCTTTGGCTTATTATGGTTTTTTTTCCCATCAGTGCAGGTGAAAAGTCCAGTGCAGGTCGATTAAATAATAAAACCTTCTAAATCATTTCACTTTAAACATTTTATGACTTTCTGTCTACATTGCAGCATTACGACATAACTGAATCTTTGTTCCAGATAATTTTTGTACTAGAGGAAAGGACTGGAAAATCATGAAGAAAATGGCCATTCATTTATATGCAGAAAATCTCTATATTCTTTTTTTTTAATTGTTAAAGCTTTTGTGCACATTTTATGTGGACAAAAATTTATACTATTCAAACTATTTACACTTATTATTGCAATCAAAACTGTGTGTCCATTTAAGTGAACTTGTTATTGTATTACAATGAACAAAGATGAAAACAGTACCAGTTTTTTCTTTTGTTTCCTAAACTTAACAGAATTGCTTGGAAAACAAACAGATTTTTTATTTTAAGAAAAAAAAAATCAATAACAAAAACATGCCAGGGTTGTGTTTTTCAACTAAAATGGAAAGACAAAAGTTTAAGAATGTTTATAGATGTCTCTAGTTTAACAGTTTCATGTGTTGGATGTGACTTTCACAGTCTGTTGGCAGTTTGCAGGAAAGCCATCACACCTGTGACTTGGCTGTTGATTAATGAGTCTTTCAATTCATCGCTACCATCTGAAGAAGGGCCGTGGCCTTTCTAAGCTTCAGTGGTTTATTCGCCTTCAACTGTAGTCTTACCAAGGTATCTTCCATAAAGAAAATCACACCTGGTTAAGGCTAATGAAAACCTCAATATGTCATTTTCTAGACAAGTCAAAAAGCATGTAAAACTAGACAAAAGATGTATTCAAGCAACATGAATGCAGTTTTGTCATAACCTGTCAATCTAAAGACTAACATAAAAAAGCTTTCTTCAATGACATTTTCCAGTGTCAACTATTAGAATGACAATTCTGAATTCCCTCTTTGCTACATGATGCAGGATGCATAATGGTTTCCCACTCTTCACAAAGACTGGATTTTGTTCTTAGATCCCAGAAAGAAGTTTACAGGGGAAAAAACCCAACAAACAAACAGTTTTTCTGCGCCAGTTTATCAGTCACCTTCACAAACCCACAAAGCACAGTGTCTATGCAGATTTTAAACTGACTACTCGCATCACAAAATCTATTAAGAGCACACGTGAAACTGCCCAACTCTGATGTATCTTCAAAACCGTATCACGACTGTGAAACCATAGGGACAGTTTGACTTTGGCAACTGGGCCTGGGGAAGAGGCAATAAGGTATTTGGGCCTTATCATTCTTTCTTAAGCTGTTAGCTGTTGAACTGGGGTAAGTGGGCAGGATGGAGGAAATTCATCCATGAGGGTCATGTGTAAAAGCCAATAACCTGTGGGAAAGCTCTGAGAGAGAGCAGTTACAGCTATGAAGAACGGCGATCCGCACAGTAGCGGCCACCCGTTTGTACTCCTTGCTTTGTGGTTGCAACAGCAAAAGTTTCAAGGTCAAGAGAAAGCACACAGTTGTTCCCTACCTCCTTCAGGCAAAAACTAATGGGCCCGCCACTTTCTAAGAAGCCTGCAAGGTAACTCAAAAGCTCAAAAGCAATCAAGTGTAACTGCAGCCGAGCCACCTCCCCTCTGTTGCCATCCAGGACTGCGCACATCAGCAGTTCCCACAGATCAGCTACGATATGGTAGCTTTGTATCTTAAAATTTAGTCAAAAGAGCTAGGTTCTACTCTTCGCTATGGACTCATTTTGCAATGTAGAAGACACTTAAAAGGTGATTTGCAGGACCAGATTTTCGATCCGTTTAACTTTGATATTAATACTTCCCCCTCTACCTTACAGGGGATTTGCATGTCTCAACTCATTATAGCTTGCAGAGAAATTGAGATCCCTGTATGGAAATTGAATTACTCTGCATTACTAGCACTTTGGTGAAAATCCCTTATCTAAAAGAAGTAGAAGGAAGAAACAACGGGTTGGTGGGCAAAACAGACTTTTAGCTCATCGGCTGTGTCTTGTAGCCTCTTCCTTTGCAGACGTAGCAAGAAAGCCTATAGAGGAGATGAGTGGCTAAGCCAGCGCGTAGAGTTAGGGCACTCAGTACTCTGCGTGCATTAATACACATCCAGAGCTTCTGTACACACTTATGATCACTGTGAATCTATTAAGAGCCAAAACTTGATCGGAAAGGCTCAGACAGAGAAAGAAGAAAAAAACAGATAAGAAAACAGACGTGATTATCTCCACTTAAGAATCCTTAGTGAGCAACAGGATGTGAGACAGAGTTGAAAGGAAAGCAAATTATTTGCAGATGAAAGGAAGTATCTATTTTTAAGGAAAGTCAGCCAGGTCATGGGATGCCAATCGCCAGGTTAATTACATAGTGACAGAAAATTTTGAAGCGTCACACTTTCAAATAATGATTTTTGGTTGCAGTATACAAAAATATCTAGTTATAAAGGAAAGATATATACTATTAAAGAAACTGAGGAAATACGAATCCTAACAATAAATGCATATATGCATTATTAACACTAACACATTCTATTTACTCAGCAATTTTTCCACCAAAACATACCAAAGAACATGAAAACGCGGACAAGTGATACCTAATTTTAGATGGTACAGTGAGACATTATTAGAAGAACGGGGTTTTTAGCTCACGGGCCTACGCTCTAGCCAAGAAGCTGCGATTAATACACTTTTGCATGCAAGACCTGTACTGCATATACTTCTTTTTTTTTCTTTTTTTTTTTTTTTTTACTTTTTCTAGGGGCCAGGTTTGACCAATAGAAATAGCATCAAATTTGAATGAAACCTTATTTAAGCAATTTTATAGTTAAAGACAGCTGACGAGTACATACTTCCATATCCCATGTAGGCAAAGGCCTCATCATAAAGGACTTCCAACAATTACAAAGGAGGTCACATTAACTAAGGTTAACTGAGATGTGGCAGTCTCTTCCTTTTTAGCATCTTTTGTTGGAGAGTATTGTTTTATTCATAGGCTTCACCAACATGTCTGCAGGAGAGATTGCTAACAACCAGAAAGGTCTGAAGTCTCACCTTTAGCCTCACTCACTCATGAAATCTGTGCTACAACTGTAGACAGAAGAGCGGCTGGCGTGGCCTTCGAGCAGCATGTAATACAGGGTACCATCTTCCCTCTTGCTGACCGATCTACATCCTGCCATCAATGCTTTAAAACTGCCAGGCAGGGAACTAAGCCTACTTCCGACAGATCCTTTAAGGTCAGAGTACAATTGCATTAGCTATGTCGGAAGAGGATAAGCAGATAGAGGATAATCCTTGTGTTGACGGATGTGACATACACCTTGTTATTGACCAAGTCATTTATGGAAAGGGGGCCTTCCTTATCCAGAAAGGTCAAAAATCAGATTTTCCTCAAAATCCCAGTGGCTTTTTTTCTGGTACATTCAGCACTAGGGTCTAAACCTGACTCTAACGAATTAATATCTTTCACTTGCTTCTTTTGAAACAGGAACAATAAGCTACTGTCTCTCATAGCCTCCCATGCCTTTTAGAAAGCCTGTTCTCACATGCATTGTAAGGGCATCCATTATAATCTCACCAAGCAGGTGGCGATTACTGCACTATTAATGGCATCCCAGCTCTTGACCAACACATCCCTGATTGTTGACTTGTAGCCGTAACAGTAACATGGATTTCCAATATCCAGCTATTTGGATACAAAAGGTCTAGAAGCATCTGCGGTTTAGAAGAAGGACTGACTAACACACCCCACAGTACACTAGATGTAACACTGGCATCCTCTGCCATGCAGATATGGTCTCTGTCGTGGCATCATGCCCGTAACTGCTCTTCCAACATTTGTTTGTCATGCAAAGAAAATTGTTAGAGAACTTCCTACCTTCTTATACCCCGGGCTTTTTCACTCATTTGTCAGACTCAGGCTTTTGTAGAGTTGCATAAAAATAATCTTTCCCAGACAACAAAGCACATACAGTTTGCTGACATGATTTTCAATTTCAAAACTAGATAATACATTTTTCCATGTGTTGATAAACTGGATTTTAAAAGAGCATTTTCTGGATATCTAGATAATCAACAACACAATGAATATAAACATTTTCTATAAATAGTTCACCATATGGCTACCATTCTCAACAGATGGTGTCTGTGTATCCACTAGAATATACAAGAGCTATGCAGATTTTGCCCTGCAATCATTCAAAACTCTAAACAAGAATTTTTGACTTAATTTCAGTTTTATTAAGCTTAAGCAATGACAAAACATACAATTTTATCACCTAACTCTAGTATGGGGAACACAAACCACAATTTTATTAACAAATTTATTTGCAAAAGGCAAGTAGCCAGTCCTCACTCGATACAGTCAAAAGGATTTCAAAAAAGAGAAGTGGTAGGTACAAGATCAGCTTCCACAGCATAAGGGGATCGTCTTAATCTCAGGGCAGCACCATGCTGACAAGGATAGTCTTTACCTTCCTAAAAAACATTTTCACTTGCAAACAACACAATAGTTTGTCAAACCGAATGCAGTCTGGACTACGTTAAGAAAAATTCTAGAATCCTAAAGTATGCAAAATTCGTGCATATATTGCAGTCAATGTTACTAGAAACCCTACATATTTTATCCAGTTTTAGTAGAAAACAAACATTAATTTTTTATACTTTCCATAAAGCTAATACATAATCAATTCCAGGTTTTCTACCCTGCTTTGAGAAGCTGCTGTGCAGTTGAGAATATTTATCAAAGGAACACATGACTGGAAGTAAACTACTTTGTCTGCCCTGTTTCAACTTAAAACTACTTATGCTCATATCACCATGCAAACACTTTCTTGAAAACTCTTCCTGAGCTACACTGGTTTATCTGCTGGAAGACGTCTTCTAATTTCCAGTCTAGACCTTTTTCATGGCAGTTCTTACCCACTTGAACAAATACTGGTTTAACTTGTCTAATTTTTCTAACGTGGTACTCTTTCTCACCTAATGCATTTATGGTAAACCAACATATTCCATTTGCAGTTATTAAGTGGTTACGCTTCCTGTTCTTAAGATCTTGTACCTGACTTTTGTTGGCTTTGCCAGTCGTGAGTTCTTCTCTGTCTGCTCCTGCAGCTGCCAGCGCGCTTCTGCTCGTGCTCATATCCCCACACCGTTCCAACCAAATCACCGCTCACTGCCCTACACCGGCACCAGCGCGCCCTGAAACTTCCCTAAGCGCAGAGGAGGGAAACCTGGCTGCTCCTCCTCAGACCAGCGAATTACCGCAATACTGGCTTCACATGTCACAAAAAAGTCTCAGTTGTTTCTCATAACTGTACTGAGTAGAATATAGCTATTCTCTATGGTAATGTACTCAATGCGCCTGAAAGTCCTGTAGAACTGCAGAAGGAAGGTCACATCTCAAACCCCAGCAAAATATTAGTATCTTATAACTATGTACAAGTTGCTGAGATACTTCTCTGAAAATAATTGATCGCACAGTATTTAATTTCTGTATCAGTATAGAGGAGAGTACATAAACAATAAGGGCAATATTTGGTACTGTGGTTTGGGTTTGTGCCTCCTTGTTGACAACACACCAGCTTTTTGGCTACCGCTGAGCGGTGCTCGCACAGCCCCAAGGCCTCTTCCTCCCCCCACGCTGCCCCCCAGTACGGGGGCTGGAGGTGCGCAGGGAGCTGGGAGGGGGCACAGCCGACACAGAACGACCACAGGGATATTCCACACCCTGTAAACGTCGTGCTCAGCAGTAAAAGCTGGGGAAAGGAGGAGGAAAGGGGGATGTTCGGGGCTATGGCATTTGCCTTGCCAATGCTATGGGGTGGAGCCCTGCTTTCCAGGACGCAGCCGGACATCCGCCTGCCGATGGGAAGTGGTGAAAGAATTCCTTATCTCACTTTGCTTGTGCTTCACGTATTAAGCTGTCTTTATCTCTACCTGTGAGTTTTCTAGTTTTTTTCCTCCTGATTCTCCCACTAGGGGAGGGTGAGTGACCAGCTGTATGGACATAGCTTCTGGCCAGGGTCAATGCACCCCAGTCACTACGGCATTTTCAGAAGTGATAATACGCTCAGAGGTAGTAGCCAGGCAGTCAAACAGAAGAGATCATAGTTGATACAACAAACTGCAGAAACAGATTCAACATGCTGACTTGGCCAGACGATAACAATTTTTCCTTTATGAGCAGGACGGCCACTAAAAGCTTAGATACATGTGAATTAAACAATAACTAAAAGCACATGGTCTTCTTGTCTTAATATATACATTAGAGGTAAGAATCTCCCATTTGGTACTGAAATATCTAAGGATGTACAAGTGAATGCCAAGGTTCGAAAAAGCAGCATCTATCTGTGCAGGACGCTTTTTAAAACTTGGGGAAATCAAGTACAGCAAATTAGCTGACTGCTAAAAGGCTCATTATTAGAAGACATTATTTAAAGTGTAATTGAAAAGTATGTTTAAACTTTTATTTTTACAGCTCAAACTATGCATAAAAAAAAAAGGAAGTAAAACTAGAAAGGAAACGAATTAATCTCTATATCCCTTTTCTTCCTGTAAGGAAACCTTTACAGTTTCTAAAGGTATGAACTGTAAATAACAGTAAATTTTCTATGTTACTGCTTACTGCTTAACTTCAATAGGCTTCTCCTGATAGCCTTCTGTATTTGATAACCTTGAAATAAAAGAATACCATTAACCATCCACATCTTTCATCTGAAAAATTTCCTAAACACTTTTACTTTCAGGATCACAGGAACGGGTTGATTAGATTCACAGACTGTAGAGCCAACAATGCTTAGTACACAACAATTCATTCCCTTTTTAACCAGTCCTAAAAGCCTTTTACTTTCCCCTAACCACCAACCAATTAATTTGCCTACCACTTGCTGGCTCGGGGACAATGCTCCCATAACCCCCTCCCACCTAACTCAGTCATTAACTAGGTTAGGGGAGCATTTCCCTTGTAAATGAGTCCCCTAAGCATTTTTACTTTTTTTTTTTCCTGCTGTCGAGAAAGCAGAGCATACTTATTTTACTTTGTACGCAACAGAGAGTATTTCTCTTTAAATATTGAAAAAAAAGGTCCTGCTTGACTAAGCTGATCTCCTCCCATGACAAGGTGACCCGCTTAGTGGATGAGGGAAAGGTGGTGGACGTTGTCTACCTGGACTCTAGGAAAGCCGTTGACACGGTTTCCCGCAGCATTGTCCTGGAGAGACTGGCTGCTCGTGGCCTGGGTGAGCGTTCACGTGGCTGGGTGAAAGACTGGCTCAAGGCCAGGCCCAGGGTGGTGGTGAATGGAGATAACTCCAGTTGGCGGCCGGTCACACGTGGTCCCCAGGGCTCCGTACTGGGGCCTGTCCTGTTTAATGTCTTTATCAGCGACCTGGATGCGGGGATGGGGCGCACCCGCAGTCAGTTTGCAGAGGACACCAAGCTGGGTGGGAGTGTCGACCTGCTGGAGGGTGGGATGACCCTACAGAGGGATCTGGACGGCTGGATCGATGATGGGCTGCGGCCAGTGGTGTGAGGTTCAACCAGGCCAAGTGCCGGGTCCTGCCCTTGGGTCACACCAACCCCATGGACGCTACAGGCTGTGGGCAGAGTGGCTGGAAGCTGCCCCAGGAAAAGGAGCTGGGGGTGCTGGTCCACAGCCGGCTGAGCATGAGCCAGCAGCGTGACCAGGTGGCCAAGGCTGCCAACAGCATCCTGACGTGTATTATGAATAAAACATTAAGATAATAAATAAATAATAGGGCAGTGATGGTCGCTCCATACTTGGCACTGGTGAGGCCCCCCCTCAAATACTGTGTTCAGTTTTGGACCCCTCACAACAAGACAGACACGGAGGGGCTGGAGCGTGCCCAGAGAAGGGCAGCAGAGCTGGTGAGGGGTCTGGAGCACAAGTCTCCTGAGGAGCAGCTGAGGGAGCTGGGGTTGTTCCGCCTGGAGAAGAGGAGGCGGAGGGGAGACCTCATCGCTCCCTACAACTGCCTGAGAGGAGGGTGTAGCCAGGGGGGGTCGGTCTCTTCTCTCAAGTAACAAGAGACAGGACAATAGGAAACAGCCTCAAGTGGTGCCAGTGGAGGTTTAGATTGGATATTTGGAAAAACCTCTTCACCAAAAGGGTCATCAAGCACTGGCAGAGGCTGCCCAGGGCAGTGGTGGAGTCGCCATCCCTGGGGGTATTTAAAAGAGGTGTAGACGTGGTGTTTAGGGGACATGGTTTAGTGGTGGACTAGGTGCTAAGTTGATAGTTGGACTCAATGATCTTAAAGGTCTTTTTCAACCTAAAAGATTCTATGATTCTATGAAAGAGACCCCAATATCACTGTGAACAGGTAAAAATATTTCTGCCTACACAAACGTAGCTGATAAGGGAAAGCTTTAGTATGTGTTAAAGAATGGAGTAATTAAAGTATTATAGCACTCCTCTTCATAAATTGATGGTTCTGACTCTTTTCAAGCACTACCCTTAGCTTTGTTTAACTCACGTCAGGAGGCAAACAGTAGAAGCAGAAGGGGTCCATCATAAACAAGAGGTCAAAATAATCACACACCCTTTCAGCTTGAACCTTAACTCCTGAGCACAAGTAAGGATGAGATTTATGCAATTTTAGGAAAGAACATGAAGAATCACCTAAAGACAGGGCTCACTTGAGTCATTGCTAAGCTTACTTGAGTAGCTCCAAGACCAGCTAGAATTGGCCTAGCCAGGTGGAAAACACCAGCAGAAATTTTTTAGCTGTGCTAAAAGTTCAGTCATGTAAAGACAAGCTGTGTTGGAGATGCTGGCAGATAGTGGATTAGCAATTCTACGGAATGATCACAATGGGTTTAAATGGTCTGCAAAGTAGAAAAGAGTAGTTTAAATAATAAATCCATGAGCTAATCATTAATGGCTTGCATAATGTCACTTCTAGATGAGAATTTCCATATCATGTAGAAGGGCAATGAATGGAGACATTTTCAAATTAGGAAGGATGACAACAATTAGGGCACTTATTAAATAATAATAAAAATAAAAAAGATGCAACAATAGATGATATGACAAAGGCGTGAAATACAGAGGACAGAGAAGGCATATACATGACTTCTTTCTAAACTCCATGAAGAGATCAAGAGAAAAATGAAATGTGTTTTAAGATATCAGAGAAGATGAAATGTCCACAGAAAATGTTCCCTCTGCAAATCACAGCAGTCCTCTCTGCTCCCTTTGCCTCATATTGATGACATCAACATGAAGGGAAGTTCAAGAACCAGCTTGAGTCTAAGACTTTTTACTAGAATCTCTTTTAAAAAGGTGAACTACTTCATTTTTAATGAAGGACAAGTGTTAGCAATCAGCAGGAGAACTATCAAAGAAAAAAAAATTAGTACTGAATTGTCTCAGCTATTTAACATAAAAATGACACTACTGGTACAGACCAAAAAGTCCATGAAATCCCATATTCTGTCTGCTAGCAGGTACCAGAGGGCACCAAGTTTTTGCCAGCATCAGTTTTTGGGCAATTGCATTAAAATTTTGGAAATAACAATCTGGGTGCAGAAAGACTTAATCACAGCAAAATTAAGAAAGAACAGAAGAAATAGACTGTACAAGTATTTTATATATGAAATGAAGGAAGAATTAAATGTTTAAGACAAACTGCTAGCAATAAATTGAGAAAATGGTACAAAAACCATAAAAACATTTTTGACATTCAAATTCACACACTTTTGAAATCGTCACTCCAGTTTCTAAACTGAGAAACAGTTCAGTCTAAAAGATGAATGATATGACCATATAGAATACCACCAGGAGGATTCAGAATTAAGAACTGAATGTAAAACCTCTTAGTCTACAACATGTAAGTTTTCTAGTTTTCACAAGGATTTAAGTGGCAAATATATTAGAAAAATGTCCACTTTTTTTCCACCTACAATTTTCTGAATTTAACAAATTGCTATTTCTGAATTTAACAAGTATCAATTCTGTATTAAATATATCTGCTTATCAATTAAGCACTTAAATTTTATAAGGAAAAAAGTGTTAAAATATTAAAATAAGTTCCATTAGTTAAAAACTGTTAAGGAAACACATTCTATTTCTAGCTGTGCTTATCATGCCCCTAACTGAATTTAAGATGTATTACAATTTGAGTAAACATCCCTTAAGTCCTGTGCTGTACAGCTGAAATCTCCCTGAGCAATACAGGTTTGAAAAGTTACTAATTTCTTTTAAAAGCACCGTTTAAGGGCAATATCAATGTATATTCAGGTCTCAGACAGAAAGAACGTACCGGGGCCCTCAAAAGAGGAATTGAAAACCATCTTTGTATGGATCAAATACACTAGAAAATAAGTATTTCCATTTTCAAATTGCATATTTAAAAATAAATGTATAATGTATTTTATAAATTTAACCAGTAAAATCTTTGTGTATTGACTGTTACAAAGTAAAAAAGACAACAGGGAAGTGCAATTATTTGCCAAAATCCCATTACCTGTGTGCCAGCAGCAGCCTGAAGGTCATCTGATTCAGTCCCAAATAACTTGGCAGCAAGTTTGACCAATCCCAGTTCCATTCAGTAATGGCTGACTGTTGATACATGGCAAGAAGCTATTGTTAGTTATTAATCAGTGTTAATATGATCAGTAAATTAAAGCTCCAGCTGTGATATACTAACCAAGAAGGAGGGGGGTCTAGAACAAGGACTTAGACAGATGATATCAATCATGTCCACAGAAAAAGGTTTTTATTCCAATACAACAGCAATTAATTTATAAATCCATTTGGGGATGTAGCCATTATTTATAAAAAGATAAATCAATTTTTTGAACCATTATTGTTCCAACTGTTAATGGCTTTCTGCCCAACCACTTTGTCTGAGAGCTTGAGTCTTTGTTCGAAGCGCAAAATAATTGGCAACTTTTTATGTAACAGTAATTTACATTTTCTGCTGTCAGCAAAAAGTTTGTCATGAAAAACTTGGTATAGCTGGAATTCAAGATGTAACCTGTATCATAATTACAGTGATGGTTTACTTGTCTATTTTTTTGTAAGGCACTCCAGTTACCAGATGGTTATTATAAACAGCAGTAAGTCTAGACAATATGAACAAATATAACTCCATATTGCTTATTAAATAAATAAAAGCAATCTACAATGATGGTGAGCAGACAAAAGACCACACACAACATGCTTATGTTTACAAAATAGTAATTCCTGTTGCATAATATTGATTTTCATTGTCAGTAATGGTCGAGTAGTGACTACAATTCACCATTCTTGGGAGGAAATAATTCAAGAATTATTGTTGTAACACTAGAACAGCACTGAGCAGTTTAAAAAAAAAAAGATGAAGCAAGTCAAAACAATGGAAATAAATAAGAAGAGTAGAGTGTATCTTGCAGTGCACTTGGTTCTTCTGGGAGCGCGGAATCAGTGCAATCCCTCCCCTTTCTTCCATCTTTATTATATTACCTTCCTTCTTTTAATTTAATTTTCTGCCTAACCTTCATCTTTGGTATGCACTTAAAAGTAATGTAGAAAAATAGAGGTGAAATACAGGGTAAGAAAGGGAGACAAGGGTAGCTAAAGAAAGACTAATATAGTGTAAAAGTAGAACATGAAGGAAGAACTAACAATGAACATCTGATAAACAAAAAATAAACGGAAAAAGAGTTAACTAAGAGAACAGCGGGGGCAGAAGAACACAGGAGAAAACAGGCAATTGTTCTATATTCTACACTGAATTAAAAACAGGTAAAGAAATATGAAGGAAGTACTTGTAAAATCAAGAGGGATAAAAAGGAGAAGCTAAACAGCCAGTGGCAACAGCCATAAAAGCAAACAGGAAAGTTTGTAAGCATACTGCATAAAAATTCACTCCACCAGACTGATCAGTTCTGGGAAAAAATAAAAGATCTGTTTGAAAGAAGTCACTTCAGGAAAGGAAAACCATTCCTTTGTAGCATTTTCCTTTGTTGATATTGCTGAGGGGTGGCACAGCCTAGACTGAATCTTACTAGACAATAGAGGAGCAGCAGCACTGGCAGAGATCGAGGTGTCAGGACAAATTGATAAAATCAAGAGCAACAAGTTACCAAGACCAGATGGTGATTATTCAAGATTTTTACAAGAATGTAAGAATGAAGTGGCTGAATTGTTAACAGAAACGACACACTTCCTAGAGTCAGCTACTGAACTAGAGGGTTGGAAGGTAAGAAATTTACATATCATTAATAAAAATGCTAGACTTGATCTCAAAATAGCGGTTCAGTGGCCTTTGTTTCAGGAGCAGTAAAATTCATAGAAATTATGATTAAGTATCTCGCTAAATTTGACACAATAGGGACAAATTAACAAAATGTCAGAAGAGAAAAGTCAACCACCCTAATGTACTGCAATTTTACATATACCAACAAACAATACATGGAATGTTTACTACAAATTATCTTTCAGAAAGCTCTTGAAATAATTTATTTTAAGAAATCTTCTAGTGAGGAAGCTAAGAGCATGTCTACACTGCATAGTGTAGAGAGGGTCTTATATTGTTATATATAATATTATTTTATATATATATAATGTTACATATATATGTATGTTATATAGTGTACTGTAACACAAACATTCTCTGTTTAGAGCTGAACCAGCTCTCTGGACTCAAAAGCCGTATTGCCATGCCTATTCCACCTGGCTCTTCTGAGAGAAAAGTTTTAAAAAGCAGTACATAATCAACTCATTGACAAAATACATTGTGAAACCAGTAGCCTGTTGGGACTTAGAATTTATAGAAGGATAAAATGTTAGCCGATGTTATTAAAACCACATCTAGCTACAAAAGATTTAAAGAGAAACAAAAAAATAATCACGGATTATAAACTTCTAAGCTACATGGTGGCTGTCAACCAGTAAGAAATTAATTTAAGAAGAAAGATATCCTTCTAGTAGAATAATTGTTCCTTGCCGGCGCTCTGGCATCTTCTACAGGCACTGGCAATACTCTTCATGGGAAACCAGACACCGAGCTATACTGACCACTATTTTATAAATAGACTAAATAAATGTGCAGTTTTATGGTAAAGGGAACTAAATTATTTAATAATACTATTAAGCTCAGGAAATAAATCCGCCATTGTCAACAAGAGGGTTGGAACATGATGCTTTAAGGTCCATGATCTACTCCCTTTTTTCTTTTAATTTTAAGATACTTTTCCATATTCAGGTAATAGAATTTATGCCAAAAGTTTACAAAATCCAAAGCAATTTAATATGAACTATCCCTTGTCATCTGTTGATTAATAGAGCACTGCAAACCTGTCATGTAGCAGAAGAATTCTGCCCTGAGTTGTCACTACTTGAAGGTCTCCTTCTACCACGCTATTAATGAATTGAGAATTGAGGCATGGTAAACTGTTTTCTGCATTTCAAATTGGAGTAAGTTATCCTGTAGGCCCTTAAATCCTGTCAATTTAAGATAAACATAAAGGGACTAGTGGAAGAAAAAAAGATGCACTTAAAGCTTGTTCCTCTGGAGTGAGAAGACTTGTGAAATTGGTATTAATCTCCTTTTTCAGGATATTAACACTTTTACTACAACATGACACTGACTAAGCATTCATTAAGCAAGTAAGGAAAAAAAACCCCAAACCACAAAACAAAACCAGATCTTTTTTCCCAGCAGTACAACTGATTAAAGAGTCCAAAATGCTCTAAACTGGGAAAGGATATTATGCTATTTAAAAGCGGAGTTGTACTGAAAAAGGATGTCTGTCTACCACAAGTCTGGAAAGTGGATTTCATGCCATTGTAACACCATTTCTTTTTAAACATTTGAAACTGAGCGGTACAATCAAAACTGTAGATGATGGATTAGGAAGACTTGAGAAACTGATGGTGTAAGATTTTTTTAAGCATCCAAGTGCTATCAGAAACTACATAATTGTTTCATGTGTAATTAACTGGTCATGTGGTGCTCTGGCAGAGATTTAGGCAACTACATCTATTTTCTTTAATTGTTACATTATGAGGAAACTGATTTCTATAAGTAAATTATAATCCTTTACATAACACTAACATGGCTTACTGAAAAACAGAAAAATAGATGCTTCCATTTCTTCGTGGATTTTTTGTCCTGCTTATTCCTACTGTTCTGTTAAATGTATGTATTTCCAAAGCATCCTTTACTTCACTGTTCAACATTTCTGTGAAAGACTCATCAGGAAGATTCTAAATGTGCACCTGGAGTTTTGCCATGATTTTTCAAAGAACTAAGACTAGCCCTAAGTACCATGACACAGATGTAATAAATGTCATTGCTACTAATGGGCTTTCCTTCACTATACTGAACTAACACAGAAAGTCTAAGTAAATGCAAATTGCTCTTACATGCAATAATTCTGATAAAAGAAAAGGACAATAATGGCTTTTTGAACATCATGCTATTGTAGAGGGTGCCCTCATTAGACTCCTGAGTAATAATATTCCTTTGCACTTCATCAAATGTGAACGCATGTAATTAATTCAGTTTTCATAATTTTAGTCTCTGTCATTACCATGATCATAATAAGATCGACAAGTAAAAATTACACTACAACTAAGGTTTCAGATTTTCACAAACCTGATTGAACACTTTTGCACAAGATTGTCTGTACACCTGGAAAGGGTTGAAGACAGGCAACTCTTCTCTGCCCTTCCATGTCAAAGGCAGGCATTGACTGGAGGTGACACCTTCTTCAGAATTCTCACAAGACAGCTGCTCTTTCAAATATTCCTTTTAGAAGAAAAAACAGTCACAAAAGAGTATATGCCACCTAGCTTTCTGAGTGAAATTTGTCTAAATTTCAAGCATAACTTTACAGTGTGCCTAACAGAAGTTCCTTACATTAAAGGAGGGAATAAGTAACCTCTTACAAAGAGGAATCCTTTTAAAGAGTAAAACCATTTTCCAACAAACAATAAATAAACTCCATGAATATCTGTCCAACAGAAGCAAATCAGAATAATCTAAAGTATTGTTTTGAAATTGTCATCAAATCCTGTGTATCAGTTCTCATTTAATATATGTATGTTAGGTACATGTGGAAGTGAAAAACAAGTGTTTCCTATGAGCTGTCCAAATGTAAAATGGCTATTACATGACTTATTTGACATGATAAACAATACACAAATATTTAAAGTTATTCTTTGGACAGCATTAAACATTTACTACACAACTATAAATTAATTGTTTGATGAACATGTTCAAATCAGCTGTTTAAACACAGGAAATAAATATCCTCCCACTCTTCAACACTATTTTTAATTGTTTAAGCATTCAAAGACTAGAAGTCATTTATGATTTACATGGCAATTTTAGAAGCTATACTCTAACAGATGCATGATTATTTTGGCCACAATCTTTTCTGTTTTCACTTCTTAAACTACTATGTAAATAAATCATCATTGCATGCCAATAAAGCGTTTTGATTAAATAGAACCATTTTACCAAGAGCTAGATAATGAAACACTTAACAGATCTATTTGCTGGACGGACTACTCTGATTAAACAGTTTATTGTTATTAAAATGAAGTCCATCATGATAGGATTGCTGTAACATTGAGCAAGTACTCAAGGTGAGCCTTCATTAAAATGAGCGGATGAAAACGCTCCTCTCACTTTGCAGTACCACTGAGATGATAAAAATTTTCAGATGCAGGTGAGGGAACACGTGAGTGAACATCTGAACTACCTGCCAAGGCACCCTGTGCTCCTCATTGGGTCTCTCTAAAAGAATAATTTCATCATCAGTTCAAACTGATCCAACCGTGGTCTGGCCTGAACGGCACAAGTTCCCTCCCAACCCACATAGACTGTAGCTGTTTCTCCCTTGTGTTGGCGCTAGCATATGTTGTGAAATCAGCCAGAAAAAAGAAAGGTTTCAGCCAGATAAACAAGCCACATGATTTCTAGTGCTGGTACAAAGCGGGGAGCCTAGGAGTGGGAAAGCGTAAGGGCAAGAGAAAGAGCAGGACTATCTCTCTCTGCTGCTTGCAGCCAATTGTAAGGACTGCCTAAGACAATAACGAAATCACCAAAGTGTGTTAAAAAATTAAAAAAAAAANAAAAAAAAAAAAAAAAAAAGAGAGAAAGTCAGAGCTTTTTTTGGTTTAAGACAACGGTGTAACCCAGCTGTGAAAATACACCGCAATTCTCTTACCTACAGCTTTCCCCAACCTACAAAAGTGTCTGTGGTTTGGTTTTTTTTCCCCCATTTATTCATGTCTTCATGCCATAACAGAGATTGTGGTGAAGTGGGTTATTTAAAAGCTAGTTTTATACATTTACCTATTTTTCATAAATGTACTGCCTTCCATGCACACATTTTCACAGAATCTGTAGACAGCTCTAAAGCAACCCAGCCCTTTGGGTGTCACAGAGCTAGCAGAAGCAGATTATGTTGGTTTTTCAGTAGAAATATTGGAAATCACTGTCCATGCTTGGTAGGGTTTGAACATTTCGAGTCGTGCACAGCTCACCTCCCCGTACAGGCATTTTTCTCTCTTTGGAATGTTGTGGATTTATGTTTAGACAAAGAGACTTATTCAAATGGTACATGCATTACTTTAAGACCTCCTTTAGTACAGTACATACTGTAGACCATGAAAGGGTCCTATTTTGAATATGTGAAAACAGAAATTTGGAATGTTCGTAAAATTTGTAATAGAAATAGAATGTTTGTAAACATGCGAGCTATATTCTCACTATCATTGACTGGGCATGAAACCAAGTAGACAGAATATTATTGAGCCTGAAAGCTCAGGAGAGTTGGTTTCTCTTTGGCAGCCATTAGTCAAAAATGCTTTTAAAAATTATGTTTTTATTTTCATAAATACATGAAGGACTGCAGGCTGTTTTGAGTTCTACAGTATCTATTATAGATCCTTAAACATCATAGCTCTATTTCCAAATACAGCTTCCAAGAATCTATATCCCTCTTCCCCCGTTTTTCTATGTAAAAATTTGTGAGAAAAACAATTTTCTGTCTCATCATTTTGTTCTGTATTCATACACAATTATTAAGCAGTGTAGCATAAAGATCTCCAAATTAATTTTAAGAACACAATCCCTTGATAGTCCAAGGAGTCTCCAAACAAAAGGATGGACCTTTGCACAGATAATCAAGTCTATTTCTTGGTAGTCAGGCACATTAAACATAATCTAAGTTATGAAAAATAATACTGAAAAGTGCATTATCATAATACCACGCTAAGCATTAACATGTTTTGTAACGGTTTCAAAGGCAATTTGAAGTAACACGGTTTAGTCCTTCTGTGAGTTAAGCTGGTCAGGATCTTTTTTTTCTCCTTTTTTTTAAAAAACAAGACAGTTTTTTCCACTGAGAAATGTTCTATATTTAACAAAGCTCTCACTAGCTGCAGAAATTCAAGGAGAGACACCTGGGATGCGGAAAGTCAGGCTGAAGTCCCTCTTCCACCTAATTCTCTCAGCCTCGTACCTCCTATTGGAGCTGCTCCACTTTGTATAAATAACCAAATACCCACAGGAGCTGGATCTTGGATCAGGGTCTCCAGCACCCGACATGGGCATTCTACCCCTTCAGCTAGAGTACGATTCTATTTTTGACCCTAGGAGTTGCAGAATGGATTTTTACAGCAATTTCTACAAGGCGAAACAACTCCAAGAGGGGAAAGGGACAGAGTTCCATGCTGGTAGCTAATGGTCTAGCGATTTGGGGAGTTAGTTTGGATGTGGGAGATGCAGATTCAGTTCCCTGGTCTAAATCAGGCAGAATAAAGATTTGAGGCTGCATATCCCGTCCCCTAGGTGACTGCCCTAACTACCAGATTATATGCTATTTTCGGAGGTCTTGCTCATCATCTTTTCCTCACTTTGTTACACTTAGAGTAATCCTCAATGTGCTCCAGGTGAAAAGGTTTGTTTGAACTGTATTACAGTAATAATTTTCACTTCACATCCCGAACCATTTAATTGTTTGAGATGAAACTTGAAAAGATTCTGTATTGTATTAATATTAGGTTGCCATCTCTACATACATGCTTGCGTTGCTTCTAAAGCTTCCAAATGCAGATGCATAAAGGTTGCTTTTAAGCCTATACTTAGGAACTAAACAGCTGATCTGATTTTCAGAAGTGCAATGCCAGTACTGGGCTGCTCTCTGTTGCCTTCATACAGATATAGCTGCCTAATCGGGTTTTTTGCTATCAATTTTTTTTTTTGAAAGAAAGATCTTGGCCTGTGCCTATATTTGCATTATTTTGCATTTTATTATAAACACTTCTGTACACTTGCAGTGATCTTAACAGCACCTGCTTATGCATTCAAGGAATAGTAATTTAGTAATTAAAGCTAATAAACAGAACTTCCTTAATTAAGCTGTGTAGATCTGTGTTATCATACGATTTACGCAAACCTGTGTTTATTTCAGTGTATAAAATCAGAACGCCTTTGGGAACTTGGGGCAATTTAGTACAGCCTTAGAAATAATGAGATAATTCTTTTACATTGCCCAGATTTCGCCTGCAGCAAACAAATCGGAATTTGTGTACTGCAATTTTGAAAGCACTTTAACCGAACAGTTATCTAGATTAAGTAAGGTTTTCACGTGGATGCATTTATTTCCTCCGTACAGCCATAGGGTTGGCTTGTTTGGTTGGGTTTTTTTAAACCAGGAGAATTGATTTACCGCATTTAATTTTACTTTCTGTAACAGTCAATTTTTCAATAGCCTTGCTGGTTTTTGTTTGTTTGTTTGTTTTCCTCTCTGCTCGAACTCCTAAAATGTGTCTATGGTATACAATATGAATCTGAAGGAAGTTTATGAGCCATACTACTGTTTAAGTACATTAATAAAATCTACACTGTTTCCCATAAAGTAATCTTTTCTGTACAAATCCAGAAAAGCCTAAACTGATGGATTCTATTACAATACAATATAGGATTTCATATTGACTTTAAGAAGCATTATCACCTCCTTGACTAACCCTTAGCTGCCAGCAGACGCTGCCTCAGGCCAGTACACACCTAATTGCTCGGTAAAAAGGCCGTTTCCCTACCTCATTGAGCCGGATGATGTGATAAATTTGCCTCAGGTACTCGCTGCCACCTGGTTTGTGGCAGATATCCAGGACCATCATGTTTATTTTCTGCTCAGTGAGTCCAAGTGCAATACCTCCTTCCTCTAACATTGCGCCTTCTACTGCGACCGAGGCACTGGAATACAGAAGACATACAAATATTCTTAAGTCAAATGTCTAAAAATCAAAATATTAACACAAAGCCGGAGAGAACGACATGTTAAAAAAACCCCAACTTTAAAAGATTTGGCTTGTACAAAACTAGTGTTGCTGTATGTACATCTCATAAGCCTTTACACAAATACATAATAAATGCTAAATAACATTTTTTCAACTATACAAGTTTTAATTATTTAATCTGAAAGACGAAAACATAAACCGCTCTTTACTCTAAAGACATACTAGCAGCAAATATTTTTTTATTGTCTTTTCCACTGGAGGAGTATCTTTGCCACTAGAAATGGCATTTGCATTCGATCTTTTGTACATTTTTCTTTGCCTGTCGCTGCACATATTAAAGCCTAATTAACATGTCAGAAAGGTAGCCATTACTCTAAGTATAGGTTAGAAGTTTTAAATTGAAGTCTTTTTCTTCCCACTGGTATGGTGGTAACCATTTCAAATGCACTTATTTGCCACTTGTTGCACTTTTTGCCCTATACTGTTCCTTGTTTTTCTTCTTAAAAATATTTGTGTGAACCTGCTACAAAAAAATCTGAAGGTTACACGCCCAAAAGACTTGAAAAATGTCCATTCAAAATTCTGACCATTGTCAGACTGCTCTCTCTGCATGCAAACATAAGTTACCACTCTGTACTTGCTCAATATTATACATTGAAAAAGTATTAGGGGGAAAAAAGCACTACAACTAATTCTTTTCCTCAAATATTAGTGCTGCAACACAGATATATGTTGGCACCTTGACACAGATGTGTCAAGAACCTGAAAGACCACAGAATATACTAGCTCTTCTGCAGCCATTACTGGATTAATTTAAAATATACCAAAGAAGCATTCTGAATTTAAAAAAAAAACCAAAACAAAACAAAAAAACCACAAAAACACAAACACAAAAACTCCCCCAGACTATTTTAATTTTTTATAAGTAAAAGCAAAAATAAACCCCAAAATACTTTCGTACAGTCAGCTGTAAGTTGCAGCTCACTGTTGAAAATGTGCCATGATGACAAAGTTAGCTCTGCTGAAAGTTGCTGTTTGACCTGCAGCCTCACTTAAATCCTGAGCAGCTGGTGGACATTAAAGTCAATATTGCTTCCACATGCAGCTTCAAAACGTCCTACAGAGCAAATAGTTTCAAAATACAAGCTGTAATTTTGTTCTTTGCTGAATGGAAGTAAGTCATACGCTGTTGTTACGGCATGTTTTGCAGAAAAGCTTCAAAGAAATTGATCTTTAAAATTAAAGCACATTTAAGGCTGATCGGTCGATGCCACGCAAAGACACAACCTGGATTTCTTGTCAAACTTCTTAGCGACTGACATTGAAAAAGTTGAGGACCTCTGACAAAGGAGCGTGTCAGTGTCAGCGCCCAAGTTGTATCCTTTCCTGTCCGTCACTGTGCAGGTGAAGCAGATGATTGGATTCAGTCAGTGCTGTGATTAATGAGTTCCTCTCTGGATTTGGGACTGCCTATCAATCATGTCATTAGGAAGAATGTGCCCTGAAAGAGGCAGACTTCAGCCAAGGAATAACTGCATTCATCTTAATCTGTATATGCACCCAGCCAGCCAAGTCAGGGTCACCATGATGAAAAACAATAATCTTCAACTTCGACAAATTACTTTGCAAAGACAGACATTTCTTTTCTTCTTGGGACGCGTGTTCTTCAGAATCTAACGTGACTGTTTACAGCTCTGGTGCTACCATAAAGTGAAGGTTATTTTAATGAATAGTAATGCTTTCAGGCAGTACACAAGACAGGCAATGCATATAACTGCCACTTTCTGAACATTTCAATGAAGATTTTATTATTTTTTTTATTTTTCCTAAAAAAACTAAGTTAAATTTGCATGCCAAAATGGAAGAACCTATATAATATTGAGACTTTTTTTACGCAGCTAGTAGTACCGACAGCAATAATGTAACCCAAAACCCAAGTTTGCTTATAAAAATCCTGTGCACCTCAAAGATGTTTCCACAACTGTGTTGGTGAATTCCAAATATATTTTAGAAATGTATGGGGTTTATTTTCTTCCACGCAGCGTATCTATTAAGAAGTCTATAAGGAATTATAGATATAAATAAATATAAACGCATGTGCATACAGCTACCCACAAAATCCTTTAATTATTAAAAGGTTATACAGAATAGAGTTTTACACTGACTTAGATTTTCGAAGATAATAAAATTTCTATTTCAAACAAATCACATAAACATCAGAAGTCTCCTCTTGAAAGATCTGCTTTTAGTTTGGTGATTATCTGACCGCTACTAACTGATACTTGAATTTCAGCTTTAATATATCAGTTTTAAAATTTGCATTTCTAATAATATTTTATCTCTACATTGTATACATCAGCTATTTATTAACTAGATTATTTTTTTCCCCAAACCTGTTTAATGATATTTGAATGTAAAATGGAAAAATAACATTTATGCTAGATTTCTATTGCAGAAATCCCCCTGAAGTCAGGGGAAATAGTTTTATAACTGCATCATACAACTACTCACTTGGAGAGCAGGTAGTGCATTCTTCAGTTTCCTAAACTTAAAATTAGGAGCCTTAGTCCCAACCTAGTTCTCATGTTGGTTGACACTGTACACGCACAGAAAACATTCTCCCACAGTTTTAAAATATGATGATAATACACTATTTTTGCAGTACGTTAGAAAACAAAACAGAGCAGTGTATTCATTTTAAATTCTCAGCTTCAGAAGAAGTGCAAATACTAAAGTTTTGTGTTTTTAGAGGTTACCCACAGTATTGTCTCATGCTGCCTTTCTATTATTTAAGGAACACCTATTCTCTCAGTGACATTAGAAACTGTATTACAGAACCATTCTGCTAAGTATCAGTTTACACATTATCATTATGGGGTTTTTATTCTATGACTCTTTCAGTCACCGGCATCTGGCTTCAGTCTTCTAATCACTGGATTAGAGCTTGTAAATTAGTGTTAAATGGAAATGTAAGGATTACAAAGGTCAATGTCAATGAGCGTTCTTGTGACACTATTACTGCTTAGCGTGCCTCACGCTGAGTACTTGTCGAAACATGACACTGTCCCTTACAGTGCTGCATCAAACTCTCTTCACCGGTACCAGTGATTTGGACCTGCAACCACTGTATCTGCTGTTCATACGGACCGTTACTGTCAGGACAGCAAGGACTGCATCCTTCAAGAATATTCTTTAAAAAAAAGCAATCTTACTTTCAGTCGTCAACAATTTAATTGAGTAAGTCACGTACCTCCAGTAAAACTGACATCAGAAAGCTGATGAATACTATTTTTTTACAGAATGGTACGCAACTTCAGCATTAAAACAGATTGGACTAGGAACACATTGACATGTACGCAATCCCTTGAAAAATCATTATAAGGATTTAAAACACTCGGACCTGAATGTCAAATCTGCAGGGAAGGTTGGTATTTCCTCAGAAAGGCACAGCAGGGTATTCTCCTTCTCTGGTTTTGATATATCCTACTTGCCCTCAGGGTTTGTTATGTTTTAAAATGAAGTACGCTTACTTTTTAATCACAGATGAGGACTGAAAGGTTTTCATAGTCCCTCTTAATTTAATCACCATAGCAAAATGAATTTATAAATATATTATGGTGCCTTCTAGTCAGTGTACCTGTTCATAATCTGAAAGATTCACCAACTAAATTCTCCACGTTGTTGGATCATCACAAAGTATGAAATCTCTAAGCACTATGAGGAGACTGTTCCAATGAAACAACCATGGTTTACTGTTTCAACAATGCAATTAAGTTGCAAAAACATGCTGTAAAGCCATCAATATTAAAAACTAATCCATTTCATCTAAGATCACTGTTCATTTATTTTTTTAAAATTGAACAATGGCCATAAACATGCCAATAATCCAGTAGAATAAAGAGCAAACAACGACATTTGAAAAATACTATGTTCTTACCAGTCTGTGCTCAATTTTCTAGCCTTCAGCAACTGGCTTTCAATCCAGTTTGGTCTTTGCTGTTCAATGCTTTGTATAACCTTCTGGGTCACTTGCTTAGGACCACTCCTCAGTTTTCCCATAATACTTTCTAAGCACACACGAACTAAACTGAGTTTTTCTTTGCTCCATCTGTCAAGCGTTGCACCTGTTAAAAGTTCTGCAGTATTTCCATCCTCAAATATCCGACATATAATTACAATCAAGTTCCAGACAAGCAGACCAGCTTTCTTCAATTCAGCAAAGTTTCTTGACATTTTTCTCTCAGCCAGAAAAAAGAAGTACTTAATTGGGGGAGGCAAACATGCAATCACTGTAGGTAACTTGCTGATTACAATAGATACTGCCTGAGCTGCAAGCCTTGTGAAGCCTTAAAAAAAGAAAGAAAAGAAGATATGATTAACATTAACATTCTAGTTCTATCACAGCATGCTTCTGAATGTTGTATGATAATTTCTAACTTTTTTTTCTGTACTGAAAATGGGTAAAAAGCTTAAGTACTCAGCACTGTAGCTTGACTTCTATTGTGCTTCCTCTACATAAATCCCCCCAAACTCTAAACAATAACATGAATTAAAAACAGAGAACCTAGAAAATTTGGAATTCAGACTGACTCTTTTAACAATTAGTCCTGCTGTGCACAGTTATTACAGAATAAATGAAAAAGACAACACCCAAGTATTCTGAATGGTAAAAAAATTGTCCTCAAAATTGTAGTGTAGTATTTTTTCAATTTCACAAGTGGAACATTGCCCTACATGTCAATTTCTGGATCAAACTGAGAGCGCAGCGAGCACACGGCTGCACAGATGGGCCTCAAGGTGCGGAAGGGAAGATATATGGATGGGAAGAACGGCTTGATGCCCTGCCTTACCTACAATCGACATATTCCAGACCATGCCAGAATATACTACAGCGATACCACTGTATTGAAAATAATCAGGTAATATTTTGGTGGCAACAAAGTTACACTGATACATTCCCAAAAGTTAGCCTTCTGAAATAATGGAGTCTTTAGGCACAGCAGGCTACCAAAGCATATACCAGAAATCCCTTTGCATCTAATCACCTTCAAAACATCTCTTATTATGTGTATTATTTCTCTTTTTTTTCAGTTAACTGTTTCAACAACCAAGCAGTAGCATATTCCCTAACAGTTCCAGTGCTATGCAAACATAAATTGCTGTGTTGTAAAGTTGGGATAAATAAGTTATCACTTCAGTCAACACTACGTATTCAAATTTAAACGGTCCTGACTGAAAAGATGACAACCAAGAGAGGAACTGGTTACAGCCATTAAGACAAGAGCACAGACATTATGCTTGACTCTGCCTTGAGTTCCACCTTGCTACTGCCAGATGCTAAAAACATTTTCAGTACTATTATTATCAGTACTCCAATACTGATTATTTTAGAAACCTTGTTTGTGTATGCATGGGTGTAAGCCTCAGGAAAGAATAACTGAATTTTAATGCTAAGTACTTTAAAAACAACACAGAATGTTTGGAAATTGTTTTCTTCACTGTCACACTGCAACAGGCACAAACTCTAACTGTTCAATTTTGATATGTACTCATTAACTGGGTAACAAGTTCTTATGACAAATTTATAAAACAGTATAAATTTTACCCACATTTCCCAGATTCTTTTCTCTTCATTTCCCGAGGAGTGTAATTCCATTCCTTTGGAACCGTTTTTAGTAAACTTTCAGGAACTATTTGCTTGTGCTGGTATGTTCCATAGTTTTCTGTTGCCTCCCATGAATGCATCAAAGAAATTATCTGCTTCACTATACCCTTGACTGAATTAATCAAAGTCAACTTCAAGCATCTGATAACCTCTGGCTCCGACTCACCACAACTGGAAACTTCAGAAGCAAGAATTATTAAATATTCAGTAAGTGTAGTCATTTGTGTAAATCTCGTTCAGAAAGAAGTGTTTCAGAATTCTTATGGAAAGAAAAGCAACAACATTATGATTCATAATAATGAGACCTACTGGTCTGTTACAAATTAAGGAAAGAGTATAAAGCAAAGCAATATAGCATCTTGTACCATCTGAATACAGTACTGACAAAAACATACAATTACATTTATTTCCTTCATCCTCATTTCTTCATCAATATATTTCTGAAAATTTAATTTAAGATGACTGATGTCTTCCTTTTTACATGGAATACATTTAATTACTTATTAGACATCAATGAGGCAAACGGATATACCTATTTTTTCTACTTTCTTGTCTCAACAGTCATAATGAAGTTGTGTTTATTAGATACCCAAACTGTTACCCTAGAGAACGGCAAAGGAAGAAAAGATACTTTGGAAACAAAAATGCATACAAATAATAGTCATCAACAGAGACAGCATGTTATCAGAGACTGCATGTTGAAAACAGACCATCCTAAATACAGTTATTGACATTACAACAAGCATCAATCTTCTCCCCATTCGTAATACCCCTGAGAACTGCATTTCCTCCCTGGCCACGGAGCAGCAGTTGTCAGGCAGAGTGCTGCAGGATGTATCGGCGACGTCTTTTGACATGTTAGATCCTTTACTCATAATTTTGCTTGTCTGTACTTTTTGCTGGTCTAAGTTTTATTCTTCTCTGCACGGCCTTTCTGGAAGCTTCCACGCAGCATTTCTGTATTTTTTTTTCCTCTTACACCTTAGACTTCCAGTTTTTGCAACCCCATTTTTCTCTGAGGAATATCTGAGCACTTTTACCACCCCTGTTTTCTGTTTTGTCATATTTATATTTCTATTTCCCCTTTCATATTCTCCCATTTTCTTCCTTTCTTTTCTTTTGAGCTTTCCTGCATTATAGCCATCCTTTGCAAGATCATCCTTCAAAACCTCACCTCTCTTTTCTGGTTGAATACTGCTTTTCCTTGAGGGCTGTCGCTATAATTATGAGGGCAGCTTTCCCTCTCCATGGAAAATTAGGAGCCTCTCTGCCTGTTGACAGCAGTCTATATGCCCATCGGACTACGTCTCCCTCAACAGGAGTCCTTCCTTTTCTGTTTCCACTCTTCTTTAATCGTTTCTTACTTTTAAATGGTGGCAAAGGTCTGGAGCTATTAAATGCAGAGAGACAAAGAACCTATATTGGTAGAGAACTACAGAAACAATCTGCCTGTAAGACAGACACTTAAGGAAATCAGGCTCCTGGTCAACGACACCGCTCTGTAATCTCTGTTTTCGTCAAGATTTTCACTACTCCTACCATGACCTGATTGCTCAAAACACTTCAGTTATACTACAATTTTGAAGTAATCCACCATCATATCATCTGATTTATTAAGGTAAAAAATAACATGCACTACATGTCTGAAAACTGACAAGGTTTAACATCAGATTTTAAATACTTATTAATAAGTTAAATACCTGTCATATTGTATAAGCAATTCCACAACTGCTCTGTTTCCATGTAGGTCTCAAAAGCAATGCCAAGAGATTTGGGTGATAAAGTGCAGTAAGACAATATTGTGAAGATTGTTTCAATCAGAGTGGGCTGTTTGTTATTTATCTGTCTTAGGGGGGAACTTTGTTCATCACGATTCAGTACTTCATTTCCTTCAAAATAAACAAAAACATGGTTACAATAATTTCCAAGTAATTCAAGTTCACAGTAATAGATAGCATTAATCAAAACAAACTGCAAACTGTATCTGAATAATATTTCAAACAACAATACTACTTACTGATACTGAAATCTGTTCTTCCTTGCATAATGACATTTGACTGTCCTCCTGAATTATATGAAGTCATTAAAAAAAAAACTCAAGCATGTTTACAAACTATGGAATATGCCTACTTAATTCAAAATGCACTCGGTACATAACTGGAATTTCATTATTTACTAAATATTAATCAGAAGTAAATTGTACTACTTCTGTAGAATCACAGTCAAAAAGTTATTACCGCTTAACTCCTCTTACCAATGTATTAGTCATGTGAAATAACAGAACTCTATTTAGTTATATAAAACAAAATGAAGTAGCAGCTGCACACTCCCCAAAATGCGCCGGCTTTGTTTTTCAGTATAAGATGAAACTGACAATAAATCAGCTCTGCAAAACAACATCTCAGCCCTGCTAATATACAGATACCTGTATTTTTAAAGAGAGCTAGTGACTTTCATAGAGTTGAGTGGTAAGAGCTTACATAACATGTATTTCTAAATGTTTTCCATAATCATTACAAAACATTCTCCCAGTGAAAGACGATGACGTGTGTAAACCCCTTTGAACTAATGCAACTCAGTGGCTCTGACTAATGTTAAAGACCTCAGCTTCCCACACATTTGTGGAGTATGTTTTTGATGTTAACAATCATAACAAATGGCCAGACTAGAACTAATCAAATGCTTTTAATTTAAATTTCTAGTTTGCAAAACCAAAAGTTTTCATAAAACTGATTTAGATAAAATTATACTTGAAAATGTCATTGTTTTATGCCAGGTTGGCTGCCCTTATCTTTAGCAACCTGTGCAGGAGAAACATGGGAGACACTAAATTTCTAGGCTGTGTTTTTCTAATGTCTCAAACAGCCTTCAAAATCTACCACAGTGGAAAATTGCTGCTTTCCACCCAGCTCTGAATGACTTGTGAATGTTGTAAAATTCAAAAATCTCATTTTACTCTCCTCTGAATTCCTACAATCTAATTCACACATTATTGTAAACCATTCAGTCTGGGTACTGTGTAACCTTAATAGAAACAGCCCATAAGATGTAGAAAGCTGAAAAACAAGACCAGTGATTTCACAACCAACAAGCTGTGGTTTTTTTCCCAAAGCAGGAGACAAATTGGCAATGAGATTTTTTTTTTTAGTCAGCTTTTTATCCTGAGTTGCGTGAGCTGGCATATTTTGCTAAGACACCTCCCAGTGCCAGATGCTTCTGAGGGAAGAATCAAATGGATTCCACTAATTCACTCAAACCAGCAATATGTTTTCTAACATGTATATGACAAAGACAGAACCAAGAAAGCAGAAAAAGCAGGTCAAAAAGTAAAACCCAGAGGTATTCAAATTGTGAGATAAAAATTTGAATCGAACTTTGATTATATTACTATAAGTATTATTTTTTTTAAAATTAATTTAACGAAATTCTAGGGAGGAGGGTTTGCTAAGATTTTAAATACTACATAAGCTGCCTTTGCAGAACACGATGGGAAATTGCTTTGTTAAAGGGGTTTGTGACTTGAAATTAAGCCTAAATTTGCTTTATGATTGTACCACATGGGAAGTTTGAGTCCCAACTTATTAATAACTTTTCTAATCAACCCAGTGCTACCAATAAATTTAGATAAATGGAAAGAATTATAAAAGAATTCTGTAGGGGATTATACATATATCTTCTTATAACTAGTGTATAATAAAAGTCTTGTGCTTTCAGCAAAGGTCTTCAGGAATCCACTGGGAAACCATTCGCAGGCTAAACACAACAAGACACGTGAACTTTTACTGGCTTTTTCTTGTTTTGCCCTGAAGTAAATTCTGCCCTTGTTGTAAGAATATCTGACTCTTCAAAGCTCAGGTTGTAATGAGTCTTCTGACTGATAAACTGGCATGGATCATAGAGTCATAGAACAGCTTGGGTTGGAAGGGACCTTAAAACATAATGTCAGTTCATTGAAAGATTCAGCTCGTTGATCAGTATAGCTGGTTAAATATTGTGAATTAGGAGTCTACGGAAAGACATGTAGATTCCTTTTGCCTTAGAATTTTTCTTTAATGTTTATTAACTCACCTGTCATAACATTAAATATTCATCTCAGTTTGAACTCTAATGCAGCCTTCTTAGTAATCATGACATAAGAACAGTATTTATATGACAGGTATCATACTTATAGCCCACTGATGCTTCCCTCTACATATTTTTCTTTTTTCCACTCACTGCATTTGTGTATTAAAAGGGAATCTGTGAAGGAAATCTAAAGCTTCTATAGGTAGCTCAAAGGAGATGGTTCTTTTTCATTTTAGCAGGACTTAACATCCACGCATAAATATGGCTATATACTTATCTTAGGTACCTGTTAAAGAAAATCTGCTATTTATTATTTCCTTATAGCATAATGTTGCATATGCACTGAGGATGCCAAAATACATATAAAATAATAATATTATTAATAAAGTCTTTATAAGAAAATTATGTATCTATCTAGTGAATAACAGCTATGCCCTAACCAGTCACAATGAATCCTTCTTCCTATGACAAAATAATGCACTTAACCTCTTGGGATAGTACCATGTATTTTAAAAACATCTTCCGAGAGGCACACTTAGAAGTGTAATTTATCCATATTTCTTTCCTACTGACAGAAATATCTCCCAGTAACTTGCTGACATTATCACAGTCATCCCGCTCTTATCTGCTACTGATTTAGCCATGAAAGGAATCTTACTGAATTTTGAAAATCATCTGTTATTGACTCTAGACTTCTTCCCTAGTGAATTCATTCTTACAAGATAGACAAGCTATAAACAGTTATGCTGTCTTTTTTGACCAGAAGAGGTAGTCAAAATTCAAATTTATACATGCTGTTTCATTTAGGAAGAGAAACTGAAGATGGAGCAAGTTATTTCTGATACAGTTCTTTTATTTGCAAAGAGCATAAAACTTCTGCTTTCTTTATAGTTTAAATCACAGCAGCTGATGAGGATGTAAGGAATGCAAAACGGATATATTTTGTTTGTTTATAGAACCAAATCTTTCAGCAGGTACTCTGCACTACTGGCTTCTCTGCACTATGTTGTCAGTGCTTCCTCTGTCACTGTCTTTTTTTCTGTTCTTTTTCTGTATCTGTTCTGGTAGATCATTTTACTTGTCTCTCATGAAGTTGCTCCTCTCCAATGCAGTCATTCTCCAGTCAGTCTTGACAGCTAGAATCCATTGTAACTTTGAATATAACTTCATTTTGGCAGAAACTCTATTATTTTATGGTTTAATTCCAAAAAGAAATTTTAGATCATATTACTTCTATTCTGAATGAAATGCAGATCTCGACTCTACCAATTTCAATTTAGTAAAACCCAAATAATAATATTGCCTGCGCTAGCTGCTACTTGTGAATCCAATGAATCCTAAATCTGTGACAACTAAAAAGCTCAACACAAGGCTATAACAAACTTTGTATCATCTGCCCATAAATTACTAAAATATACACAAACTACTTCTGTGCCTATATATTTGTGTCACCAATCCCATGGTATTTTACTCTTATTCAACTCTCTTTAGAATTTTTTCTCCCTAAACATTTATGTTTTTCAACTATCTGAGAAGACTCTTATATTAATGAATCTCTGGGTTAATGGCTTCTGTGAAATCAGAATACCTCCAGCACTGATTTTATGGGATAGGATGCTGAAATTGTGGCATTGTGACAGCCAAAGTTTGACGAAGCAATAGTGAAATTAGTCCTATGGCCACGTTACTGCCTTTGTATTACCCCATGTATTGGGATCGATACTGAACAGGTTACCCTCTTAAAATGTATTCAGTCTAGAGCCCTACTCTAGCAAGAAGCTCCTTCCAGAAATGCCTAGGTCTTTGAAAAGCTATCCATATGACCATATATCACAGAGACCATCTTCGCCTTTGTCAAGAGAAGGTATGTGACTCTCAGCAGGGCTCTATTACAGTCCAAATGGAAATTGCTATTTGATATTTCAGAAACTCCATAAAATTGGTTTACTGTTTTCCTTAGCTTATCACTGGAAAGTCATCAAAAGGATTACGGTCCCTCTTCTAGCTTCTTTTTCCGGCTAGAAGTACATCACACCAGTAGACCCTTCTACCATTTTACCACACCGGTTATGCAGGTACAATATCCAGTGACTTTACTGGTCAGATGGATACTTTGAGGAGATGCCACTTTAAAAATAATTCGCTAATCTTTTGTTGTTAGGCTGCCACAATACAGTTTGCTGTCATGAAGAAGCTAAGAAAACTCCCAGGTGTAGTCACAAGCCTCATCCTGGATGATCCACAAACACCTGGAGGAGAGAGCCGTCTCTAGAAAAGCATATGAATTCCTCTAATAAACTTACGTGTGCTCTTCTAACGAGGACAGTGTTGCAGATTAGCCCCCAGGCTTTATTAAAAAACCTGCAAGACAATTTCCCCAAAATTATGTGCGGTTGAACCATGGGACTGGCACAGTGGCTAGTTCTTCCAGGTAGACTATGCCTCAGTATTATTAAATCCAAGGATTTATTACAAGGAAGTACAAAAGTTATGACGTTGAAGTCATACTTGGAAGTTTTAAATTGTTATACAGATTTAGCCAATGCCAGGGTTTTAATGGAGATGGTAAGTTATTTAAGAAATGTACATTTTCATTTGTAATAACTCACTACTGTCACTAAAAATACATTCTGATTTCTAAGTGAGGTCTGTTGGTAAATTTACCACCTTTCACCGTTTTTTTAGGGTTACTTACAAAAAAACAGTGCTATTTCCCTTTAAATGCCAAAAAAGTTAATAAATTTAATTAAATTTGATTAAAATTTAATTAGTGCTTAAAATTTACCTTAAAATGCCACATTATACTTTGTGGCAGTTAAAGAGCTGCTTCACAAGGGGTAAAGAATTGGAGTTGGGAAAAAAAAATAGAATTCCATTCCACAGATATATTTTCAAGTCATTTCTCTTGCCAGAGATTGGTTTATGAAAGCACAGTCTTAGAAAACTCTTATATCTATTAGTATCTAGGGAGCGGGCTGATACCACACCACACAGTTTCATTTTCTCAGTGGAAATCCTCCCTTCCCCACCCTACTTATGTGTGCAAGGTAAATAATCTCTTTTTGAAGCAACTCACATTTCTTTCAGATTTACAGCCTTAAACTTATCACAGAATATTTGCAGTTGTTACTATCAGTTCTTATTTCAAAGTTCTGGTGGGGACCAGGGTATCGTCTAGGTTTCACTGTACAGGCTACACAATACTCTCTTCCATTAGTCTCTCAAATACGCGTTGTGCGAGCCAAAAACATAAGGTGAAACTGCCAATGGCCTTGTCCTGCTGTGAAAGCAGTTTTCTTCCAGTTTATCTCCAGTATTCACTTTAAAGTTGTGTGGAGAACATGAAGTTAAACCTTTATAACAACTGGAGTCTCATGTATTCATTGCAATAAATAAGATTTTTTTTTTTTAAAAAAAAAGAATACATTGCTTCTTCTATTGCACATCATTAACTTGGTGCTACCATCTCTTCTTCTTAAATACAAGCATGTATGAGGCCCAAGGACTGGCTGGAGGCCTCAGATGTGCCTTGCTGAGGAATTCTCAGTGACCTGCTTCTTATCTGCCGTTGGTAAGTGGTGAGGTGTCTACTGGATGACGAGTTTCCCTTTGGTACCAACCCTGTGTTGGGCCAGTGTAATTCAATCAAGCTTTTGCTTTTTGCTTTATTATGCAAAGAGTAACTCCTGGTTCCTGGAAATAAAGACTCTCAGTCACAAACCGTTCTGCTGGCACGCTGTGCATTTAGAGCAGGTCTAGCAGAAATTCTCAAGAGTTGCCTTTCACCCTTCCTGTTTTCACATCAGCACCTGCTGGATTTGGTAAGTCATATTATGCAAGCACCACCTTCTTCACTCCTGTATTATTTGTTGCTTGTCAAAATTATCCATTTCAGTTTCATATCCATGGGTGATAAACCAATTCTGGTAAAAAATTCCACCACAAAAATTTCAAAACATTTTGGTTTTTTTTTTCAGAAAATTAACACAGTACCAGCTACCTTCATTTTTCTTCTCCGCTGAGGCACAGCAAAGGCCCTAGACCCTTCTCAAGAACACGTCTTAGAAGAAATTTTCTCTATATTTGACCTATAGAAAAAACTCTAGGATTATATTACACTGTAATTAACTGTAATTCAATACACCTAGGTTATTTAGACTTGTAGTTTAAGTTACAAAGGTCCAATATGCTAATCTGATTTTTCAACTATTTTTTCAAAGGTCCCTTCTACCCAGTGGCCATATTCACTGGAGACAAATAACTGTTTCAGTTTTGGGTATCCAGATTTATTGCCTTTAGTGTTTTTGATGTGATAACTTCATGTTTGAGCAGCATTTTACTTCTCAAGTACATTTCATACATCATATTGCACAAAAAAACCAGCAAAAGTCCAAATCTTGTCCAAATGAATCATGTACACACGCATTCCCCCAAAATACTCTCTGCCAATTCCAACAGTAGTGCCTACTATGATGGGGAATATACGTTATTTCTGACCCTCACTGTGGTACAACCATGTGAGAACAATAGGAGTGCAATTAAATGCCTTTGTGTGATGCCTACTGTAAGTATCCCCAAGTATTGCTACAATACAAAAAAATGTTATCATTACCAAAAACCTACATATAGGCACCTCTTTATACAGAATTTTTTGCCTTCTGCCCTGTTTTTTTACAGGGTATAGGAAAGACTGAGTGTAAAATAAAGTAAAATCTGAGAAGGCTTTTCCTATTCAAAAAATTCTTACCATCTAGTTAAATACAAGGGAGTTTTGTTATCACTAGGGCAAATCACTCAAAAACTATAGTATACTTATGTTTTTATCTGTTTTCATGCATAATATTACACACTGCAAAATCTTACTGTTGACGAGTACATAATTCTGTAAGCCTTTCCTATTGAACAGAAAAATCCAAAAATATCATTACTGGTAATAAGGTATATCTTATTAGTCCAGCTGTCCTTGTATTAATACAAAACAGCACAAATTAAAAAAAAAAAAAAAAAGATAGCTTATATAACATCAGAAAGCTGCTGTATAGGAGAAGGAATAAAGAATACAATCATTTTATCATTAGATAATTAACCCTATTGAAATTATTATAGAAGATATGGATCATCGCAGGTTTCAACATTATCTAAACAGAAAGTTTATTCACACCAATATTGTAATTACATTAATAAAGTCTGTGTAAATAGCACAATTTCTAATTCAAAGTATTTCCCTGAAGCTCAAGAGGCTGGTCAATCAACAGATTAATACACTCTGTCACTTAACACCTGTGATAATTTAAGCAGCTAGTAAAATTCAATACTGGGTAGCACTAGGGTAGGAATATGATCCTGATCAAACATTTGTCAGTCTTTGTAAAAGATGACAGGTATCTGAATGGGCAAGTGGGCGCAGCCCAGCTGTCAATAAGATGCATGACAGAAGTGGAAGCAATGTTGTACCCCTGACAAAAGCTGGACCATTTTAAAATGACAGAACTAAATTGTGTTATATTTAATATTATGTGGACCTAATAGGTTGTTTTTTTTAAAAGTAGGGAGAATTCTTTTGCTAAAGAAAGATAGAAACTGAGACTCTCATTCATGACTACCGCAAAATTATGTCAAACAGGTGATTATGCCATTAGCTATTCAACAACCTGATCATTTAATCTGAAAGCTATTAAGAGGAAAGATGTGATAAAGTTTATTACTTCAAACACAATATTATCAGAATGAAAAGAAAATCTTGTAGAACCATTCTTTTATTTGTTCTGCTTTCATCACGGCATTAATGAGACTAATAACATGAGGAAGCATGTAAATGTCCATCTAGAATGCCTACAGTGACAAACATAGAATAACTTAAACAAAACCTCTAAGGAGCTTTTCACTGTTGAAACATAATTTTGAAAGTGATCTTTCAGACTACTAATCCACACTGTTAAAAAATCTGTGTAAGGCAGTCGTGGTATCAAAGCTCTGTTAAGTTCAAATTAATTTTGACTCCTCTGCATTTATGATAGCAGCCTGTCTGCTTTGAATCTATGAATATTCAGACTGACTGCAAAACATTCTCATTAAAAAAGGGATGATTTTTTCTTTCTTCTTACCCATTCAGGAAGTGTCCCACTGATACCTCCAAAAATGGCTGCCAGCCTCCTTCAGTATTTAATTAGTTAAAAATGAATCTGTGTTTCTCACTGATATTCTTGTAAGGATTGACAGTATAAATACTTACCTGAACTTCGCAGTAAAATTTTAACTAGGAGACAATCATGATGTAGCAGTGTTTCCAAAAGCAAGTTCAAATTACAGTATGGCTGGGATAAGAACAGTTTCAGCTGACCCTGGGCTGCCATTTCTCTGGCTGATGGAGTCCTTTCAAAATGTAAGATAAAGACAAAATAATGTAGTTAATTTATCTATGAAATTAATATCCTTAAAGTGCAGATGTAATGCTAACTCCCTTAAATGTCAATTCCTCCCAGATTACTCTGGAAATGCTTTCATGCTTGCTTACTTTAAGGCAGCTCAGGGAAGGAATTACATTTAATCTCAACTAGCTAAAAGCAAATTAACATTTGGTAGTCTGCCAAAGTTATAACTGATACAAAACAATCTCACTTATCTCTTTCATGGAACCATGTTTGCCTTGTTCTACCAGGCAAAAAGGATTTTCTTGTGTGTGTGCTTGAATAAATTTAAGGCTATTATTCTTTAGTTCACTATTACATTAATTGTTTAGTAAGAGCTCTGAAGTGTCCCGGATGAAGCTCTTAATTAAAAAACAGAGAAAATGCTCAAAGGGTCTACAAGATTCCACATTAGGTTGACCAATTCTTACACGTTTTGAAAAAACCACCTGAAATATTAGACTGGTTGGATAACTGCTTTGCCAGCAGGGAGAAGTGAGAAAGCATAGTACTAATTCATTAGCTTTTAAGGAGATTGCAGTTTGTTTTCTGTTTGCAGTTTCCACATTCTGCAAAAGTTTAGGTTCCCAAATAAAATATTCCAGGGGTTCCTCTGAACTCAGTCAATGACCAAACACCAATGATTGAACTCACACTGGAGCAATTACACTTAAAAAAAAACCAAAAAACTCTTGTCCTGCAAGATGTTTATCACCCATTGTATTTTCTTCTTCTTGAAACATTTATTAGAAGAATTTTTCAAAATTGGGTTGTTGGTAATTTTTTTTCCTTGAAAGCTTAATATTTCATTATTTTGAAGGTTTTAAAATTAAATTTCAACTGATGTTTAGCCACTGTATTTATTCATTTTGGCTGCAAGTTTATACAACAATAGCTGCTAACATTGAAAGTTTATGCACCACATATGTAAACTTCTATGCACATAAATTTTCATGCACCAGTGTAAAAACTACATATGCACTGACGCGTTAACTATGCAGGCATAAACATTATCTGCCAGTACACACACAACACCTTCAGCATCAGTTAAGGCTTTCTTCATCAGGAGCTATATTTTCCTGTCAGACTAGAGACGGATTTATATGCCTCTGCACATATATTTATGTGCCATTTATGCACGACTATTGGGACAGAAGTAAAATGGGTTTATGTGGCTGTTCTAACAGAGAGGAACGTCTCTGCCACTTTGCACGCTTCTATGACCATTATCCAGGTGTGCCACCACCCAACTCTGGCTGTATGCATGCATGAAAAAACCAGAGTCTGCACAAAAACCTCGCTGCCCAGTCAAGGCTGCTGTATCGACAATACACCTCATACAAACCTACAATGCCAGGAAACAAAGATGCCAGCTGATACACTCTTCTGGTTTAGTCCCCCGCGTGTATGTGTGTTTGTTTCCATCACCAGAAAAGCAGTATGCCACAAATCTTGCAGGGTGACCTTGAAGGAAGCTAAGGAAACCAAGTTTCCACAATCCCATTTCCCAGCCGGACCCCTACATCACACGACCACGTCAAAACCTCTGTAGTAGTCCTTTTAGTAAAGAAGGATTTTATACACCTCAGCCTTTGGGATTTTAACAGTAAAGCAAATACTGATGCATTGATAAGCGATGTAGGTCCCATGAAAATTTATGCATAGCTTCTGTGGTTTTCATGTGACACATTATATAAAATCAGTGATAACGTAGCAGGGGCTTGACAATTATTTTTTTGCATTTAAGCACATGCTGGATTCTAATAATATTTATCAAAAATATATACACTTACACACTTAAATTTTGACAGAACTTGCAGCCAAAATGACTTTTCCATATTTAAAACACATACTGCATTCAAACTTTCAACATTAGGGCTTTGCATTCTTAATAATATTACCTTAATTTCTGTATGTTCAAGATTAGCTATATATATAAACTCTAACACATGTTAAGAACTAATTAGTAGTTAGTAATTAAAGTTTAAATTAAAACAATTACTATATTCACACTAGAATTAGTGCTGGGGCTGAAACGAAACTCAACACTTCACTAATTCAGTTAAAATATATGGGCCATTTTATTCTTTTTTTCTCCCTTGAATGCCACGTTATCCTATCTAATAAGGTCACTCACTGCCTTCAAACTATAAGAAAAGGGACAAGTTTGGTCAATTAGATTTATGAAGGATAATATTTTACATGATTTTAGAAATAAATGCCATTTTTAGAATATTTGAGTTGAAATAAAACTTGTCTGTCATTGACCAGATGGGAAGTTATCATGTTGTAATATACACCAGTTCTTGGCTCTTTAAGCCTCTTGCAAATTGAAATGTACAATGGTGTGACTCACTTGGAGGAGAAATAAAATATAGCAGACATTCCCTACAGCCATGAAGCTAGCACCAATAAATGCACTGAGAAGTTTTGTAACGTGCATATGGAGAGGCATATGTTCTCCCATCTTCGTCGCTCAGTACTAGTGAAAATAAGACTAGCCTCATAAAAAGGGACAAAAGGTGAAGTACATATAAATATCACACATATAAATGTTCAGTTTTGTACAGTAAAAGAGAAACAGAGCTCTGATTTGCAAATGGTATGATGATAAACCCCAAACGAAGCAAAGAATGAATCACAATTACCACTACAGGAACTGTAATAGAAATTATCAGTAATTATTTAGTTTAATAACAAGCTATGTTATTTTGGTTAGTATCCAAGATGGTAGAAAAAAAGAAAACCTCAAATGAAAAGTTCAAGACTTTATAAGGCAAATAAACATTAACGCCAATTCATGTTAATGACATTGACAACGAAGTTTAAGTCAAATAGATAAAAGAAAATGGAAATGTAGTCATTATTAGGCATGAAAATTAATGTAGGAGAGCTAGTTAAATACTGAAATTGTAAACAAAATAATTTCAGGAACTGGCAAAACTTCCTCTTGAAATACCAAGCTTAGGAAGAGCAAATGCTTAATAGGTACATTTATGCCAGATTAGAGTCTTCAGTTAAAAATTAGGTGGGTGCAGCTGGGAGGTCTACAATGACCTGTGCTTCCGGTTTTGTTACAAACAGTGAATATATTTTTATTAGATCACAGAATTAAAACCATAAAACAATCCAGGAAGAATTAAGATGCTCTAAATATAGTTTTCAGCAATACTTAAACATAATGTGTCTTCTTAATGCTCTAAATGCAATATTTCAAGAAAGAAAAGCTTCCATGACATAAATATACAGTGTAAAACTGAACAAAAAATTAGAACACCTCAGAATATGTCCCTCAAATTACTTCACTGCATACAGGCTCTTTCACTGGGTTTTTTTTGGGTTGGGTTGTTTTTTTTTTTTTTTCCTGAGCAGCTGAAAAGTGTGGTGTTAAAAGAAAACATTAAATATTTTACCAACATAGTTCACTCATTCTCACCAGGACAGTACACACAGACCGCCCTCACACAGGTACACTAAACTGTATCTTCTCAGAGACATGCTTTGTTTTGGACTCCTCATTTTCCTATTTTGTGGTCAAGAAGATGTATATTTTCTCAACTTTCATCCAGGGAAACATGTAAATAGTGGATAGCTCTGGAATAATTTTCTGCTCTTTATTCAAGACAAAAATGTCCTAAACAGCACCTGTAAAGTCCTAATTCCATCCCAAAAAAAGAGAATTATGTCAGACTGAGACAGTACCAGCATTTCCTTTACATACCGTTATGCAGCAGAGGCTACCCACTTGTGAAGTCATCTTTCAAAACTCATAATTCACAGTATAATTTAAATTGTGAGTAATGGCCTTGGATTACGGCATCAAAAAGCTTATTTCCTTTTCTACAATGAGTCCCTAATGAGCATAAATTTTCCCAGAAATAGAGTAGATCCCTTTTAAAGTGATCATGCAGGCATCCCCTCTCCTTTCCCTCCACCCATGCGTAACTCATAAAGCCACTGACAAATTCATTGAAGCTTGATTGAGAGGTAAAGTTTCTTTCAAGCTTTAGAAAAAGTTAATTTACTATTTCAAGCAGGGAATAGGACAGTTATCCGACAGTTATACCCGCTGTCTGGTATTTTGGCTAGCCAGCCACAGAACTTTGTCCCCATCCCAGCATTTATTGCCTCTGCAATACCAGCAGGTACCAGGGGCACTGGGGAAGGAGGTAACTGTACTGCTGACGTAGTTAGGAGTAAAGGCTACGGCGAGAAATCAGCATGTTTTGTGTAGTATGGGGCAAAATCATAGGGAAGATACTGTGATGTACAAGGTAAGAAGTAATAAATCCACAGCACATTGATCTTCAATAGGTCACCACAGGTCGCCACTCATATGATAACGTATTCCTCCAAAATAGAAAAATACTTTCTCAGAAAACACAATAGCAACTCACAAAAGCAGCTTTTCATGAAGACGGAGAGTGAAAATCTCTCAGGAAATAACTTCTGAAGTGGAGGAGGAGGTGAAGGGGTTAGGAGAGGATCTACACTGGTGTGGGAGTGTTTCAGGTTCAAAATTAGAAAGGGAATGACAGCACAGCTGGTAGCACATGTCTCATATGTAACTTGTCATTATAAGCAGTGACACAGAAAAAGAAATTAAGCTTTTGCCTCTAATCACGCAGTAATCTCCCCAAAAATCAACTATGATCAAGCAGCATATCTTTCAATGGGTTATTTATATATCAAACCTTTTTTAAACTAGCAATCATAAACAGAGGCATACGTTCTTTTTCTCCCGTTTAATTATAGGTCTTTCAGAACAGCAACTGTACTGAACTAAACTATTGTCAAGAGCTATATATTCTTTAATTAAAGCAAGAAAACCTTACAGATAATTCAAATATCAAACATAAGGAATATACTAGCAAAAAGCTAGAGGGGACTGCTTTCAGCATGACCTTTCTCACAGACCCTTTAAGTTTAACTATTAGGAAAATCTTCAACGAATTTTAAAAAAGGTATCTATGTTTTTTTTTAATCAGAATAGTAACTAGTCATTTATTCAGATGCACTTTTTTCAAGATGTAACTGTATTTGATTAATATTGACTATCATCTGGTGATTCTTTTACAACAATCAACCTTTGATACTCACTTCAGTAAGGAAGAACAGGGTGATGGTATGCAAAATAACCAGTGTAATGGATGATAAAAGACTTTTGAAAAATCTTGAGGAAGATGTTCATCAGAACTGTTCAGAAATGTCCTGAAAAAAAACCAGATACTTTTGAATTACATGGAAGACTGAAAATCCCTTGGGATCATTAGTACTAAATATATATATAAATAGAAGACAGAAAATCCCTTAAGATAAAAAGTAATGATATATGTATGCATACACATAATAGAAAATTTGTTAATCTTATGTACTGTTAAAAATGTCATTCTACATCTTATTTACTATCAGTCTTTGAAACTTGGTATCTAGCACTGTTAGTATTGTATATATTTGAAAATGCATTAAATAAGCAAACTGCTCTTCAGTCATTCATTTCTATAGCTCTTTTGTTTTGGGATAACACATGCATCTTGTTATCAATACTCTTATCATAATCATAAGTAAAATATCTTTTGAAATTATAACAGTTTTGTTTTAAATGTCGCAAGTACATGTAGACTTTGGATTAAACTGGACAAAATTTTGAACCAAAAGCTTGGGACCTTCACTGGCTTGTGAGAAATAGAATACCAGTTGAAAAAAATGCTGCTTTCAAATATAAGGACTGCTGAAGAATTACATGAACCAGTTTTGTGTCACTTCTACGTTATTTCTCTTACCCAAACAATGTGAGAGGCAAAAATCAGACGTGTCCAATCCACTGATACTAAAACCTACTTTTATTAATTAATTATATGATTATAAATATAAAATTATAAGAACAGGACTATAGAATTTAATATTTGCCTTTAATTATTATCTAATAATAAATAACAATCAATATGTTGTTATTATTATTTGTACAATTCTGTAGCAACCACTAGGATGCAATAATCTGTGTAAGGAACGGATGCCCCTTGGCCTCTTTTCTTATTACTCTCATTTACACTAAACGCAATTCCAGCAGAGAGGATAAAGTCTGTTACATCCATCCTCCACTAACCATAATCAATTACCACTTCTTCTGCACCTTCCTTTTCAGCTTACTTGCCTGTAAATTTTTCATCTTAACAACTTTCCCTCTCTGAAGCTTGTTTCTCTATGTATCATGGCTGGGATTTTCTAAATTATATAAAGAAGGTAACTATCTTCTAAAATGCCACTTCTACAGAACTCATGTATGGCATGTTTGCTTTACTTTCTGGAGTGATTCAATGCCATTCCCATTTTTGAGTCAGCACTCTTTCTATTGCAGTAACAGTAGAAGGACATTTAAAAATACCTCTGGAAAAGACACGAGGACTTTCCTGGGACAAGGGAATTTTTTTACAAGACCTAAACACTTAATACTGGAGACAGCACGGAAACCCATTGGAAGTGCATCTACGTGTCTATAAGGTCACTGCCTATAAGACCTTGGATGAAAGAAGAGAGAGAATTACACTTGTTCAACAAGAATGACAGGTGTGTAGCTTCTGAACTTCTCCAAAAGAGAGGGTAATTTATTTGGAAATTAATCTTACTAATCAAAAAAAATTAGTAGGGAAAATTTACTACAGACTTCAAAATGATCTTAAGTAAGCAATATCTGAGCAGAAGGATTAGCACATAGTGAATTTGTGCTCTTTGTGAATTCATGAAAACCTGAAGAATAAAAATAAAGCTGAGATTGTAATATAGATAAAGGGAGAACTTAAACTAGAAAATAATGATTTTAAAGACAGTAATTTCAACATTGTGAGAAAATTAAAAGAGAAAAAATTGTTATTGTCTCTCCTCCACTGAAATATTTCCCTTAATACAGCGAAGTATAGAGCCCACTTCCTACAAGAAAGTGTGGTAGATACAGTTTGGGTACTAATTTAACAAAAAAAGACGATATCTTGTCTACTGATAGTGTATGGACTGTTTGAGAGACTTCCGGACTAAAACAGTTTTTAAAGTATTGTTTCTTAGATGTCACCTACAGACAAAAACAGGGCAGACTTTTGGACTCTGAGGCTTATAAAAAAACCTCTACACAGATTTTTAAACTGAGATGGAGATAGTCTGAGGACTTTAAAGATTGTTTAAATGTTAGAATAACTTAAAATACTATAAGAAATCAAGTGTCTAATGATAACACAATATTGCTGGTGCCAGCATTTCTCACTGTCCACTCCTGGCTATGTACTTCTTGCCAGGAAAACCCAACTCTGTGCCAGACAGTTTAATTCAACTACTCTTCTGTCAGAAGTATAATAATAGCTAGTAGGAAATTTGTTTTGACTACAAGTTACATTAAAGCAGCTGCCTATAGTCTCAAAGCACTGGATAGCATCTGTGAAAGTATTTAATACCACAGCAAGATTCCAAGTTACAGTAGTTTTATTCTTCAATAAAGTATGACAAGGTGAGAATTGATCTTGTAAGCCCCAGTCCAGGTGTGAAAAAATGAGATGCCAACAAGACGCATCCTAATGGTATTTCCTTGTAGACTTCCAAGGATTTAACTCTGCATAAGGAATAAACATGACTAAAAAGCAACTTCATGAATTGTAACTCTTACATATTAAAATCAAGAGAATATTTCCAGTGTTTAAAATTGAATTGACAGATATTTATACCCAATAGACAGCAATTTTACCAAGAGAATCTCTCAATTCTTCTCTCAGCACTCAAGTCATTCACCTGATTTCTTGCTGAGAAACTAAGATATAATTGATAGTATGAAATCATAAAAAGGTACATCCACTTTACTCTTTATGATCTTCCCTAACAGAAAGACTGTAATCTCCTACTCAGAACAGAAGACTAAAGAATATAGAAAAAAAGCACAATAGATCTACTCCAACTTGAGCAACCCTCAGCCTGGTGCAGAAGACAGTCTCTACTCTGATGTCATAAATAGGTCTGTTGTACTGCACATTGCCTGCCCGCTTCTCCTGCATAATTTAATTCTGTAAAAAACAATGAATGAAGAACAGTACTGGGTTCTCCAAGGAAATCCACAAGCAGCATTGAAACCGTTAGATCCACTGCACAAAACCCAGCTACTTGAAGCGAGTAACTGACAACAACCTAGTCAGTCAGAGTAAGACTATGATGACTGGAAATTCTGAGGGATGATAATCCTCTTTTTTTGAGAGGTTTGGGTTAGCAACAAGAGAATAGCAAGTCCTGGTAGTTTTTGGGAGCACATTTTGGAGCTCCCAATGTTGTTGTTCAACAGCTTCCTTAACAACCTGGACAAAAGCAGACACACAGGACACATCTTTAGGACATTTGCAGGTGACCCTAAACTGGGGGAACTGGGTGTAGTAGTTAACACAACAAACCGTAGAATGCAAAGTCATGGATGACCAGGCCAACAGAAACTCACAAATTTCACTGAGGGTAAGTGCAACTTTTTGCTCCAGCAACAGAATTATACTAACCTAGGCTGGGAACTGATGGTTGGAGTACCAACCCTCCCCATGCCCAAGCTTCTGGCCAGTAGGGTGTCGGATATGAGGCAACGGTGTATTCTCACTAGAAACAACCCCAACCACACAGTGGGTGGCAATAGGAGGAGTATGGCAAGCAAACTAAAGATAGTGATTTGCTTCATCCACTTGGCAACAGCCAAGCCTTACCTAGAATATTTTGTCCAGGTGTAGGGCCTACAGCTCAAGGAGGATGTGAGGAAACTGGAACAGACTAGACTGCATCATCTATGACAAGAGGTTGAGGGATCCAGGCTCCTTTACTCTGGTGAAGAGGTGACTCAAGGGCCGAGATACCTAACGTCGGCCTAAACCTACCCAAAGAGTACAAAGACAACACTGACAAACTTCCCCCAGTGGGCCCTGATGGGATACAGCAAGCCATTGCCAGCATCTTTGAAGGTTCACTGTTGGTATTAGACAATACTTTGCACTGAGGTGGTGCATCGTGGAACAGGTTTCCTGGAGAGGTTGTAACACCTCAGTTCCTGGAGGTTCACATGGGGCCGCTAACACAGTCATGTCTGACTGCTCTTGGTGATGGTCCTTTCAGCAGGAGGTTGGACTAGGTGACCTACACCAGTCCCTTCCAACCAACATTTCTATTACACTAAAGTTACTTCAGGAAGACCAGAGAAGGGTGGAGGAAAACAAAGCACAGATAAAGGAGTGAGTATTAAAAACTGATGACCCAAGATTCACAGGTGAATTTAGGACCAGGTATAAGTAGCCCTGTCATAAAGAAAAGAAATTCTAAGTAATAGCAGAATGCACAACGTTTGATCACAAAATTAGGAAGGAGAAAGCATATGCCAGAATTACTTTATTTGAAGTTAAGGATATTATTAATTTTTCAGTACTACTACTATTTTGTCGCATTTTAATAACATAATAAAGAATCTTGAATAATTTGAATTCCCTGGAAGCAATAGTTAATACAGCATCTCTAGTAAGTTGGAAATGAGCCAGTCCTATTATTAGACAACCCCTGGAAAACAATGTTCTGTCATCACCGCTTTTATGATTACACAAAACTTTACTGAGCAGCCTAAAGATTAATTTAAACCTAGCCCCTGCAGGGAAATCTTCTAATACCAAAAGAGAAAGCATGATAGATTTAAAAGGAAAATCTTTGTTTCACTTCCAGTTAATTTTACCAAAGTTTTGAAAGATATAGAGCCAAGCTAACAGATGGAAATTTTGATTATACAGCTGTAATTGTAAAGAGAACTGATGAAGGATTAGTATTCCTGTAAAATAAAGCATAACTTCTAAATTTGTTATTGATAGATTCTTAACGTGATGGACTATGCACAACTCAAGAAATAACAGACCTAGGAATTCAACAAAAAACTCAGTATATGAAGGTGTTTCCAAATGGGTATAGTCATTCAAGAAGCTAATTCAGTAAATCTGTTTTTTCTTTGTATTCTGGACACTGTGTTTGGTTACCCTACAAATACTGGCTGTAATGAAACATACAATATAAAAGAACTGTTTTGATAACGGAGTCTCACAGGTTTTAAAAATAAAAGTTCTGAATACACAGTTCATTAAAAATATCCTTTTTTACTTACACAAAAACATGCAGTATCTCTCTAACAATGTTTTTTGGTGTTAATATTACTTTTTAACTATATAGCAAAATATGACATTTTTTACATTCTTTTTATACAAAGCTGACAGATTTTGGTTATGATTTGCAGAATACTTCGTAGTAAATTACATGAGCTGCTACATCCTGCGCATGTCAAGTTTTTGATCTCTAGAAAAGCAAATTAGGATACTGAAATTTATATGCCTCAATATGAAACCTATATGACCAAGCTGTTAATCTGTAGCATTTTACACAAAATATAAAATACGCTGCCTCACTCTCTGCACTGGCACTTTGTTCTGAAACTCAGTGAGTTGTCAAGTTGGCACTCACTTTTTATCACTCCACATATAGATAAATCTGTATAAGCAACATGGATTAGTGGAGGAGACTAGAATAGCTCAAACGAACAGGCTATACTACATATTTATTTTAGTGCCATCATTGTTAAGGGCTTTCATAAAGGAAAGGTGAAATGTCACAACTGACAGTACAAGTGGTTACAGCTACCACAATGTCCAGCCCTGCCTCCATTACCACTGCCGCAGCAGGACTACCTCATCCGTTCATGAGTTGCCTTCGTAATTCCTATTTTTTCATGAGCTTGCATTGTATAAGATCAAATATCTGGTTACAATCCACTTTTGCATGTCCCTCAGAGCTCACGAACATTAAAACGAGCTCACATATGATCAAAAAATATTTAGTTAAAGCAGGTTAAACGCAGGAGTTCTCCACCCTCCTCTTTATTCCACTGGCATTACACCTAGAATATTCTTACTCAGAAAAATAAAATAAAAACTAGTTGAACAGGATTTGGCTTCCTTAGTTTTGCTGCTCGTGGCTCGTTTTTTGATTTGGGATTTCACTTTGTATTTGTCTCTTATGCCAAATTTACAGCTGAATTTTTAGCATGAAAAAGCAATGAAAGACTCAGACCCAATTTCAATGCGGTAACATGTCGTTTTGTTTACAGTTGTGACTTGTGAAGACATAATTTTATAAAGATTTATAAAGATGGGCATTCTATACTCTTTAAAGCTATATTTAATATTTGTTGAAGCATACTGGTCAATGTAACCAGATGATCATTTCAGTAAATTATCTTTAAATTCCAGTACTTATAGAATTATTATGGGATAAGAACAGAACATTCTAATTTACCTGGAAACTAAAGGTAGATAAATCTGAACTAGTAAGAAGATGAAATTTTTTCAATTTTATGAGTGACTAAGGCCTTGAAAACCTTACCAAAGGCTTTGATACCATAGTAGTAAATGTTTTTAGATGGGTAAGAATGTGTTTCTAACACAATGTGTCCTAACTGGACAGTAAATTGCTAATTTAGGACAGTAATTATTAATGAAATTCTACTGTTTGTGTAACAGAGGAAATGCGCTATGGTCTATGTTATCACCAAACAAATGTGCAGTATAGCAGTTTCATCCAAAGCTAATAAAATCAGAGCAGATACAACATTCAAGGATCACTTCCTCCAAGCTCGTGAACGATGCATCGCAGCAAAGTGAGGGAAAAACGCCAGGAGCCTGCGTGGATGAACAAGGAGCTCCTGGACAATCTCAAACAGAAGAAGGAAGCCTACAGAGGGTGGACAGGCAGCCTGGGAGGAACACAGAGAAACTGTCTGAGCGGCCAGGGATGGGTTAAGAAAGCTAAAGCCCAGATGGACTTGAATCTGGCCAGTGATGTCAAGGGCCACACGAAAAGCTTCTGCAGGTCTGTCAGTGACAAAAAGAAGACTGGGGAAAATATGGGCCCACTCAGGAAGGAAATGGTAAACCTAGTCACCTGCAGCATGGAGAATGGTGAGGTACTCAATGACTTTTTTGCTTCAGTCTTCAGTGGTAAAGACTCTAACACACCCCAAGTCACAGAAGGCAAAGGCAGTGACTGGGAGAATGAGGAACCACCAACTGGAGGAGAAGATGAGGTCCGAGACCAGCTGAGGAACCTGATGGTGCAGAAGTCCACGGGACCTGATGAGATACATCCACCGGTCCTGAGGGAACTCGTGGATGAAGTTGCCAAGCCACTATCCATCCCATTTGAGAAGTTGTGGCAGTCTGGTGGAGTTCCCACTGACTGGAAAAAGGCAAACACAATCCCCACTTTTAAAAAGGGAAAAAAGCAAGACTCAGGGAACAACAGGCTGGTGAGTGGCACCTCTGTGCCTGGCAGGATCATGGAGCAGATCCTCCTGGAAACTCCGCTAAGGCACATGGAAAACGAGGTGATTGGTGACAGCCAACATGGCTTCACTAAGGGCAAACCGTGTCTGACAAATTTGGTGGCCTTCTATGATGATGTCACAGCATTGGTGGACAAGGGGAGACCAACTGACATCATCTACCTGCACTTGTGCAAAGCGTTTGACACTGTCCTGTGTGACATCCTGGTCTCAAAATTGGAGAGACATGGATTTGACCAATGGACCACTTGGTGGATAAGGAATTGGCTGGACGGTCACAAGATGAGAGGTCAACAGGTCGATGTCCAAGTGGAAACCAGTGACAAGCGGTATTCCCCAGGGGTTGGTACTGGCACCAGCGCTCCTTAACATCTTTGTCAATGACATGGACAGTGGGATTACGTGCACTCTCAGCAAGTTTGTCAATACCAAGCTGGGTGCACAGTCAACATGCTGGAGGGAAGGGATGGCATCCAGAGGGACCTGGACAGGCTGGAGAGGTGGGCCCATGCCAATCTCAGGAAGTTCAACAGGGCCAAGAGCAGCGTCCTGCCCGTGGGCTGGGGCAATCCCAAGCTCAGATCCCGGCTGGGCAGGGAATGGCTGGAGCAGCCCCCAGGAGAGGGACTGGGGGTGCTGGTGGGGGAGAAGCTCAACGTGAGCCAGCACCGTGCGCTGGCAGCCCAGAACACCCCGCCCCTGGGCTGCATCCCCACAGCGGGGGCAGGGGGCGAGGGGGGGATTCTGCCCCTCTGCTCCGCTCGGGGGAGACCCCACCTGGAATCCTGGGTCCAGCTCCGGGCGTCCCAACAGCAGAAGGACACGGAGCTGCTGGAGTGGGGCCGGAGGAGGCCCCAGAGATGCTGGGAGGGCTGGAGCCCCTCTGCTGGGAGGACAGGCTGGGAGAGCTGGGGGCTTTCAGCCTGGAGAAGAGAAGGCTCCCGGGAGACCTGCCAGCCCCTGCCAGTGTCGGAAAGGGGCTCCAGGAAAGCTGGGCAGGGACTCGGGATCAGGGAGTGGAGACACAGGATGAGGGGCAACGTTTTTAAACTGGCAGATGGGAGATTTAGAGTAGGTATTAGGAAGAAATGGTTTCCTGTGCGGGTGGTGAGCTCCTGTCAGGGGTAGCCCAGGGAAGCTGTGGCTGCCCCATCCTTGGAGGTTCAAGGCCAGGTTGGACGGGGCTTGGAGTAACCTGGTGTGGTGGGAGGTGTCCCTGCCCAGGGCAGGGGGTGGCACTGGGTGGCCTTTAATGTCCCTTCCAACCTAAACCATTCTGTGATTCTGTAATTCCATGATCACTGGGCTTTAGATAAGATCATAAAGATAAGTTCAAGACCAAATCAAGAAATAGTCAAAGGTTATCAGAATGTGTCAACACTATGCATTGCATCTGTATTTCAACACAATTATTCACCTTCTAGATCTATCCATGTAAGCTCAAGAGCCAATTTTATCTCAAATTGAATGTTCCTTTCATACTCACTCATACAAATTCTTCAGTGGTGACGTCAAAATAGCCAGCACAGAGAGGAGACTATTGCAGTGGCTATGTATTTTATAGATCTTGAGATCTCTGTCTTCATGTGGATTGAGAAACTCCTGTACAGAGCTGCAAACTGACCAAAGCATATCTTCAGTGGACATCAAAATTGCTGCAATATCAATACTGTAGGGGAAAAAAAGTGAAAATAACATTACTTAGGACATCAGGATAGTGGTAAATTTCAGTTAAATACAGATTTACGCTGACAACACAAAATACCTAAACCATAGCATGCACTTCAAATTTCATTTTCCATCAGTGCTGCTGGAATTCTGAATCCACTACACTGTAAAAATTCAGCACTTCCACAGAAACGTTGTTACTGAAACTAGTCAAAAGAAGACTTAAAAAGTACGCAAATTTCTTCTTCCAAAGGACAATGCCACTAGACGAGAACAAATTACCTTGTGAACTACAACTAAATAAAATTAAATTTAGTTTTCTTTATGATCAGGCATGCACATATGATTTTCAAATCCTGCTGGAGCAAAAAAGTAATGACAAATGAACTAAATCCTCCATTTGCAAAACTTTAACTGCTAGGCAACATATTATGATCTGGAATGTTTCTGAGTCGGTAATTTGTTGCCTCTTGATATTGACTGGCAGAGCATCATAGAAGTCATAGAATCTTGTAGGCTGGAAGCGACCTTTAAGATTATTGAGTCCAAACATGGACTTGATAATCCCATGGTGGGGCCCACCCCATCCCTACCCCATGTCCCTCAGCACCACGTCTGCCCGGGTGGGAAACACCTCCAGGGATGGCGACTCCACCGCTGCCCTGGGCAGCCTCTGCCAGGGCTTGATGACCCTTTCCATGAAGAAATTTTTCCTAATATCCATCCTAAACCTCCCCTGGCACAACTTGAGGCCGTTTCCTCTTGTCCTGTCACCTGCTCCTTGGGAGAAGAGACCGACCCTCCCTGGCTAGACCCTCCTCTCAGATCTAAAAAGAGGAATGCATGCCTATAGGAAAGATATAGCAAAGGGGCAGGATGAGAAATAAACCCATTTCTTCAGTCAATCAAGACATTGGATAGAGAAAGGACAGAGGTAGGATAAGCTTCCACCTGGAGACACCCGCCTTAGCATTTCTTAAAGAGACCCTCCTCTCTGGGAGAAAATAAAAATCCCAACAACAAGAACTTCCAGCTTTGTATTGCCCCAAATGACAGGAGAAGGAATAGCCTCTGCCTCCTCTCTCCTTCTGCACCACTGGCTTCATTCTGGCAAATCTTTTGATGTGACCTTGTAGCTCTTTGGCTTGAGAAGCCCTACGAAACCCCAAATTCTGTTGGAACACATGGAGCTTTCTTCATGAATCAACGGCCTGATTTATAATCCTGATGCTGCCAATTCTGCCCACATTTCTGGCTGCGCCACTGCTCCTCAGAGCACTGTTCATCATGAGGCTTTCAAACCGATGCAGCAGTTTATGCAACAACCTCACCGAGAGTTCAAAAGAGGTCATCGATTCTGCCCAGTTTAGCGTATGACTGCCAAATATACTTAAAGACACAAAATACATTGAACCAAAATGAGTATCAACATACATAAATTGTGCCTATCCCCTCTGCTGTGTTCATTAACGTTTAAATTTTAATCAAAGAAGTGCATAACATAAAGCCAAGATTTACTTCTTTTATTCATTAGAAGTGTGCATTAAATATACAACCATTACCTGATTTGTGGTGTTCTCTTGTAACTGGGGCAGGCCTGACAATATCTGGAGGACAGCATAGCCAAAGACTGCTCTAGCACGTCTGTAAGGATCTCCTGGGCTGTCACGGGAGGTAGAATAGTCCATAGATCATGATGAAGAGCACAGCAGAAGTAATGCCACATCTGGACAGAGAATGAGCACCTTTCCCCCTATCAAAACCACCACACATTAAATAATAAAAAGACACCTTCCAAAATGTCAGTTTAGTTTCTGTAAGTCTAATTAATTCAATCTGAAAGGAAATAGCTGAAGAGTTTCAGGAGCGTGATGGCCAAAACATGGTCCTTGACAAGATGTGAAACATCTTTATTAGCAAGGAAACACATGTTTCAGTTGCAAAACTAGAGTTCTGCTGCAAAATCAAACCACAGCATTTAGCCTCTTATATCCTTAATTAACCCATTCTCAAAACCCACAGTGTTATAAGTAGTTTAAAAACATATACTGTATTCTGTGCTCACTAGAGTAGTCAGATGAATTTAATAGAACAGTTTCTTTGTCCTCAAAAGAAAATAATTATTTAAATTACTTAAGCATATGTATTTTCCCAGATTCATAATTGCCACACATAACCATGATCATGAAACTTTGGTAATACATAATGGATATGCAATAAGAGCAGAAAAAAATAACAACTGAACAATTAAACTGATAATAAGAGATGTCGAGAATTTTTTAGTACGATTTTTTTTTTTAATCTCATAATGGTAACTCTTTGAAACTAAACAATTTCTGGGAAGGAATCAGCATTGGTATGAGTATTTCAATGTCTATATAGAACCACCGTAATAAGACACAGAGATAAATACAGGGGAGTCAAAATCACGGTGGTTAATCCATAATATCCCTAAGAAGTACATAGTTCAACTCACATTTAAATATTTCAACTAATACCTATTCAGAAAATAGAATTATGAGGAAGTTGTATCAGAACAAGGACTTGAATCTTCACTTCCCACATTCAATGGTGTTGAGAAATATTTTACGAATTTGTTGATATTTTAACATTACCAGAAACATGAAACCCCGTGAGTTTTAAAACACTGGAAGAATTTGATAGGCATTCTCCAATAATAATAATAATAAACCAAGATAATTTGGATTATTTTTAAACACTGCATGTTAGCAGATTATTGGAAGCTGCCATTATTAAGTATTTCTCTGCTGTAATATTTCAAGTCTATTTTATAGTAAAAAGTGGTAAATCATGACAAAGAACAAAAGTACCAAACTTGTGACCGCTGCTCTAGTCATTAAGTTTATGATTGGGGTGTACGCATCTCTGAAATCTCATTTAGAGAAGAAAAAAGAAAACCAAATTATTAAGATGTCCAATTTTCTAAGTTTCACTAATGCAGAAAAGAAAAATGTAATACAGGTAAGTTTCAAAAGAAAATTATATGCCTAATTTTCTTTGTACATATGAACATGAACATCTTATAACTCTTTTAAGCATATTTCAACAGGCAAACCAAAACCAGTCACTGTGGTATTTTGAACAATCAAGCACTTGACAAGTGTTTACACACAGGTAAAATAGGATTGCTTTGTATTGACCAAAAATGGATATAATAAAATAATGGACACATTAAAAAAAAATCGCATTTTTCTTATATGAAATAGAATTATAATATTATTGCATGATATACTGAAACATCATCATAAGAAAGTACAAGTTTACTTCATAACTCAAATGATAACTTCACAACTCTGCATAACTGAAATGTTAATACATTTCTATAAATCTGGGTTTCTTAGATACATTACCATGACTCCACATTCCAGTAGAACTTACCCAGAAATAAACCCCTAACCCTACCTTGCAGACATTTTACTAACATTTCCCGTTCTTTGCAAAAACATTTCAACTATTACAGAGTAAACTTACCAGGTACAAACTAGTTAGTTTGAATGCCTACTGGAAGCTAATTAGCTAATTTATTTTGGTCATATTTTTAATTTACAAAAACAAATTTAAAAAAATTCAAAAACCATGCAGCCTTAACAACCAGAAATAAAATTCTAAATTGATTTTCTAACATAGGGTACTTATTTTTTTTAAGTAACTGAATGTTGGTGAGTTTTACTTTTTAACTGTGTAACTATAACCACAAATTGCTTAACTTTCTCGATTTTATTTAACATAAAGCGGTAAATTGAATAATACCCCTTTTATAACATTGTAACCTCCACTGCAGAAGCAACAGTTTCACCAAAGATTTAGATAGGATTCACTCCTGTTTTCTGACCTGTTTTTCTACTTGTTGCCATTTCTAGACAATTCTACTGGTAAACATCTGCTATTTTTGCAGGCTTTGTATAACACAAACAGATGTGAGCTTTTATTTAGCTTATATATCAGGCAACAAGCAGCTGTGTTTTATTACACGAGCCACTCAATATTATCTTTGAACAGACAATCCTTTATTCTTCGACTATTAGAAAACATAAGTTCCCAAAGCTACAGCAGATGTCTGCTACACGAAAAGCTCCGTTCGGAAGCGTAACCCGGAGAGCTGGCTCAAGGGCACGGCGGGGGCTCGGAGCGCTCCACCAGCGGGACCCTGAGCCCAGAGTTTCCCTCCCCGGCAGCTCAGGCTCCGGGTGCTCCTACAGCTCCCCTCAGATCTCACATTGCAACAAATTCGCCTCTTCTCTGCTTGACTTTGCTAGAAGACACTCAAAAGTTTATGTGATCTCACCGTGACTATCACCTCTGTGTTCACCCTCTAACCACAGCTCCTCGTCTGACTTTTCTTTTAATTCCAGTTACTGCTACTAGATTAGGTGCACGTCAGAGGGAGGATGGGTGAGTGGACACTGAAATTGGTTATGAAAGTCCAAAAATACTTTGAAATACATCATTCTTATTTTAGCAATGCAGAAAATTATTTTATAAAATGCAATAACCATTTGCTACCAATCTTGTTCTCCTCAGATGTTGCTGTTGTACAAAAACCCAAATAAATGGATATAGAAACTGCAGCTCTGTATAATCAAACACAGGCACTCTCCCCTGCCCCTTCCTCCTTTCCATTTGTCTTTCAGTGGTTCTGTCTTTTCTGGATGACTTACACATCAAGTAAGCCAAGTAGTTTTGCTGGTCAATAGTCATTAGTTAGTCATTAGTGGGGAATGGAAAGGAAGGATGTTGCCTCTGTAACAAGCAACAGGTCTTAAGCCAAGCTCTTCCATTTGGCATACCTACAAGAGCTCAGTGGAAGCAGCAGCTGCTCAGCATGACGCCTCCTGAAGGCACTCTGAGCAGATCATGGTCCATCTCTGGGACATGGCCCATTGCCCGCTAAAAAGCGCAGAGCGATGATGTAAGATTACGTACTCCCTCCTCAAGCCCTGCAAGCATAAACAGCTGCCATACCGGCTCCCTTCATCCCTTCCTACACACATCAGTCCAGGTCACCAATGACAAAATTGTTTAGCTAATCCATACTCCTTCCTCTTTAGACAGCTATTTTGGACAATTAGGTTTCCTCCATGGTGAATAGTTGTTGGGTCACTAATAAACAGGACACCCCACCACATGGACTACAGAGCGTGAAGATCGTACCACGATTTATCCGTTGCCAAAAGCCACCACATTTCTCACCTTCTTATCAGCCCAGGACATCTGGGCTCACATTCAAACAAAAGTTAAATGCTTATTTAATTGTCTTTGAGGGATGGGCATTTTGATAGATTATTTATATTGAGGTCTGCATCACCCGTCCAGTACCAGTTTTTGTCACTGACTCAGCAGCTTTTTCTGTTACATCTGTAAAACACATGTATCACGCAGAGTTTTCCGTCATGTAAGAATTCTAGAAAACGCTTAACCAAAGCACCCTAATTGCCGCACACAGCAAATGATATAAGGAAGGGCAGGACCTCAGTTATTACTGATAAAAACCATACAATATTTTCACCTCATCCTGAAATTAAGTGAAAACAATTTCAAACAGAATATGTCAGTCTATGTCTGCATTTAACTGGGATGAAGAAAAAAGCCCAAAAAATTATAATAATTCACTTGATCCACAGGGCTTTTTCGCAGAATCATTAGGATTACAGTTCAAGGGCAGACCTGTGACTTCAAAATTCAGGTGAAATGGCACCAGTTATTTCAGAAATATATTGCTGAATGCTGAAGGTAACTGTATCGACCATCTTTCTTTGTTACCTCCTTCACTTACAAAAGGTAAAAAGTGGAACCAATTGAAAATAAAAATCAAAGAATCAGATTAAAAATTTTCAGGAGAAAAATAGGTATCTTTCATTTTCATATGTCACACTTTCTATAAGAAGAACAGTTACAATGACAGTGTCTTCTTTACCGAGTTCTATATATATGTCTTGAACTTGACACAGTATTTCATTAAGCAAATGACACAAGCGCTCCATGGCAATGATTTATCTCATCTTTAAATGACTATGTTTTCCTGCATCATTCCTGCAGAGACATTTGCCTGCAACAATAGATATTTCAAAATAGTAAATTCCAATAATCTTTATGCAAAAATAATGCTGATCTTATGCTTCTAATTAGTCAGAGAGCTGGCAACCAGTAAAACACATTTTGTAAAAGGGAGGCACAGTAAACTTAACCTCACACCTCATAAAAAGCTTTGTAGTCATCCCAGTGGTGGCTCTCAGCATCCTGTAAAATGCTTGTAGCACAAACTCTGATGCAGTAGCTCGTAACTTGAAACTGGAGAACGTTGATGAATTCCTGATATTGTTGGACAGGCAGGAGGAACAGGGGTCTGTTCAGAGAGAATGATCAAAGAGGGAAAGATTGAAAGGCTGTGCAGTAGGAGGTAACAATCCCCAATACTGCAAATGGTTTTGATTATTAGGTATCAATCACTCATTTCCTCTCGGTCCTGCAGTCTGAACCTAGCATTCGCTTTTGAAAAATATCTGGTCTTTGTTTCACAAGTTCTTTAAATATATCTGCTCATCTACAAATTCTCATTTAACCAAGTCACTGAGAAATATATTACTTCATCCTATTTTCTGAGATAAAAGTACATTTTTCATTCAGTTATTGCGAGATTCTGGGTTCAAGCATAATTGCATCACCACTGAGTGTGATAAAGAAAACATAAAGACAGAGTCCAGAGATTGTTTTTGGTGGGTATGTGCTAAAACTCTTTCATAGTACACGTAAGCAGAATTACTGAGCAATATTTTGGCTCAGGCTTCCCACTCACAAAGATACACTTCACACCGGAGAGAGTAAAATATCAGAGGGAAAATAGCTCAACACTGCATGCAACCCCTTAGAAATCATACATTCCTTGAAAATTGTGCTAGTTCAGGTGTCCCTCTCAAAAGGCCCAGTTTCTACTTCTAAACTACATATGGCAAGAAAGACGTGGACCAATAAAGAGATTGCTAGTTCCTTAAGTCAACATCTCCTAAAAGCACAGCAAATGTAGTTAACAGCCCCTCAGGTCAAACACTGTCTTAGACTTTACACCACTGCTTCCTGTCTTCTCTAATTTTTATCCTGCATGCAATGAAAAACAAATTCTAAAACTACACTGAATGTATTTGTTCACATTTCTGAATATAGATGGCGTGAAGAAAAAGTGCAGGTATGTATGTTTATACTCTCCTCTAAGACTCCTCTGTGTGAAATCAGATTTTATGAAAATTCAGCTTTTGCAAAGGTCAGAAAAGGAAATTAAGGCCTTAGCCCTCTATTTATATGACAGCAGAGTACATTGAGTTCACCAGACAATCCTATTTACTCAAGCTTAATGAATAAAAAATATTGACCTGCAAATCAAATGCAGGTGTTAACCATAAATAATTTGTTTTGTAAGACTGCTTTAGTTTACCAATAGCTTTGATTCAGGTCTTCCCATAAATAGCACATGCAGAGCATGCGCTAAAAAATCTGGTGCAATTTGGAAAACTACCACCATGCTGTATCACCAAAACAGAATGAGGTCCTGTATTATTCATGGTTGAATTGAACTATTATAAGTAAAAGGGACTCACTTTTTGCTCGTTTCCCTCATTAAATTGCTATACGTTGTAAAATGCTGAAAGACGTATATCGCTGTGGAGAGGGCAGCGTACAAGTCTTGCAGGGGAGCCTTGGAGGGAACGTCTTTGCTTTTCTCCTCCAGCCTTGCCAGGACAGCTGTTGCCACTTTGCTGCAGGCCTCTACAAAGTTTGCTCTAATTTCCTGAAGAGAATCATCTCTGCATGCCAGAGCCAATGGAAGCAGTGTGTCGAGTTCTTCCATGATGTCAGAACAAAACTGAGAGAAATAAATGTGGCATCAAGTTATTTGTATTCTGACAGCCCTGTTCGATTTATACACGCTGGGCTCAGATTCTTGAATAATGAAATTGGTATAAAACATAAATATATTAAATCAGCTTTACAAACATTTCATTCTGTTATACAGGGGAGAAACGTTTATCTACAGTAAATGAATTATTATTTCATTCCTTCTTGCTTTAAAGCTGCACAATACATTTGGGGGGGGGATGGAAATTAAAACCATCTTATGCTAGTAATGCCTTCATCTTGTTTGTGACTTCATTACGTGTACAATCAAATCACAAGGTTAATTCCTTGTGAACAAAGATAATTTTCTAAAGTAATTTATTTTGAAAAATAAAAACATGTTTCTTAATACTGAATTTGAAAACAAACTTGTCATCTCCTAGTAAACTCATACATCGATCTCCCTAAAATTATCTCCTTAGCTTATGTTTTATTTTAAGCAAACATTTTATAACAGCATTCCAAATTTGCTAGAACAGTTGCAAAGCTTACCAGACACAAAAAACTTTCAAACATGTATCCCCTTAGAAAAAAAATTTAATTAATTGTCATAAATGACCTTTCAGCCAAATCAAAGAACTCTAATTTGGCCATATTATTGCTTATGCTGATTAGTTAAATGGCATGTCTAAGGATATGAATACAGGAAATCCCTTTACAGCTATGCTTCAAAGCTTTCACCATTTTCCCATCGAACCACTTGGTAACGGAGCAGATACTAATCAGAATGTTTTAGAACTTTTTGGAGGAAAAAAAAGTAATGCCAGCCAGCAAAGTTTAAAAGTTAATTCTTTCAAGTACAAACTATGGGCTATTGTATAAAGCTCTGTTCAGCCTCATATTGTAATGCCTCTCACTTTCTTCTTAATTCCATTTATACAAGATATAGAATATTAATGGTACTGTAAGTACTTCAAAGTGTAGATGGCAAACAGCCTTGGCATTCTGTCTCCCCTCAAACTTCAGATCTTTTGATACCTGCCTTAGCAATTCGTTTTGGTTGCTCCTTCTGTTGGACTGCTCCGCAGGACTCCCTCATTTGCCGGTTGTTTACAAGACTCATTGCATAGCCTGCAGCTGAAAACTCTTCTTTCTGCTCATTTTGAAGAATTTTAGTTGAAAAATCCTCAATTGCTATTGTTATACAGTGAGCCACAGAAGACGACAGGTCTTTAAATGCATTTCTCCAGCCAAAACTCAGTAAAATAGGCTGAAATACATATTTATATTAAATCAATCCAAATTCATTACTGAGTGTTATTATTGTCTGCAACTTATACGAACATCCATAATTAAATTAAAGGACACCATAATCTTCTGGAATTCATTTTAATAATTCAAAATATAGTCTTACTAAAAGCAGTGTATACACTCAACACATGATCATGCATAACAATACTAAATTTGTCATCAAATTTTTAAGAAATAAATTTATAAAAAACCCTGTTTAAACAAGAATGCTTTTTAAAAGCTACACTTCATTTTTACGTTATTTATAATCTTTAATGGAAGATATTTAACAAAGTCAAATACATCTATAACCGTTTTCAATAGTTTAACAAGTATTCCAGCAATGGATACCCTGTAATAACTTTCACTGCGAGGTAACAACTGGAAGCTACTGACCATGAATACTAATGGAAAACAGATAGAGAAGCTGGTTTTAACAAACTCACACTGGATTTCACTTCTCTAAAGCTGGATTTAGCAAAGATTAAAATGTTTAAATAGAGATTTCTCATTTTTAGCCAATGCTGGCTTTTACACCGGTTTACATCTGTTCCCTGCCTTCTATAAACAGAGACTTCTGAAGTTATCTGAAGCATAGCAGTTTTGAGAAGTAGACACAGGAGGACATCGTTACTTTTCCACTAATCTTGCTTTGCATTGCTCGCATGACGTACGGCAAGCTTAAGCCTTACTGGAAGTGGCCAACTGAGAACTGTACCACTGTAAGAGAAATATTTTAATGACCTAAGATGTACAGTAAAGATCCCCATTATGAGGGCATAGTAGGAGAAAAGAAAAGAAGGATTCCTAGCAACTTGCAGCTACAATACTAAATTGGAAGACAATGAAGGGCTTGAAGTGGAGCCCTTCCAGCTTACTCCAATTTAGAAGTTGCCTCCTCCTTCCCTTCCCCTTCCCCACTCCCAGCACTCAACTCCAGTGAGCACAGAGGCAGCCCCCAGCCACATCCATTTTTGCACTCCCTCTTTTTTTTTTTTTTCTTCATCTTGGGTCAAGTAAAGCTCAATCTCAAAATATCGTTGTTTGTAATCTATAAGATACAGGAACATTGGCCTCACAAACTGATTCAAAGCACATTTAAACAAGTAATTTCAGCATTAAAATTGAGCCATTAGGGAAATTAAATTCCACTATCGCAAAGTATCAGACTTTAGTTAGAGTATTTAGGTCCCATAAATTCAACAATAAACATTTGTTTAGCAGTAAATGGAAGCCAGACCAAAAATTAGCCTTGTACATACATTCTATGAAACATAGTGCCTACTACACAGCAGTTTGTTGGCATCAAAGAAACTAGACATCGTGTGAGTACTTACCCCTATAGGAAGCATCATTACGATCAAATGCTAAGAACTTGATAGATTTTTTTAAGATTCCGCTGTATTTGAGAATATATTTAATACTGAAGAAAGCTATCATATTTTACCATTTTTTTTACTGTTCTGTTATGAGGTATCTTATACTTCTGATGTTAAATCCATTCTGTTATTACATCTTAGACAACAACGACTTCAGGAATGCTGTAAGATTTTATTCCACCTTAACTGAGACTTTGCACCTAAAATTAACTGCAGCAGCTAAATAATGAAACTATGGCAATAGGTGTTTATAATGAACGTGGTGACAGACTACACTGGAGACACAGACAAAAGAAAATCCCCTACAAAGTGTAAGACTCTTTTCATACTCACCTCTTCTACCTGAAGTAACTGTTCAGGAAGCACACTGGTTTCATTTGCTCTAGTTTCTCCTATTAAAAGCTCCCCACTAGCTTTCTTCAGAACTCCTGCACAGTATGATAAAAGGGATCAAAGTTAAGATTAATTCTGTAGAAAAGTCAGCAGCCTACAACACCTTCTGATATATCAATATGAAGTGTAAAAAAACCCTCAACAAGATGTAGGGGAATACTAATGTTATGATAAAGTCAAATTCAGGTTATACACAGCTCCTTTTATATAACATGATGAAATCCATACCCCATTGTATTCATATTTTATACAAACACACATATAATGTGTAAAATATAGTTTCTCTTGCCATTAATTCATTTTTATACTGATTGTGCAGTCACCTATTCCTAGGGAGAACAGATAACATTAGAACAGCTGCGTAGAAATTAATTTCTATTCTTCATTCAATAAATTATATGAATTGCACACTAATGTATTTTTATAGTTTTTACTTATTTGGAAATGCCAATATGATAAGAATAAAAAGACAGTTAATTAGTACAGTTATTATAAGCAAAATAATGGTGACAGGAACAAGAACTAGCTCCTTAAGAAGGGCTGGTAAAAAGCTCACTCATAAATCTTGGAGTAATGGGAATTCTGCCCCGTTTTGCCAAGGACAAACCAGTATCTGGGGTAGGTATCACTTTCATCAGTGTCTCAAGCAATCCAGGGGGTTCCTGGAGTGCACCAGTGATAACTTCCTCCTTCAAGTGATAGAAGAGTCAACGAGAAGAGGTGCTCTGCTGGATCTCATACTGACCAAAAAGGAGGGGTTGTTGGGAATGTGAAGGTCAAAGGCAGCCTTAGCTGCAGTGAGTACAAGATGGTGTTCCTGATCCCAAGGGCAGGGAGGGGTTGAAAAGCAAGCTTACAACCCTGGACTTCAGGAGAGCAGACTTTTGGCCTCTTCAAAGACCTGCTTGGCAGAGTCCCCGGGGATAAAGCCCTTGATGGAAATGGGACCCAAGAAAGCTGGTTAATATTCAAGGACCACCTCCTTCAGGCTCAAGAGAGATGGGAAAAAAATGGCAGGAGGCCTGCATAGATGAACAACTTGGTCCTAGCCACACTCAAACACAAAATGAAGACTACAGAAGGTGGAAGCGAGGATGAGTGACCTGGGAGGAACACAAAAACAATGTCTGAGCATTCAGGGATGAAGTTAGGAAAGCTGAATTCCAAATGCAACTAAATCTGTCCAGGGATGTCAAAGACAACAAGAAGGGCTTCTATAAGTACACAGGTGACAAATGGGAGACTAGGGAAAATGCAGGCCAATTGCTCAATGAGATGGGGGACGTGGTTACACAGACATGGAAAAGGCTGAGGTATTGAATTCCACCTTTGCCTCCTTCTCTACTAGCAAGACCAGCCTTCAGGAATCCCAGGTCCCAAAGCGTAAGGCTGGAACAAGGAAGATGTACCCTTGGTTGAAGAGGATCAGATCTGGGAATAATTAAGAAAACTGGACATACATTAGGTCCATGGGCCCTGTTTGGATGCAGCCGCAAGTGCTGAGGGAGCTGGCAGATGCCATTGCAAGGCCACTCTCAATAATCTTTGATCAGTCATGGCAACTGGGAGAAGTGTCCAAAGACTGGAGAAAAGCAAATGTCACTCATCTTCAGGAAGGAGGACCCGGGGAATCACAGGCCAGCCAGCCTCACCTCAATCCCTGGGAAGGTAATGGAACAGCTAATCCTGGAAAGCATTTCCAGGCACACGACAGACAAAAAATCGATCAGGAGTACTCAGAATGACTTCACCAAGCGGAAGTCATGCTTGACCAGCCTGATAAACTTCTATGAAGAAATGATTGACCTGGTAGATGAGGGATATTGTCTACCAGGACTTCAGTAAGGCCTTTGACACTGTCTCCCACCAGATCCTGTTATGGGACAAGCTGTAGACAAGATCTCAATGTATGGGATGGATAAGCAGACAGTGAAGTGGGTTGGAAAATGTCTGAATAGCCAAGCCCAGAACATGGTGGTCAGTGGCACAAAGTCTAGTTGGAGGCCAGTAACTAGCGATCTATCTCAGGGGTCAGTACTGGTCCAGTCCTGCTTAACATGTTCACTAATGGTCTAGATGATGGGGCAGAGTGTACCCTCAGCAAGTATGCAGATGACACCAAACTGGGAGGAGTGGTTGATATACCAGAGGGTCATGCTGCCATCCAGAGGGACCCCAACAGTCTGGACAAACAGACACACAAAAGTTCAACAAGGAGAAGTGCAAAGTCCTGACCCCAGGAAGGAACAAACCCAGACATCAATATATGCTAAGGACCATCCATCTGGAAATGAGCTTTGCAGAAAAGGACCTAGGGGTTTGGGTGGACACTTGAACTTGAGCCAGCAATGCGTCCTCATTGCAAAAAAAGGCTAACAGTATCCCAGGCTGCATTAGACAAAGTATTGCTGGCTGGTCAAGGGAGGTGATCCTTCCCCTCTGCTCAACCTGGTGAGACCACACCTGGAGTACTGTGTCCAATGTGGGGCTACTCGGTACAAGAGAGACAGAGACATACTGGAGGGTGTCCAACAAAGGANCCAGTGATAACTTCCTCCTTCAAGTGATAGAAGAGTCAACGAGAAGAGGTGCTCTGCTGGATCTCATACTGACCAAAAAGGAGGGGTTGTTGGGAATGTGAAGGTCAAAGGCAGCCTTAGCTGCAGTGAGTACAAGATGGTGTTCCTGATCCCAAGGGCAGGGAGGGGTTGAAAAGCAAGCTTACAACCCTGGACTTCAGGAGAGCAGACTTTTGGCCTCTTCAAAGACCTGCTTGGCAGAGTCCCCGGGGATAAAGCCCTTGATGGAAATGGGACCCAAGAAAGCTGGTTAATATTCAAGGACCACCTCCTTCAGGCTCAAGAGAGATGGGAAAAAAATGGCAGGAGGCCTGCATAGATGAACAACTTGGTCCTAGCCACACTCAAACACAAAATGAAGACTACAGAAGGTGGAAGCGAGGATGAGTGACCTGGGAGGAACACAAAAACAATGTCTGAGCATTCAGGGATGAAGTTAGGAAAGCTGAATTCCAAATGCAACTAAATCTGTCCAGGGATGTCAAAGACAACAAGAAGGGCTTCTATAAGTACACAGGTGACAAATGGGAGACTAGGGAAAATGCAGGCCAATTGCTCAATGAGATGGGGGACGTGGTTACACAGACATGGAAAAGGCTGAGGTATTGAATTCCACCTTTGCCTCCTTCTCTACTAGCAAGACCAGCCTTCAGGAATCCCAGGTCCCAAAGCGTAAGGCTGGAACAAGGAAGATGTACCCTTGGTTGAAGAGGATCAGATCTGGGAATAATTAAGAAAACTGGACATACATTAGGTCCATGGGCCCTGTTTGGATGCAGCCGCAAGTGCTGAGGGAGCTGGCAGATGCCATTGCAAGGCCACTCTCAATAATCTTTGATCAGTCATGGCAACTGGGAGAAGTGTCCAAAGACTGGAGAAAAGCAAATGTCACTCATCTTCAGGAAGGAGGACCCGGGGAATCACAGGCCAGCCAGCCTCACCTCAATCCCTGGGAAGGTAATGGAACAGCTAATCCTGGAAAGCATTTCCAGGCACACGACAGACAAAAAATCGATCAGGAGTACTCAGAATGACTTCACCAAGCGGAAGTCATGCTTGACCAGCCTGATAAACTTCTATGAAGAAATGATTGACCTGGTAGATGAGGGATATTGTCTACCAGGACTTCAGTAAGGCCTTTGACACTGTCTCCCACCAGATCCTGTTATGGGACAAGCTGTAGACAAGATCTCAATGTATGGGATGGATAAGCAGACAGTGAAGTGGGTTGGAAAATGTCTGAATAGCCAAGCCCAGAACATGGTGGTCAGTGGCACAAAGTCTAGTTGGAGGCCAGTAACTAGCGATCTATCTCAGGGGTCAGTACTGGTCCAGTCCTGCTTAACATGTTCACTAATGGTCTAGATGATGGGGCAGAGTGTACCCTCAGCAAGTATGCAGATGACACCAAACTGGGAGGAGTGGTTGATATACCAGAGGGTCATGCTGCCATCCAGAGGGACCCCAACAGTCTGGACAAACAGACACACAAAAGTTCAACAAGGAGAAGTGCAAAGTCCTGACCCCAGGAAGGAACAAACCCAGACATCAATATATGCTAAGGACCATCCATCTGGAAATGAGCTTTGCAGAAAAGGACCTAGGGGTTTGGGTGGACACTTGAACTTGAGCCAGCAATGCGTCCTCATTGCAAAAAAAGGCTAACAGTATCCCAGGCTGCATTAGACAAAGTATTGCTGGCTGGTCAAGGGAGGTGATCCTTCCCCTCTGCTCAACCTGGTGAGACCACACCTGGAGTACTGTGTCCAATGTGGGGCTACTCGGTACAAGAGAGACAGAGACATACTGGAGGGTGTCCAACAAAGGACCATGAAGATGATTAAGGGACTGGACCATCTTGCATATCAGGTAAGGCTGAGGGTACTGCGACTGTTTGGCCTAGAGAAGAGAAGGCCTGGGGGGGGGGCATCTCATTAATGTGTATAACCACCTGACGAAGGGTGCAAAGAGAACAGAGCCAGGCTCTTCCCAGTGGTGCCCAGAGACAGGACACGAGGCAATGGGCACAGACAGAAATGCAGGAGATTCCCTCTGAACATCAGGAAATACATTTTTCTTGTGAGGGTGATGGAGCACTGGAACAGTGCCCAGAGAGGCTATGCGGTCTCCACCCTTGGAGATACTCAAAAGCTGTCTGGATGTGATCCTGGGCAACTGGCTGCACATGGCCCTGCTGGAGCAGGGGTGGCTGGACCAGATGACGTCCAAAGGCCCCTTCCAACCTCAACCATTCTGCGATTTGGTGAGTTTGCATCTCATGTTCCTTAAAACCAAACAATATGGTATTTTAAAAATCTGTCTCCTAGCATAAAGCTGGTAAACACCACAGGTACAGATCCATTATATCTCATGTGAAACTAAACCCGAGATGTTTTAAATTATTAGGTGCTGTCAGGCATTGTTAAACATCATCTTCTAAGCATAAACTTACTGGTCTTCCATCACCTGAAGCTACTGGTGGTTCACACGATCAAGGTTTCAAGACGTTTTCTTTTTCTATGAAATACCCAGTATTTGCACACACATTTACCCAAAGTGGATTTTAAATGTCCCCTAAAAAATTCAGCCTTTGAAAATGAACACTCTGCTTTTCATACACCTATACAGAACTCTATAGCTTCAAGTTTTTTGTGCTTTTTTTCCCCCCAAGCACTCTCTTAGCATTTTCAAAAGATGTCAGAGCAAAACAGATTTGAACTGGGAAAAATGAAAGATAAAATGGTAGAATATAAAAATAGGAGACAATAACCAGGTCATCTAGCTCCCTAATCGTTCAACATATGTTACAGACAGCACCATAAACTTATTGGTTTTTATTGGGTTTTTTAATGTTTTAGTGTATTTTATGATGAAGTTTCTTATAGTTTTCTTCAGAAATTACTCCAGAATGAGAAAAACCCTCAAACTGACTGGAAAAAAACACAACACCCCCTTTTCTATTCTGTGCTTTCTACTTTAAACTTGCCTTGGTTTTCCTTGCAATACTCTTTTTTTATAGATATAAGACCTGATTCTAACTACAAGCACAATTGAGTATCTATACATTCACATTTTCTTATTGCCACTACTTAGATCAGCTATTTATAATTTTTTATACCAAGAAAAATGAAAGAAAAAAGAAAACTTTTAATATTTAACCTAAAATCCTTGTGTACTCATGGAATTGCTGCCTTACCTGTTAAGAACTCACAGCTGAAATAAACAGCTATCTACTGATGGCAGATTTGTGTCTCCAGGACCAGAGGCGAAGAGCCAAATGATGCTTCTGCCAGCATCAGTCATATGTTCCTTGATTTTTAAATTAATGGATTCTACCAGATCTCCCCACCTCCTTCTCTCTCTAACAGCCTGGGCACTCTTGCCCTACCTTCACATACATCTGTCTGTGCATGCAGGCTCACGCACATAGAAAACCCTTTCTGATCTTCCCAAAGAAGCCCCAAGGTCAAGTCTCATGTCTTTTACTGAGCTCCTTTGGTTTCCCAAATTTTGCTTTTTGCAAATCTCATCTAGGTAAAGTCGGCCTCAATCTTCTTTAATCTAACCTCCAGCCAGCAGGGGCTCCCTTCACGCTTCTCACTGATCAGTGCACACCAGCCACAGCCCCCCCAAAGCCTCTGTACCTCAGATGCCACCACAACCTTCCTCTCAAACGCTGCTCCCACAGAGACACATATCAAATTACCCCCTTCCTGTCCTGCTATGTCTTCACTGCTCCTCAACTGTCTTGCCCTAATCAGCAAACTCCCCTGGGAAACAAAAGTGAAGCTTTATTCAAGAGACCGGTGCAGCTGCTGTGGTGAAGCTACTCAGCCCAAATCAGCTTGCCGTTGCAGAGAGGAGGGCAGGCAACGGGACAGAGGAGCATCCCTACTTTGATGGCTATAGCCTTCTACACAAATTCTTTGATTCTTGCTGACTGACTTCAGCAGGGCTTTTGACACCGTCTCCTACAGCATCCTGGTAGTTAAGCTTGGGAAGTGTGGGTTAGATGAATGGACAGTGGGGTGGACTGGCTGGCAGGGAGAGCTCAGAGGGTGTCATCAGTAGGGCAGAGTCTAGTTGGAGGCCAGTGACTAGTGGTGTTACCCAGGGGTCAGTGCTGGGTCCAGTCCTGTTCCAGGTATCCATCAATGACCTGGATGAAGGGATGGAGTGCACCATCAGCCAGTTTGCTGGGGACACCAAACTGGGAGGGGTGGCTGACACCCTGGAAGGCCGAGCTGCCATTCAGCGTGACCTGGGCAGGCTGGAGAGTTGGGCAGAAAAAAACCTTATGAAATTCAACAAAGGCAAGTGTAGGGTCCTGCTCCTGGGGAGGAATAACCCCATGCACCAGGACAGGTCGGGGGTGACCTGCTGGAGAGCAGCTCTGCAGAGAGGGACCTGGGAGTCCTGGTGGCCAACAGGATGCCCATGAGCCAGCAATGTGCCCTGGTGGCCAAGAAGGCCAATGGCATCCTGGGGGGCATCAAGAGGAGTGTGTCCAGCAGGTGGAGGGAGGTCATCCTCCCCCTCTACTCTGCCCTGGTGAGGCCACAACTCAAGTACTGTGTCCACTTCTGGGCTCCACAGTTTAAGAGGGACAGGAAACTGCTGGAGAGGGGACAGCGAAAGACTACAAAGATGATGAGGGGGCTGGAGCATCTTTCTTTTCATGAGGAAAGGCTGAGGTAGTTGGATCTCTTTAGTCTGGAGAAGAGCAGATTGAGGGTGGATCTTAACAATGTCTACAAATACTTAAAGGGAGGGGGCCAAGAGGAGGGGGCCAGTCTTTTTTCAGTGGTGCCCAGTGACAGGACAAGAGGCAATGGGTACAAACTTGAATATAGGAAGTTCCATCTGAACATGAGGAGGAACTTCTTTCCTTTGGGGGTGGCAGAGAACAGCCTGCCCAGAGAGGTGGTGGAGTCTCCCACTCTGGAGACATTCCCAACCCGCCTGGACACCATCCTGTGCAACCTGCTGTGGGTGGACCTGCTCTGGCAGGGGGTTGGACCAGATGATCCCTAGAGGTCCGTTCCAACCCCTAACATTCTGCGATTCTGTGATTCCCCTCTTCTCCCAAATCCCAAGGCTCAAATTCCATTTGCACAGATAGACAGAACTGTATGCAATCCTTCTCATATTGCTGCTTAGGGGAGAGAATTTGCAGAAGGAGAGCAGAAAGGAGCAAATGTCACGAAAGAAGATGAAGGCTGGAGGAAAACTACTCAGTTTTTCATACTCTCTCCCTTTCCAGGGCATATGCTACACCACCACCATTCTTGATTATTAGGGATGACCGGATTAATCATAAATCCTTGCTATATCTTCCTTGAAATTTATTTTCTTCAAACTTGATCAACTGCGCATACCTTGTGTACTTTCTCCAGTTTACCGTCCAGGCAGCTTGAATCATTTTGACAGTAAATATTCAAATCCAGGTTATATATATCAAGTGCGCCACTTAAAATCAAAACTCTACAGCCAACTTCCCCTTCGTGTATTAAAATTTATCTGTGATTATTCTTCTCTTTAAAACAAATCTTTTTGCCTATGTCCCCTTTGTCTTCAATGTATTTAATTCTTTCTCCAATTCAGTATTTTTATGGTTTTATAATGCTGATGACAGTGGGACCTCTTGCATTCTTCTTCTTCCTTATAAGAAGTTTTATTAATTAATAGTTAATATTTAAGTATTAAATTGTTTTTGCTACAGAATTCCATAGCTTACCTATTTTTTTCATAGCATTTAGGGTCATAAGAACAGTCATTGTGACATCATCTTGGATGTAGTATAGAATAGCAAAGTATCAAGGAAACCCTTTGTACGACCGCTCACTAACTGCGTAAGGTAAGTAACAGTGCCATCAAAGTGGCTTACTAGTTGGATTCAGCCACCTCAGCCAGAACTTTTATTGAGACTGTACTGGAAGTGATAAGTCTTGCAGAATTTGGAAGCACCACTCCCCTCCAAATATAAACACGTAGAAGAAACAAACAAACAAACAAACAAACAAATTGACTAGCTGTAGATTAAAAAAACCCTCCTGCTTCCTATCTTCAATAATGGACTTTTTATTTGTTGTACTATACCGAGCAAATAACACTAGTACAGAAAACATACATCTGAAATCAAACTCCCTTCCAGTGTAAATTCCATCTTCACTGTGGACTGATCTGCTGAAGCTATATATTTCTCAAAGAAGCTACTTGAACATCTTGCTTCGAGACCAAAGCAAAAATCACACCTTTCTTTCCTGAATCTTTACAACTTCAAAGTCTATTAAGAGGGTGCACCTCATAAATTTGATTCCACACTCCTTTTATTACACGTTCCAGAAATGGATATTGAGTAAAGGATTTCTTCTTACGCTGTGAAGGAAAGACCGTTGCAAATCTTCCAAGTCCCCTGAGGCAAAGCTCGTAAACCTAAGGGCTTGACAACTTTGCCCACAGTGTTTTCAAAGAACTCCATTGGAAAAAGCTTTTGTTGGTACTCATTATCTGATCTGTCCAAAGTTCACCTCTCTCACTGGAATGGGAAAAAAAAAGTGAGAGACAGATGAAAGTACGTCAGATGTTTTTGATTTTTTACAAGTCTCAACAAGAGGTTTCTGAAAAGCCAGAGGGAAGATAAATCCACCTTAAAGATGGGAAGAGAATGCAATTTGGCAGGATTTTAAACCAAAATCCCATGCTTAACCCTTGACTGCAGCTGAATGTTCCAGATTCCTTCAAAGAGAACAAACCCTCTGATGCTGCACGTACTAGGTATGTCAGAACGTCCCAGGAATTTCAACTGAATGTAAATAGAGAAGGAGACTATCTCATCACAGTAGGCATGACAAGATACCTGCAGAAGAACAGGTTAAATGTCTAGTCAAGAAAAAATAGAAGGTGGTTACTCCTTTAATTTTCTGAAACCTATTGCTTGTAGTGGAACCAAGCAAGGTTATGCAACCTAGAGAACAAATGTTCTGTAGCTGTTAGAAAAATACAAGTAGCTTTCCTCAGAAAAGTAGCGTAGCAGTCCTGTCCAGATACCACTCTAAATTTCAGGGATGGAACAAAACCGTATCATCATTTATTTTCTGAGAACTTTTCATGATTTTCTCCTTTTATTTAAGAGAAAACTTGAACACTACACTGGCAGTAGATAAAATGTGTATTTACACTACTTTTTTTTAAAAATTGTGCTTAGATAATGCAAGTATAATTTGAAATCAGGTGCAAAACTTGGCACACACATACTGCTCATTGAGAAATACCTGCTAAATTAGGTAAAGGACAGTCAAAGCATAAAATCAGGAAGAACTGAATGGAAAATAGTAAAAATGCAATTCATAGATTTTTTTTCCAATCTCTGCAAAACAATTTGGGAAAATGAGGATTCTGAATATATTCCAGAAGATGCCGCATACAGAACTCTCAAACTGAACTCAGAGAACTATCCGTATCACCTATAAAAACTCTCTACATCCATCTCCCTACAGAGTTCACTCTAGTTCAGCGTTTCCTTTGGTGCTATTGTCTGCCATGGGGTTACCATCAGAGAACACTGGTAGGCAGTACTTCCCTCTAACATCTATTTTCAACCACCTAAATTGGTCTTCATAGGATTCCATTGTGCGCACTGCAAAGAAACTTGTCTTGTTGCCAGCTAGAACTGTGAACTACATGTCTCTCTTTTCTTCACTGTTCTTTTTTTGGTTCACAAGCAACCTCCTACCAAAAGCAGAATCCGCAGAAGAGACTACATCCAAGCGATAATGCAATGAAAAAGTATGAAGAGAAGCCCAGGTGGCCACCTTGCAAATTTCCAATGTGGAAGCCTTCGACCTCTCCGCCCAAGAAGCAGCTATAGTCCTAGTGTAATGAGCTTTACAAACCCTGGGAGCCTCTTTACCCTTAACTACATACGCCTCCCTAATACAATCCCTTAACCATCTAGCTAAGGAACTCTTAGAAGCCATTTGACCCCTCTTAAGACCCCCTAAGAGTACAAACAATCTGTCAGAAGATATGAAATCTTTGATTCTTCTGTGATAAACCCTAAGTGTTCTTCTTACATCCAATTTATGCAGCCATTGCTCTTTGTCATCGCTGGGTTTAGGGAAAAATGAGGGCCAAGAAACTGTCTGGTTTAGATAAAACTCAGATGCCATCTTTGGGACAAAAAAAAAAATTTAAAAAGAGGAACCGTCCAAAGAACTACTTTGTTTCTGATGGAACTTTACACATGTTCTGTATATCAAGATTGAAGTACTATGGGATATGCGGAACAAAAATCAACTAAAACTGCCATTGAAACAGCTATACACATAAACGCAACACTTGACACAAGCCCATGAAAAAACATTATTTTTGTTGCATCTCTGCGTGAACTACATAGATAAAAAGGCTCCTGTGAATACTAAAAGTAACCAAAAAGAAAAGGAAGCAAGTGCAAGGTTCCAATCTATGTGGTGCCTAGGGAAACTTTAGCTCACTTGGATATTAGCCTACCTTTTATGAACTGGCCAGCTTCCCTCAATTTACCAGCAGTCCTAGTTGCAGAGGACTGACACTTCAGATATGCCTAGACTGCAGTGACTGCAGGGAAGTTTGGATAAACCCAACCCAGCTTTAAACCAGGGAGAGAGAGTTCGGGTAACTGTCTAGTGACAGCAGCACACGGTTCAATCTGGGCTAATTTGCTCTGCTTCTTCGGCTAGTTCTGCAGCCTGTGCCGCACTGCAGACCTGATACCAGTGCTGGAGTCACTTTGAAGCTGCTTTGGACAGATCTGCACTCTATATTCTGTTAAATTAAACACGATTTCTAGTAAGAAGGCTTCTAAATAAGTGGAGAAGATGGCCATTATATTTTCTAGTCACGTATTACAAGGTGTTCTGATGAAAATAAAGCAAGGATCCTAATGAATCCTTCTTATCAAAACTCAACCTTCATGACTGAAAAAAATAAGATTATCAGCCCAATATAGGACATTAACAGAGAAAATTTTAAATCCCTTTTGGTACTTAACAGAACCTGGAACTACTGGGAACATAGCTCTCATTCTCCCCTATCAAATCATCTTTCACTTCATCCCTACAACTGAGATTTCTGACAATATGAAGTGAAAATAACACCAATAAACCCTTCTTCTAGCCAGTCTTCTCTTTGCATATCCTCCAGAAACTGATATAACTGAGCAATGTTTTATTCATAAAACCACCTGATCAGAACAGCAACACTAAAAACAAAGCTATGTCTGATGACTTCACTAACATCACCTGTAAAAGATTTACCTTCACCTGTGTTTCAGGGTAAAAGTAATTTTGTATTTTCATTAGAATAAGCCTTCTTCACAGAAGACTGCCTCCTATAACAAGATCTAATAATATTCCCCATTCAGACTTGATTATGTAGAGGTACCATTTAAGAACCTACTTGCTATAGACATGATTACTCTAAAAGAATATTCCTCAAAGAAGAAGACTTAACACACCTTTGAGGAGCAGTTCTGAATGTAATTAAGCTTGGAGAAATGCCTGCAGGATAAAGTCCTAAATACACTTCCTGGAAAGTAAAACATTACTTGTTAACGTTGCAATCATTAAGTTCTCTGAAGTATCAGAGAGAATGTGATCACATCTTAAGAGTGCAGTTAGTTAAACATGTCAAACACATTTCCCATTCAAGACTTTTTCAATTTTTTTACATTTTATCACAGAATATGCAAATAAAAAACCCCTTAAAATTACCCTTCCTGCATGTATATCCTATCCTCCACATTACCCCTACAAGAAGTTTACTGTAACATCTCTTTGTAGGATCAAGGCCATAAAACATAGTGTATAATAGCTTAACACTTCTTGAAAACTAGTAAAACTGAGAGATTAGAGGAGGCAGAAATACATTGAAACCAACAGCAAAAATGGAACCTAAGTGCAAATTTTATTTGAGCTTTGATGTATATTCTAAAAATACATAGGTTAACCTTTATTTCAGTATCAGTATTTCAGATGAAGAATCCATCAACAAATGTGTGCCTCAGAACTCTTCTTATTTAATCTTTTTTTTATTTTTTATCAATTTAGGAGACCACATTCCCAAAACACCTTTCTTCTCCGCCTGCAGCTTGACTACAGAGATATCAAATATTTGACTCCACCTACCCTCTCTCCCTAAGCAGCCTGGCCTCATTTCTGGTCTCATCCTTTCCTGCAATATAATCAAAGCTCTTGAAACCACTTGCTCTCTGGTGACCTGGAATCTCTCTACTGGCAGAAGCAGCAGAGTAGAAAACCATTTATGAGCATACTGTGACCTGGAAGGTGCAATTCACCTGAATTTTCAGGATTTCAGGTTCTCCTCATATGACATGAACGCAGTTAGATGAAAAAGAGAGTGAGGTTGGAATCTAAAGCAAATGCAAACTTGAGGCTTGATCGTGAAGTCATTTACTTTCTGATGTACAGCTTGCTTCTACAAAATGCCCGTTGAAGCCAGAGGGACAAGCCCGATACTAAGCACAGTGCACATCAGTAAGCATTTGCGAGAACTATAGGTTAAAGCAGGACTATATACTAAAACATTTAGTTGCATGTATACTAAGATCAATAAACTGATGTTCAAAAGTCAGTGTTTTTCTCTGTTGAAAAAGGTAGCTTTCAAGAACCAGTTCAGAAACAGTCACAGTTTCAAGGAATTCAGACTCCACGTATTGTTTTGTTCTGTGTGAAACACAGGATTTTAGAGATAATTCAGTAGGAGATATTATGTTGCAGTGTTTGACAGTTTTCCAATACGATTGTCCATCAATAACTACTGTACATCACATCTTTACACACAACAACCCGTTCTTTTCCACAAGTCATTGCGCTGGAAGCTAAATTCACATATTTTAAAAAGAATATCAGAGGATATGGTAATAAACTTGTTTATAAAATATGATGACATAAATTAGGTAATTAATGCTGAAAATCATAACAAATTATCCTTTTGCACAAAGTAGAATCAATAAATAAGGAAAAGCATTCATTACCTTGAACATTCTTATTCTTCTCTGTAAATGAAGGCACCAACAGAATTTCTGCAGAGAGCTCCTCAATTTTTTCTTCCATTAATAAAAAGAGTTTGACTAGTTGAGAAAGACATTTGAGTTGATACAGTGTTAAGCAGAAGTTCCTTCCTTTTTTGTGGTATTCTTGGGAGGCTGTTCAAGTAAAATCACAAAATACCTTTTACAATTGCTTAAAAATCGAACCTGCCAAAGTGATTACGTTAGAAGGTATAATATATCAAGTAATTTCATTTTTGTCATAGCATACTGTATCTTTTCCTCATTATAATATACTGTTACGTTAGTTCTTCCTAAATCTTTGGCATTACTCAACTATCTGGGAAGTTACAACTGAATTCCAGGTTTTGTTATTCATTGACTAGCATTTTTTTTCCAAGCAACAGACCTACGCAGAAACCTTCTCACCTGTGTATTACAGAAAAAACACTGTGTTGCAAAACCTGATTGAACAAAAGGAAAAAACACGTCATTGCTATATTTTAATGGTTTGGGACATCACATCACTACACTGTCACTCTGCAAGTCACCTTGTCTGTTTAACAATCTGGTAGCACAATACAGTTGATGAATATGACATTTGAGTGAAAAGAAACATCAATCTAACACTCCACAACTTTAAATATGTGGGGTTTGAAAACAAGTGAGACTGTCAGTGAACAAATATCAGCAAGTATCATACCTATAAGCATTTGGTATTTAAAAGAAGAAACCGAACATTTTATTTTGAAAGGTTAACACGTGTAATCATAACATATAATCATGTCACGTCAACCAGGGAACTCTGATTTGAGCACAGTCAGTCTATAAAAGACTGTGAGCTGTTTCCAATTCAGTATTAACCAAACCACATGGTTTTAAGTATTTTAATTTTTTAACTTCTTTAAATGTAACAGATTTGCACTTCTATGCAAATTGCAGTGAGCTGATACCATGTTCCTATGCAGTTCTGTTGCTGATGTAACATCAGCAGAACAGTTTATGTAGAAAGTGTCAGAGTGAGAGCCAGAGTAGTTTGAAAGGGAAGCTCTGAAAGACGAAAACAAATAGAAATTGATTGAAACGTACTTTTATGTGTCAAATCTTTTACCTTTGCAATTTTGAAGTGCTCCGTACCTCCCTTTTTCCTCAAAGTTCCGAGGTATTTTTTTTTAGGTATTCACAAATCACTTTTAGACATAGATCTAAGTAGCAGAGCTCAGCTCTGAATACAAATTCCCTAATTTGCTATTCCAGTTTTGCAGCCTTAGAGATTGAACTGCGAGTTTTGCATCCACATCTGAATTTACTCAAAGTTCCAAACAGATGTATTCATGCTAGTCTCTTGCATTTCTAAGAATGGCAAAAGAAAGTGTTACGCCTAATTGCCTCTGCTAGTGCCTTTCCTCTCTGAATAACAAATAAATAATATCTGTATCACTGGATTTCCAATTTTAAGTCTTAAACTTCCAAAAAAAGACATTCAGCTATTCAGAGAATTGTTCTCCTTTAACTGAAAAATTAGGCAAGATAAACTGAGTTTAACTGATATGAAATGACTGCCTGGGTCTGCAGATAGCCAGAAATAACAGACCCAAGATGTAAGAATCACAAATCACACTGTAAAAATCAATGGAACCTTAGTTCTGTCTCCTATAATTTGAAAAACTTCTGATGCTCCTGCATCTTGACGAACAAAGAAATCTTCCAATTATTTGATTGCACCAAGTGATATTGTCCTCATTAGACTGAAAGGAAGTGGACCTAGAAGCCAAAGATATACCACAGTAATATTAATTTTAGAATGTATTACCAACCTCTGAAAAAAGTCAAAACTCCTATTTTTACTTTCAGTGACCATTTGAAGTATATTTCAGGTGGAAGCTGAAGACATTGAGTTCAAAGATCCCTCTCTTTTCATGGCATTAAGAAGTTGAGAGAACACTTTAATATGTGACAAAGCACATTATAGTACATGCAAACAAACGTCTACATAATCATCCGAGCAAAAGCTGACTATTTAATACTACGTATGTTCCACAAACATCTAGAAAAGACCTTTGGACCTTTAGGTTGTGAATTATAGGCAAAATTCTACATGCTTGAAGGTAGGTAAGAATACTGGGTTAATTTCATGGCTGACATAAAACTGATACAAAATTAAGAAATAAATAGGGGTAAGGCCAGAGAAAGTTCTGCCTTTGGTAAAAAGGCACAAACGTAAGCACTGTCATCTGATAAGGAGCCCACCCTCACAGTCAAGAGGAAAGGAGGTAGGAGAACAGCAGTTTAAGTGCACTCCTGAAGGCCTGAAGCTGAAACACCTTGAATCACGTCAGATTCAGAACTCATCAGAAACCTATCAACTATGGACAATGAGAGCATGGTGATCCAATTCAACATAAAGTGATGTGCAAACCTCTGTGATCATAAGATGGTGAAGATAAAAGCATTAGAAAACAGAAAGGAAAGTTGGGACCACCACAAAATAAATATTATTCTCTAAGAATTGCTGGCACTAGGGAAAAATCAGACTAAACAATCATCTTGCCCCAAAGCTGTAAGGCAGAAGATTCTTAAAGATGGGATGCATCACACAACCCAGACCCTAAGACTTCTCTGGAAGGAGAAAAACCAACCAACCAACCAACCCAATAACTATATGGCATTTGTAGACAGCTCCATATACTATGGGTAACCCATTCTTAAATCTTCTTTTGTTCTCTGTTAGGCTTTGTTGTGAGAAAGATAAAGAAAATGTAACGTGATTTATATTTCACGTGAAAGTGTACCAAAGATTAGGATGTGACAAAGACTCATGCACTGCTTGCAACACAAGCTTTTTGTTACACCACTATGGATGGGTCGAGCCACATACTCTCACATTAGCAATCAGCACAAATTATGCTGATGTATCACTGAACCTGGCCATCAACCAAAATTGATGGTAATAATGCAATATATATTCGAAAGGACAAGTGTTGGTCCAGCAACAGTTCTCAACAGCTGCCTTCCATAGGTCACATAAAGTTATGTGTTATTCTGCACAGCTCACAGTTTTTGAGGCTCTTGACTCAGTGCAAGAATCTTCGACCTACCCACCTGACTTACCCAGAACTATCACTGCAAGGCACTGTTCCATCTCCTTTACTCACACAGAAATTGTGGGTCTCACTAAAGAGTGCAGTCTCTACAGCCACAGAAGTGTAAGCTTCTTGTGGGTTTGGTTAACAAAACCATGTCTTTGGATAGCCCATCTTTCAGAAGCAGTTAGCTTGAACGTCAATTCTGCTTAGCTCATCCACAGCAATTCGGAAGAACTGGACAGGGGGACAGGGGGAACCTCCAGAAGTTAATTTCCCTTCACATATGGTCATTTCCACGTCCACAGTTTTGTTGTCCCCCAGAAATGACAACTCATTTATTTAGTGCCTGACAACCAAGTAGTCTGCACACACCTGAGTATCCAAATTTTGATTGAAACATCAAAAGATACGTGCCAGACTGTCAGGTTTCAGAATACTGATGGCAGCATTCGACTGTGAAGACCGCTGACCAGGATGCTTGAATGAGCACATCACGGTCCATTTTCTAGCAGTGGGGGATGAAAAGGCATTTCTCCTCAGACATTGATCTGACTGGACAACCACAGGACGGGAACATTTAAGAACTGTGTAACAGCAAACAGTTAAGCAGCCAATGCAATGACATACGGAAAATGTGGAAACTTCTTTAAGTCTTGTAGAAGACTGCCATGAAGAGCACAGGCCTCCAGGTGGACAGATGTGAAACAGACATCAGGATTCCCTGTGATACATGTTCAACCAAGTCTCAGTGCCATCAACCTGTCTGGAGGAGAATCAGCACTACTCGGAGTACTGCATGGCTGCTCTGAAAGAGTTACTGAATGGATCATGGCTTACGATATTAGGCCAGAGAACTAACACAACTCATTTACGCAGGTAACATCCCTCTGTGACACAAACAGTCTACAGCTGTGCTCCCCAGCTCACAGAGGACCACGCACAGGGTGACAGAAGCACATGAAGCTGATCTCAGCCAGCCACCAAGCACAGTTAGCGATGGCATTCCAGTTTCATTGCAGAACAGCAGGAAGCATATAGCAAGTTACAGGATGCAAACCAAATTCTTTCCTGAATCGCCTGCAGTTTGCTACCATCATTCCTCTGAACTTGATTTCTTCTCCATGTCTGAATTTAATTCATGTAGTCCCTGCACAAGGAAATAGCTGCAGCAGAATCCTTGGCTACAGGCATTTATAAACAGGAGCTCTGCAGTGTCTCCGCGCAACAGGACATGCCAACCTCCTGTTAAAGCACAACCTCGTGAGAGTGAGTTCTGAAAAGGAACAGAAAGGCTGGTGCAGAGGCTACGGAGAGGTGAAGTGGATCATACAACCATTGTCAATGTGCTAATGAGCCAATTTTGCAAATATTGCTCTAAATAGAGGTGGGGTCAGGAGCTAAACAAATGCAGAGGTGTGAGAAAAGGTTCTGAGCTCCTGAAGATAGCCTCAGGCTTCCTTCTGTGCAGAATAAGAATCACAAAAACACCACTGTACAAAACCATGGCCTATATTGATGATTTCTAAACTGCTCTGGAGGTTGAATCTGCTGGTAGAAAAATCCTAAGCCAGTACGGTGAGCTATCTTTAGGTCCAACAAAAAAGATCGCACTGAAGCACGGTGCCAGGGAGCACCGAAGGCTGGCTGTTCCCTGAAGGACAGAGAGCAGAGCATGATAATATGGCCATCAGGACAGGTTCCTCACCAGCCAGGGCCCCGTCCTGCTGCATCTAAGCCAGGCAAGACGGGCAGACCCAGAGATGATAGTCAGGTTTCAACTAAGGGTCCAGATCATCAGCCAAATGATGATGCAAATGTGAGGTCGGTCAGGAAGTTAATCCACAGCTCGGAGTCAGGGTCAGGTCTGGTGGGGGTAACCAAGAGTCAGACACAGTCCAGCGATTGTTAGGCAGGACCATGGTGGTAAGGCAGGTTCAAGCTCAAGCCAGGACGTGTGAGTTGATGGGGTCCATGGCCAGTCGCAGACAGGGCTCTGGTGGAGCTGGACGTCTGAATGCCTACGATGTATCTCGGGCAGGGACTGAAGACCCCCGCCTCAGCCAAAAGAGGTCACTTGGGCAGGCCATAGTGGAGGCCCCAGAAGAGGCTAGTCAGGGCCATTAAGGCCATTAGTGCACACAGGCCTTTGTTGCACAGCCCTTAAGGAGCTTCAGTTTTCAGATTAAAACCATGGTCATATCTGGAAAACTGTCTTTCAGCCTCACCAAGGACAGCGCAATTATTTTGCTAAAAGGAAAGAAGAGAAAGTATTTTAGGCTTCTGCTGTCTAGACTGTGGTCCTTCCTGGGGGGCAGGAAGGAGAAGAGGTAGAAAGGACAAAGATTTTAGTTGAATTAACTCGACCTTGCACTGCATTTATTTGTAGCAAGTAAATAAATCTTGATGGTTCACTACACAAAACTGGAAGCAAAAGAATAAGCTCAAAACTTTAATCCTTTTAACATCCCTACATTAAAAAAAATCTGTACTCTTGACTTCCAATGACATAGAGGCAAAGGGGGCATAAAGGGTACTTCATTTGCTCTGGCATGCTGATTTACCACACCAACCATCAAACAAGAGGCAGCAGGAGTCTTCCATCCCCAACAAGGTGACTCTTAGGCAGCTTTGCTTCTAGAAAGAGGAGCCCCAGGTAGAACTAATATTGAATGTCCATCAAATTGTGCAAGGTTTGCTAGAGTACCCTGGTACCCAGGCAGTGGATGCAGTCATGCAGCATCACAGAAACTGAGGGCACTTATTTTCAAGTTCAGCCTTTCACTTCCGCAGAATGGACTACAGCTGAAGAAATCTTCCTAAGATCTGAAGGACACGCCACACTTGTTGAAGAATGAAGCAGTCCATCTTACCACAGACCATTTGACTGGTTGTATCTGGACAGATGGACACTAACAGTCTTCAGGAGGTAGGAATGAGCACTCTGACCTAACTGATCAACGAGGGGTTAGAGACAGACTACACAAAACCTCCAGTTTCTGTTCAGATCTCATGCAGAACTCACGACATCAAAAGAGTGTTGAATGCAGAGTTCTTTCCAAAGCAGCAGGAAAGCCTCAAATGCTAGCAAGTCTAAGGATGAAATACAGCCGTTGTAGGTACTACACACCTGACGAGAGCCCCGGAGTGAAGCCATAAATGCTGCAACCACAAGTAATAAAAGCTTTTCATTGGGGAAAAAGAAGAAAAGGCCTGACAGTAAAAAATTGTAAAAATACATGAAGCAAGCAGAATACTGCAGGTCCCACATCCTCCAAACTAAGATAGCGTTGTTATGACAAACACACATCAATAATAAAGCAAAACCAAGTTTGAACCTTTTTTATAGAGCCTTTCAAACCAATATAAGCTTCTGTTCCGTCCTTGCCTAATACGCAAACTAAATAGTAACTTATTTCTCAAAATTCTTATAAAGATGTTTTAACATCTTAATACAAAATCCAAGGGTCTTGCATTCTTCAACATACAACTACTCCATGTTCTTAGGTAAATTTAAGTCAAAACAATTCTACTATCCATATGGATAGTATGCAACTCTTCAGTTGCATTTTCAAATGTTCTAAACCCAAATGAGTTTACTCAACTGTTGTATAATTTAGAACAGAAGATCCACTGTAACCCAGCTCATGGGTCGTCTTCCCCTATGCTAATTTGCTGAATCACTCAAAAGCTGAAATTCTTGCTTTTCTCCCTCCTTCCTAAGACTGGAAAATTCTCCTAAAATTGGGAGAAGCTATACAGAAAAGATTATGAAAGAACATAGGTAACGCAAACAAATTTCTGCTGAAACAGTCAAGAAACAGTAACATACATAGGGTTTTGCTGTTTCATTGCACAAATGATGACATTTGGTTAACAGTAAATATTGAGATGCAGATGCTGGTAATTCAAGATGAGCACATACTGCAAACAAACCCTACAAAATGTAAGGACTCTCATCATAATTTTCAACAACTAGGTTTAGTGATACACTTATGGAAAAGATTAACTAGAAGACAGCAAAAATGGCATTTGTTTTTGTGCAGATAAAGTTACAAACACACGCAAAATTCAGATAGTTAGTTATTTAGACTTTTGATAGCATCCTAAGGCCTCAAAACTTCTAAACTGCAGATATGCACGCTGCCTTAAATTATTTTTATTCTTACATCTTAGGCTTGAAATGCTAGATTGCTTGACTGAAAACAGTTTTAACTTAACTATCTGGCAAACCCCTCTTTCTACCAACAAACAATAAAAATGCATGAGACAACACTTTTCTTGGACTATCAAAAACACAATACTCCAAGCAAGTAAATGGTAACTTTACTGAAGTTTTTAATATAAAATCCTGAGAACAGAGTGTAACAGAACACTATTTTAACTTAGACTAGTTATAAGAAATATTAGTGAAAAATATATATAATTTGAAAAATTTTAAGCACCTCAAACAGGGGTGGCTAAGAAATCAGAATCTCTATAGAACATAAACATAAGAGCACAATATTGTAACAGTAGCTATACTGTGTTCAGCTACAGAACTTTTTATCCCAGTGTCCTGGGCTTGGACAGTGACTGAAAGAGGAAGACTAAATAAAAATATGACAAGAAAACCATATACAATATTTTTTTTCTCAGCGCTTACCTAGGTCTTGACCACTTGCAGTTGGGTAGCTTCTACAGACAGATGTGGCACATGTTAGCGATCTGTAGCAGGTTTCTATTTTATCAATTATCAATTTATCAATTACTGATATTTATCAATATCAATTTTTCCAGTTACCTTTTCACTCCACGTGAATTTTTAAATTTTTACCATACAGAACATTTTGTGGAAAGAAGTTCCACACTTTACCTATACTCTGGGTTAACAAAAAATGCTTGAATATTTCATCTTCTACCTTCACCTGATGCCAACTAGTTTTACGTATCAGTCAGCTACTGATTCCTGTTTATTTTTGTAATGCCTCCCTTCTTTTTACAGACATCTATTGTATCCTGCCATCTTATTTTCAAACTGAACAATTGTGGCTTGTTCATTTCTCCTTATACAGAAGCGGTTTTACATTTTTTTATCACCTTGTTGCCCTTCTCTACGTCTTTTCTGCTCTTCCTACATCAACAACTAAAAAATATGCACATATTGGATATAGTCTAATGAAATAGTATCAATACTGTAAAAAGAGACACATAGGTATTACTAGTGAAATCAGGGACAACTTTGCAATACTAGCAGTTAAATTAATACCTCATCTTCTTATAAGATAAATTAAATACACTGGAGAGCTAATTCTACTCAATTCTAACAAAAAACCAGCACCTCATTCAAACGTCAAGGTTAAATTCAATCTGGATGCAATGTGTCTTGAACACTGAATTTCAGTCTTCTCTCATGTATTTGTGTATAAAGTTATTTTCTGCAAAATAACACGACCACTTGGGAGCTCTTAGGAATAAAAAAGATGGTATTAGAGAATTCCACTTAACCAGTGATGAAGTTAAGAAGTGTCCATATGAATTCTAAGCCATCTAATAAGTTAATTAAAGCATTTTTCAAGTAGCATAGAGCGAAAGACACACATTCAGCAACAGCACTTGATCATAGTACCTGAGATCCTCCTAAATACTTAAATTCGGTAGCAAGATACCTGCCTTTATCTTACCACTTAAAAAGATTTGCCCTCATCTCTAAAAATGAAGTAGCATGAGAAATGAGCATGAGGGTCTACTAGGTCTAAATGACCTGTGTGCAACTGCTAACTTGTGATTTTATAGCAAGTTTCAAAAGTGGTACTTTCCTCAAGGCTGTAGCTCTTGAAACCATTAAATAAAGTGTTTCCAATTTCCTTAGTTATAGCCTGGAAGCATTTAAAATCTCAAAAGGCTTAAGAAAATATGCATATGAATGAATTCTGTAACTTTAACGTAACTTTTGCGGTTTGTTTTTTTTTTAAATGAGTGTGGGACCTTATATGTTTTAAACAATTTAGCATTCAGAACATCTCAAAAAACTGAATGGATAATTCTGATCATTTCAACCCATTCAGGGATGTGACACAGTAAAGTGTGGTGCAGAAATCCCTCCATCATAGGTGAGCTGGCTGTGGATGTTCAAGAATAGCTACACTACGACAGCACTGCTCTCAGATTAATTAGCCTTACTACTCAGTGTAGAGAGCCACATGGCTAAACTGCTTCTGAGACTCACGACGGAATCCTTAGAAAGCAACCTGATGACTGTCTTCTTCAGTGATTACAGTGGGGATTTCTCCCTCAGCAGGAACCAAGGGTTTAAAACCCTTTTAATCAATTTTACTATAAAATACCTTCCCAATACATTAAATATCATTCCCCTGCCCCCATTTATAAGGCTTAATTCCATATAAGATAGATCTACAATATTGTTCTACAAGGGACACAAGAAAGCGATGTCAGGGATTTCATCCAATAAAGCTCTATGAGGAAGAAAATGGAAACAGAGTAATATTAAACTTAAAATCTAACTACAACCTGCATACAAATAATAAAGCTTTTCATAAATGGAACTAACATTTTGTTAAAATCTGAAAAGCAATAGCCTAATAAAGCAACAGAAACTCAGCTGCTGAGAGTCACAGTGTATAGGGATATTTCAAGGGGTAAATTTTCAAAGCAGTGCACAGGGAGTTACATACATAAATTCCATTAACAATAATATGCTCCTCACCTCTCAGCGATATTAACTTTTAAGTGATGCTATAACTATTATAACAATCTTGCATTTATGACAGCATTCATCTGCACACTATCTCCTAAACAGACCTTGTATATAAACTGTATTATTCTTTCACTTGTGTTTAGTAATGATATATTCAATTTTTACGGACATCTGCTCACAGTTTTCTCGAACTGCATGTTAGTGTATGTTTTTTAATGTAACTGCTAGGTTTAAATAATTAGTATTGCTGGATATAATCACTAATTTCCTCATACTGTAAGAGTCAACTTAATATTTCTGCATAGCAGATGTAATACACAATATTACACAGATCTAAATTATTACAAACGGTGCCAGCAGTTTTCTATACACAGTACTTAAGATAATTATAAAAAATCATCTTCATTACTGCACGCTAGCGTTTTTTTAACAGTTTAATTTGGATAGGTTACAAGATACATTCAAATCACACAGATACAATTACTGCAAACCCAAGAAGCTATAAAATGTTCCCAACCAAATCCCTTTGACCCTGTTAATGTCTGTTCCTTGTTAATCTAAGGCAAACATTGTTCATTGCGTGCATTTGTTATGGAATATGAAAAAAAGAAAGGAAATCCCTTAACAGTTGTTATTGATTCCAGCACTTACCGACTGAAAGTTAAGTGCCGTTTACAAAAGAGAACAGATGCAGATGCTGACAAAAAGGTAAACAATTGTTGCATGGCTTACTGCCAGATCCTAAGCCAATATATTAAACTCCAAGTGAAGCACATTTCCCCTATAGATTGCACTTATTGCCACTTCATTTCCTATGTGCTCTGTCTCTCTATTGCTGTGCCTGGCACTAAGCTATTTTCAGTTCTTTGGTGACCCCTGAGGCCCAGCGCTACCTCACATAGCCATTAGTGAAGGGAATTGCATGTGTCTGACATGGCCTGAAACCAATTATTTGATATTTTCTTCAGAATGATGCCCAACTCTGTTGGGAATGAGCAATCATGAAATAATTTACCTCCTGATTTAATTTTTTCCTGCACAAATTAGTTGTAGCCTGAGCTAGCTCTACACAGCTGCCTGTGACATATCTCTGTCTTATCAAGATTCTACTTGAAATGATGAAAAACGGAAGGGGGGAGGAGAGCTGAATAGAATAGGTTGGGGAATCCTGCTTTAAAAAGGCATTGACAAGTTTATCAGATATACTGATCACATGTGCTCGCCACTGATTGAAACTGACAGACCCATAAAGAACTATCAGTGCAGCAAAGGGAACCACACGGATGCAAACTGTTATCCGAGTGTTTAAGGTTTTTTAAACACCTGTCTTGCTTTGCAGCTCCCTGTTAGTTCTAGCGAAACCCAGGAGTGCCAGGAGAATCTGATAAAGCAGCTTATGCAAACAGACTACATGTTGGCTTATTTTTTGTCCCTTTTTAAAAAAAAAAAAAATGGTCACAGATCTAAAGATAGCAAACGTTTTCTTATTAGACATCAACATTAACTTGTGACTTTTGTAAGTGCTTATACTATACATCCATACTGTGCATGTGTCAAAAAAACACAGTGAAGTAAGGGATCTCAACTTATGTATAAACATGGTAAGCATGTATAAATTTGCATATATTTAATCAAGAGAGTGTGTCTGTCATAGAAAGAGATATGTCACTGCCAGCTATTAAACAACCTCAGTGAAGACTACACTAATCTTTTGAAAGAGACGTGCTCTACATGAAATTTTAATCAAATCTGCTCCATAATGTCTTCCCAGTTAAATGAGATTGGTTTTCACCTCATTGTGAAGGTTGACTCCATATCGGGTTGCGAGATGTTTGCTACCAAGTGCTTAAGTCCTTTGTTAACACTGAGTGCACAGCGCTGTTAAAATCAAATCTTTGCGCGAAATCACGTTCACCAGCCAACTGATGAAAGGATAGACCAGTGCTGGAAATGCATGCTGGAGAGCAGGAACATCTGATCGTTCTCTGACACCAAATATGTAGTAATCTTGAGCAAATCATCTCCCCAATCTGACTCCTTGACAGCGTACAGCTACTTTAGAAGTCTGTTGAACAAATTAGGGAGACTTTCTCAAGTGCTCTGAGGATGAAGTGCCCTCTAACAATGTTTAATAAAACAACCTTACACACAGATACATATCTCAGCTTGCTCTGAAAGCAGGGACCCAACCTGCTCCTTTATTTTCAAAAATACATGTATCCTCTAATAAATGACAAAACATTCTGTGTGTTTTGCAATTTCTGGTAGACAGTGACATTTTAAAGAATTCAAATGGAAACAAATTAATGAGTCTCTGAATTAAAACTATTTACTGATGGGTCCATACAAGGAATTTAGCGGCTGGTATCCAAACATTTTCTGATAACTAGGCTGGTATCCAAACATTTTCTGATAACTATAATAATAATAATAATGAAATAGCAGACATTCTTTAAACTTCCCTTTAATTAAAACAGTCATAAAAGTTGTAGATAGGCTACATTTGCATTTGTTTATAGCATTTATGGGGTTTTTTTTAGGTGCTATTCTATAATTGACAATTTCTTCTGAAGTAGTGACTATAAGCAAAGAGAAAACTGTAGGGAACTGTATGAAAAAATGCCGCATTTCTTGGTAGAACTGAAACCATATTCTGGTCTTACCAGTGACAGAAACTGGTTCCATGGATATTTTTTAAATTCTCCTGCCTACACTGTGGGCTGAGGGAGGCATCACATCCCCTGAAGTCTCCATGCACATGCATAGAAAACACACATGTAGAACGTTTGAAGAAAGTGTCAGGATCAAGGGAGCCTGTACCAACTGGAGAGAGCACCTATTTTGAAACAGGGAGAGTCCCTGGAGAACTCTCCGGAACTGATCTTCTACATTCTTTGCTGAAAGAGAAATTAAGTACTGCCAGGTCTGTCAAACTATCTCATGAATTCTAACTTTGATAGGACTTGTGTGTGCTTCCCTCTAAACCATTTAAAACATTTGTCTGATAAGAGACAACTGTAATTTGTATTTGCAAACACAGTAATTAACATATTTGTTTTAATCTGATTGCAATTTCTTTAATGTCTGAAAATATAAAAATGTCTGCTAGCTTTGTTTCCATCCTCTGTGTTTACATTCACAGTGGAATGGTTTGGTGTCTCACAGATTGGGTCATTACATCAGACCCACTCTATTAAAATCAGATTGTTAGGAACTTTCAACCAATGAGGAATTTCCATCAAGCCTTCATCATTCCTTTGTGTAGTCTACGCATGATATTATGCATTTCCTTAAATAATAGATTAAAGTGCCTCTGTCACTTTTGCTTCTCTTACTCCTTGGAATTTCCAAGACATAACAGAGGCAAATAGTGACAGCTTTTGTTCTAATAAGAGAAAACACTCAAAAAATTACTTATAAAGCTGGAGTCAATACTTGTATTTCTGCTTCCTACCTCTTCATATTTCAAAAACCTAGTTAGGCAAAGTCACCACAGAGTTCTCATCATCACTTTTACAAGGAATGTAAAACTCAGAAATAAGTCTAGGCATACAGGAAGAAGGGTAGACACTGCCATTGAACAACTCCTACAGAAATATGTTCGGGAATTCATAACCTTCTAACAAATATTTTGTAGAAAGGTCAGAATAAAAATGAAGGATTAATCATACATCAGCACAGAGGTACACATACAGGTTCCTATGAACACTCTTAAAACGTCACTTTATAGAAGAGCTGATAGGACTGCGTGTAACAGAACACCTAATTTCTGTGTTATAGAAATAGCTGGACTTCTCCAGCACATGAACAGCAAATCAGTCCACCGTCACAAAAATTTGGACCTTATCAGGAAGATGGTAGGTGCGTGAAGCTACTGAGGAAACGGAAGCTCTTCTTGAAAGTCTGAGACCAGTAACTGATCCAATTCCAGACAGTCCACATTGTTTAGGGAAATGAGCACTAACTGCTAGATTTCTAAGAAGCTGGACTGGGTTATAACCACACTTATTCTCTCTAGATCAGACAGACAGCAATATCTCTGTTGCCTTGCTATATTCAGCAAATGTAGTCAAAAGCGTTACAGAACGACTGACAGCTTTGTTTTTCAAAAAATCAGTCGATACAGTAGGCCCTTGATTGAAGATGGAGGGATTTTTAAAATTCCTAAGCATCATGTTGAACTTAGCATGTGACATACATTCTGTGGATGTGACACACCCCCAATTTAAACACATATTATATTAATCACAATAGTTTGTTTTGTAAAAAAATTATTTTGCCTTTTGAAAGTTAAATTTGCTCTCTAAATACATGTTTTGTGACAAAAGAGGTTCTCTGTCTTGACAATAATCACAGCCAGGGTATATGCATATATTGAAGAGACTCCTGTAACAACTTTCTTTTCAAGCAATATTGCAGGAAGCTGTTTAAAGGGCATTTTTGAAGTCTTCTCTTACGTGCCACAGTTCTACACACTTTTCTTCATGCAGGCCTATATTATGAAGTAAAAGAGAGCTTAGCTTAATAATTCTCTCTCAGATTTTGTGACTTTTTATTATTAAACAGAATACTACAGTATACAAATCTCAAATTGACCTCTGACAACTCACAAAGTATCCCACTGGAGAGTAAATCACTCTCACCTTTTCAACTTGGGAGGAGAATGCAATAATTAGAGGGCATAGTGAGTTAAATGCTCTCTTCACGCTGAGGAAGACCTTGCAGGTGTGCTGAGAGAGCAAAAAAGAAGACAATTAGTTGATGTTTGCTAATTGTGGACATTTTGGAAAAAAAAAAATAGCTAGAATGGAATTTTGCTCCCTTCAACCTCAGAATTCAGAAAAGAGATTTGAGTTCCAGTTGGAAAAGATGAAGTGGAAGAACTTCACTGGGGCACAACTGTCTAAAAAAGTATAACCCAAAAGAACATCAAGAATGTAATGTTTAAAAATATATCAGTAATTTGAAAATTAAAGTTAGTATTCACTTATTAAATAAACAACATGCTAATGAAATTCTGGAATGGGCATCTTTTCAATTATGACAAAGACTCAATAATGAGATTTCACTGCCCGCCTTCATATTATGGGCTTAATAAGTAATTTCAAGCAACTGCTACTAAAAAGAAGGAAGGTATTCAGGCATGCTACCAGCTTTGAAATTCTGTCAGTTCAACTGACATTTCAGTAACTTAGATACTGTTATCTTACCCCCTACTATAAGCTTAAAAAGTAACAAGCTTAATGCTTTTGTAATCTTTACGAAAATGTCATTCTCCCACTAGAAACACATTTGTGGTCGTAGGGTATTATGTTCATATGGCCTTTAAAAGAGTACCTCTTTTTTATTAAAACTTCAAGTCTGTGCGTTCAAACAGATGGTTTTATTTCCTCCTCAGTACCAGTCATATTTCCATTTAATATAATTGCACAATAGAAATCAAATACAATACTTGCAAGGATAAGAAATAAATAGTATGTGACAAAGAGGCTATGAAACACATTATTTCCTATATTAAATGCAAAGACATTTATTCTGTTTCCCCTGAGTAATAGTATCTTGTTTTGGCTGTCAAAATTTCATAGGCTTCCCAAGAAACAACGACTGTTCCAAAAAACTGCATCAGACCTGCATGTCCACTGGTTTTCAATTTTAACTTCCTATTATGAATTCCCACCAACGCTGTTTGCTCCATTCTTTAAACAGGTGACAATTAAACCTATTGAATATCTCAATATTGATTGGCTCATAATACAAAATTAGGAATCTCTGGTATTATAAAGTAAAAAAATCTAATGACAACATCTGCATTTTTACTGAATACTTATGTAGTATCCACGTCATTTTCACTCATGTCCTCACGTTTTCTGTGAAGGTTATATAAGCATAAGAGAGAAATGCTACGGTTTTACTTGATATGTGTTACTTCCCCATCTTTCACGGATGGAAACTGTAGGATTTTTCACTCCATCTGTGTCAGATACAGGGAAGACTGTGCCATAGATCACCGCGGGCAGTACAGCTCAAGGAGTCAGTAGTTGCAAAGCCCATTTGCATACAGGTACCATCCTTGCCAAACTGCTCCGCATCTTGCTTTATTCCAGCCTCTAAAGTCCCGTTCCTACAAAAGCTGGGTTACCAGGCACTCTGCAGAGCGATAGAGCAAGCAGAAATGCAAAAGAGAAGGAGATGCCAATCCGCCGGAAACGTAATGGTCGCACACGGGTTACCGCCGTCCTGCAGACACAGAAACAAACCCAGCACCTCCACCAGATGGGATGAGCAGGTTATTGTGGGCCTGCTGGAGTCAGGGAAAAAAAACAGAAGGATGTGCCAGGAAGCAAGGAGGGTGAAGTTCCAGCTTCTGTTATCATTATTTTTGTCTTGGCGATGCCTAAAAGTCACTACAATAGGTATGAAGGTCTTGGAATATTTTAAAGCTTAAATTAACGAAAAAAACATTTAAATAAACCTCCATAATTAATTCTAAAATTTCATATTTCTAAAAAGTTTGGCCCTTGGCAACACACCACAGACCTAACTGAGAACTTGCTTGTATTAATGCAAGGATGTGGGCAACCTAGTGAACTTGCACAGCTGAGGCAGGATGTGACACTGGATATTATAATCCGCACTACCTTACGTTATCATGCCTCCCCAGCACCTACCAGGTGCAACGGGGCGCTCTAGGACAGAACTGCAGCCAGCCAAGTCACTGAGATGCTTTCCCCGTCCTCCCAATAATTCTAAGTAGCCAGACTTCAACAATGGGCTACAGATGAGAAACACTACGGAAAAGCAATTGTATCTACAACATAAATATTGTAAATTATCTGCTGTAGATTATAATCTCTACAGAAATCGCAAAAAAAGGTGAAAAGACATAAATATTAATTACATGAAACCAACTCTGGAATTCTTTAATTTCCAGATATAAGTGGGAGAATAAATTATACTAAAGTTATTGAGTCCTAATTATTCCTAGACATGAATAACTGTGGTTTTTTTCCATCACGCAGTCACTAAACCAGCAGGTATGAATGTTATTTTAAGCATATTTTGGATAGATAAGATGAAGATCATAGAAGATTGGTTGTAGGCAATAATAGTAGCTCAAGAGATCACAAACCGACTGAATTTAAATTAAATGGAAGGATAAAAGCACGTCTGAAACTCAGGTTCTTTATTTCAAAGGGAGGAAATGATAAACAAGGGGAAATAAAGCCATGTGCACATGAACGTAGAGGAAAAAAAACAAATTTAAGTCAAATGTGCAAAACCCAAAACTCTTATTTCAAGTTAGCTGGATAGTGAATTGCTGGGAATAGGTAAGGATTAGTGACTTCAAAATAGATTTTTCTTACCAAGTATTTCCATTTAAGGTCCCAAAGTTACCCTCATTTCAACAACGTACTCCAAAGGCTGTTTCTCTTCTTACTCTCAAGTCCAATGCACAAATGCAGCTCCTCTAAACAATACCGAGTCCTTTTATTCAAGTTCAGATATATTTAGGGACATTGTTCAGTGGTGGTTTTGTCAGTGTTAGGTTGATGGTTGGACTTGATCTTAAAAGATGCCTTCCAAACTAGACGATTCTAAGATTCTATGATTCTCTATGCCATATTCACATTAGGTGTTCCATGAAGACAATATATTCCTTAGGGATGCATGAATATTTAAAGATAATAAATTAAAAATATCATAATTTAAATCACAGTTCGCATTTGAATATATCTTTAGAATAGAATGGAGGTTGGGGATATTCTGGAGAAAGAAAAGAGAAAGGAAGTCTGCTGGACATAGAACTAAGAGGATGGTATACTAGGGTAAAAGTAAAATATAAATATTAAAATACATCAGTGAAGGCAATTTTATTACTTTGTAGTTGAAAATACACTTACTCAAACCTGTATCACTTCAGTTCACCTCCACTTTGCAATAATATTTTCTTAGAAATAATCAGCCACTGATTTTGATGAACATACTATGTATTGCCTCACATTTTAAAAACAAATTTAAGATTTTAAAAGTGATTAATTATATAAATATCTTAAAAACATATTTTATTCGCAAATGCCATTAGATTTGAGAGCCTATCTAAGGCTCTCTGTCAAGTTTGTGACTACATGAAAATATTTAGCCAATGAATTTGAACATGTCACAAAAAACAGAACTCAAAGTTCTAATCTCTGTTTAGGTTTAGCCACAGGAAATTAAAAAAATAGGCTAATTAGTCTACACATGTATATACACTCTCTCTGTATATACATAAAAAATACATATAAAGAAATCCAAAGAAAACCTTCCACTAATACATAAAACGTGTATAATTTCATGGTTTTTAAGTTTCTTTGGCTGATGCCTTATCACTTTTAAGAGTAGCTGTTTCTTCATCTAAAAGAGATGAAGGATTAAGATATGTTAGTAATGCCTGATTAAACTAGCTTAACATTTTTGTAAACAAAGGAACATCAAAAAAGGTTCAAAAGGTAAAAGCACAACCCACATTTAATAGACTTATTGCAAATAATTTCTGAGAAATATCACACTTGAAATGGAAGCAAAAAATCATAACAGATAAGCTGAAAGCCAGCTGTCTGCATGATTCTTTCCATGCCAAGTATGTTAACAGAAACATAACGTTTTTAGTATTTTTTTAAAATACTGTAACATTACACAAACTTTTGAAAGAACATGATTAATATGATAGGAAGGCTGAAATAACATCTTAAGAAAATTCCATAAAAAATATTTGGGAGGGGGACGAGGGTGGGAAACATTCCTCAGATATTATTTTAGCAGACTGGAAACATCAATGACATGCTCAGAGTGCACAGAGAAATTATGACCTATGTTAGATAAAAATCTATCACAGTAACGTAGCCCAAATAGTAATGGCTGAACCCTGGACTGCTAAAGGTAATAAGAGTCACTGATTTAACCGGGAACAGGATCCACTTACAACAAAAAACCAGCTGCCTGCTCTGGAGTAGGCAATCAAAGATGCCAAGTTCCACACAATTTGCCTCTTTTCACATACCATTTTGCCAGCTTCTCTCTGAAATCACGCTCATCCTCAATCCTGGTAAACGGATACAATCTCATTACAGTCCTTGATAAATAACTGTTCTAATACAATATGAAAACAAAAATGTTAATCCCTTACTTCACAAGTAGATTGTTATATATGAAATATTTTAAAGATTTATAACTCTGTTAAAGCTTGTTATAGACTACCTATATTTTCCTGACAGAAGTAGGTCATCCATATAAAGTTTTCTAAGGTTCTAGCATTGTTTCATTATTTTCTGTTATTTTTATCTCTCCTGTATAGAAGGATCAATTACAGCAGTTCTTATGAAATAAGAAAAGCCAACAAAAAACCCAAACTAAAAAACACATTTCCCTGAGGGTGGACTAAGTAAACACAAACCCTTCTTTTACCTCTGGGATTGTCCCAGTCCCAACTGAATGCCTCAGATTAAATTATTTTGCTGTTTTGAAATGTGCTGGTTTGGTGGTTCCCAGAGGTCAGTGGCAACATGCATCAAAAAAGATACGAAACACATTGGTATAACTGTCCTTCAGCTAAGAAAAAAAAAAAAAATCTTCTTCCCTTTCTCCCTTTCCCTCCATACTCCAGCATGTGGGGGGTTTTGATACTCAGAAAACTGAGTATCACTGTCAAGGTAACCTATCAAAGCTGTCTTTTAACTTAACCTATGCATCAATACAGACTTCCACTCTCAATTGTGAGAGGGCAGCAAAGGTACCAGAAATTGCTAATAGTTTCAAGCAGGAAAAGCCACCTGACAGTATGAATCTGTCCACCATTATAAACCTTCCAAATTAGTTATTCTGTAGATTTATTTCTTTTTCCCCAGAACAGTTATCTCAGTGCAAACTGTCTTGTGAACGCTTTAATTCCAAAGGGAAACTGCCTTGTTCTGAGTTGGTCCCAAGATTTACTTTGTATATTTTAATCTTCCTTTGTTCTTTTGAATATACAATGGAACTGTACAATGGAAATCTGTCTTGATAGATGTGCTGGCACAAAAACATGTCAACACATGTTAATTTAAGCAGAAGAACTACTATCTTAATAGACTGAAGGACTGTTCTCTTCCTTCTTGTAACAGAGAAGCAGTTAACGTGTGGGGTTTTTTAGACACGCAACCTTACGGTCATTTTAATCTCCATGTCTTAAATGTAAAATGGAGATAATTGAGCTTCCCCATCTTTGTGAGATATTTTGACGTTGAAAGAAAAATTAAGTTACAAACTTCCAGTTCCCTACCAGTACTATTTTTGTCATTGAATTCTTTCACTGACTCCCATCTCACTATGTAACTCAAAGATACATTTCTTGCCACTTATTTCATAACTCAACGTTAATCTGACACTACTCCTTGTTTCCCTCCAACGCTCCATCCCACTAATATATCAGTTTTACATTGAATTTCTCATTCTTTCACATTATTCATCTACATGCCTTTTCCCTTACCGTATCTTCATATGTTCCACATATTCCTCTGTATTTCAGCTGTTGAAAAATTATTTCTGCATTTCTTCTAGTGGAATTTCTAGTTGGCTTACATTAACATGTATATAGATTTTAAAACTCACAAGAGTATAATTTTCTTCCGTGCAGACCTGGCAAATAGTCACCTCACTCATCCTTTGTATATGTTGTACAACCCAAAGATCTATCTTCTGTTTCTGGATTTTTCACATTATTCTAAACTTCTCATATTTTCTGTCTGCAAACTACTTCACCTTTACGGAAGGCTATGTTTTAAACAAACAGCTCTCGCACAGAGGAGTGCTCAAAACTCTGCATTGAAAAAGCAATTACATACAATCATGCAATTATGTTATGAAAGTTTCTATTCTGTATTTTTTTCTAAAGATCTGATTCCTCCCTTTGGAAATTAGCATGTCAGACTCATCAACTGTAAAAAGAAAATACAGAAAATACTACATCAAGAACAGATTCCTTCTCTGCCTTAAGTTCCTTAGAACAAGAAGAAATGACCAGGCAGCATTAACTCTAACTTACTGTACTTTCACAAGACTAGAAAGCTTAAATGATTTTTTTTTTTTTTTTTTTTTTTTTTATTTAAGACTG